>CM069317.1:22557576-22595076 GCA_035609425.1 Epinephelus awoara
GTGTCTGTCATTTAAGAGACTGCCTGGACAGTTTCTCCAGATCCGGGTGTTTTTAATTGTAAAGTTTCATCTGTGGTTTGCAGAAACGCACAACGCTAACATTTATTCTGGTGACTGGACTCAAGGTGAACTTCATTTTACTACAAACACATTAAAAGTTTCAAGAATTAGTTTTTTTTTTTTTTCTGCAGTCAGTTGTTTAGATCAGCAGCTCTCCTCAGTTTCTGTGTTCATCTGTATCACATCTTTTTCCACATGATGTGTCAGATGGTGACATTACTCCGCCCAACAAAGATTGTGAAGCCAACCATCACCTGCAGCTGCACATCAGGTACATCTCAGCAATAACAGGTAAGACCTCAGACCCACCTCCACCATCTTCTGCATGTGTCCTTCAGCTCAAACGTGTCCTGTTTTTCTGCTGCTGTAGACTTTTTCAATAACACTGCAGTACACCAGGCCAATAGCTCATGAAAGAAATGATGGCAATCTATGACCTTAATGTTTCTGAAACTCACTGGTGTCACTAGCACTTTTAATAGGCATGAATCTGATTATTGGTGCTGTCGCTTTCAGCTTTGCTGAAACAAGACGGACTTCTCCAAGAATATTAATGCAGTGAAAAGTTTGAATGTGAGGTGACTCACCTGATGATCTGTTGGCAGGTTTGGTTTTCATTTCTCTGTGTTTGATGAGGAAGAACTGTAACTACCACCTGACTGACCCCTCACAGTCAACCAATGAGAACCCAGAGACGCTGGAGACGCCGCAGGTAAACACACCGCTGCTGTTTATCCTGTGATGTCACTGATACTGCTGTTACTGCTGGCACTACTCGTACACTGTGTACTGTACTCAGTATTCCTGCTGTGTCTTTCAGTATGAGGAGATGCGGTGCAGAGACCACCTACCAACTGATTCTCCTCAGTAGTGTACTTCCTCTGTCCACACTGCCCATACACCGAACACCTGGACATCAACTGCACCAACAGCTGCACACCTGGACACCACCTGGTGGAATCCCCACTGCTGCACTATAAAAAAAAGAACTTTAACTCGTTTCCTGAGGCTACATCCACACAAACAGATTTTTGTTTTAAAACA
The DNA here is from genome assembly GCA_035609425.1 of Epinephelus awoara. Taxonomy (NCBI): domain Eukaryota; kingdom Metazoa; phylum Chordata; class Actinopteri; order Perciformes; family Serranidae; genus Epinephelus; species Epinephelus awoara. The sequence continues at coordinate 22,558,681 of CM069317.1, forward strand.
TAACTGTTGCTACAACAAGTGTCCAAATGACTCCGGTGTGTTGGATCCCTTCAGAAACCTTTAAAATAAAACTCCACACTCACATCCTGGGACTTATCAGTCAGGAAGTGTCAAGTCAAAACATTATCACTAGGTCTACATACCTTTTCTGATTTGTAAACTTTTTTGTGTGGGTGCTTCTTCGTACCCATCACCATTGTGTCCTCCAGTACTGAATAATGCTCCTGGTGCCTTTGATTTGTTGCTGTATTTGCTTTGTGATGACTTACAATCTGTTTTTTCTTGAGCGCCGTGTATTTATGTGTTATTTTCAGTGACAGTTCCTGCCAAAATGGAGAGGTTCCACAAATGGGCTTAAGAAATTTGCAGTTTACCTCCGTATCTGTCAACACTCACATGTAGCCATGACAGTAAACATTGCTTCAAATGTTGCTGAAAAGAAGCTACAAACTTTAAAACATGGATGCTTCACACACAGATCTATACAATCAGCACAGTTTCAAGATTAGAGTCACCAATTCAGTATCTAACCAAATGTCTCCTCTTCTGTTCCTGAGATATCACGTTAAAAATGATGATGTCACAGTCAAGCTCATCATTGAATCCAAGTGGATGTTTGTGCCAAATGTGAAGAAAATCCCTTAAGGTGTTCAAGAAATTTGATGGACCAGGTCACAGTGACTGTCGAACTTTGACCACCAAATTATAATTAGTTCATTTTGGACAGTGGACATTTGTGCTGAATTTGGACAAATTCCCTTGAGACCATCATCACATGACTCACTTGACTCAAGTAATGTAGAAGAAATGTTGAAGTTGGACTCGAGTGCTGTGAAGTCTGACTCGAGTGCTGTGAAGTCTGACTCGAGGGTTGTGAAGTCTGACTCAAGTAATGTAAAGTCTGACTTGAGTGTTGTGAAGTTTGATTCAAGTGTTGTGGTCAGACTCGTCTGTGTCAGCCTCTTGTGGTGTTCTTCACTTCCTGTGACCTCGGCTGTATCTTGACTGCGTCCTGACTTCAAACAGACCAGATCAGGGACACTGAACGCCCTGCAGAAACGTTCAATCACAAAACCTCAACAGACGACTGTCACGTCTGGTCACTGCTTCACGTTCCCCACAGGAAGCACACCAAGAACTTCCTGAAAACAAAGCCACTGCTAAAGGCTTGTTGTGGTGGGACAGAGGGAACTGATCAGGTCGTTTAATATCGTGGATCAAAACGTGTTTGATATTTAACGATTAGGAAACCTTCCTGAACATTTGTCTTCAGTCTGAAACACGGACTGTAAGCTACTTCCTGATCAGCTGGTTTCAGACTGTCAGATGTGACTCATCAGATCCTCTGAATGTTTCTGTCTTTTCATGACTCAGCAGTTTGCTGACGTTCGACACGACATTTCATCAACAAAGGAACAAAACTAAAAACCTTTTTATTTTTGTCTGTGCGCCGGTGGACGCCGGACCTTAACTGATTAGATTTTTGAGCTGAATCACTGTGACCTCTCATCTGTCTCATTCTCACGAGTGTGAAAATTCAAAAACAGCTAAAGGGTATTTTGTCAACATTGAGATAAGGATAAACTGATTAGACTTTGGTGGGTAAAGGTCAAAGGTCACTGTGACCTTGTATCTGACAAACACCTTAAGGCAATGTTTTTTCAATTTAGCACAAGCGTCCACTTGGACTCAACAATTAACTCATTAGATTTTGGTATTCAGGGGCGTCTGTGGCTTAGTGAAAGAGCAGACGCCCCATGTACAAGGCTGTTGCCGCAGCGGCTCGGGTTCGACTCCAGCCTGTGGTCCTTTGCTGCATGTCACACCCTCTCTCTCTCTCCCCCTTTCATGCTTAACTGTCCTATCAATTGAAGGCATAATGGCCCAGAAAATAATCTTTAAAATACAAAAGATTTTGGTATTCAGAGGTCAAAGTTTGAGGTCACTGTGACCTTATCTTTCATTTTCATTAGCGCAATATTTCAACAGGCCTTTAGGGAATGTTATTTTTTTTCAATTTGGCACAAACGATCTCTTGGACTCAACCATTGACTAATAACTTGAATTAACTCAGATTTTGGTAGACAAAGGTCAAACTTTAAGGTCACTGTGACCTCCTCTGTCTCCTTGCAAATGCGATTTCTCAAGACCACCTTGAGGGAATGTTTTTTCAATTCGTCAAAAAGGTCCACTTGGACTTAAAAATGAACTGATTAGGCTGTGTTGGTCAAAGGTCACGGTGACCTTAGGAAACATCTTTTCATCCATAACTGAAGAATTCATACACTGACAAAACTTGACCCAAATGTCTAACAGGATACAATAATGAGGGTCAAAGGTCAAAGGTCAGCTTGACTGAGACATCAGACATCAGACATCATCATGTTTAACATCATATCTCAGGAACAGAAGATTAAAACCCTCCTATATAAAAACCTGAACTCTACCTGAACATGTAAAATGTGTTTGTTTCTGTGTAAATAAAGCTCAGAGTAAATCAGGACTTTTTTATTTCGGCTCTTTGAAGTTGGTTTCAGATCAGTTTTAAATTTTAGTCCACAGACAGTTTGTTTTTGATAAGGTTCCTCCTTTCACTGACCTCAGGCTCACTTCTCTTAATCCTCTCCTTTTAAATGGTTTCTATTTTCAATAGAAAACCATCTGTGGGGGAAATCCCTGAGCGCCTTCACTCTTTAAAGCTTTCTGATTTTAGCAACACACCAATGAAAATGAGCACTTTGAAGAAAGGAAAATAAAGTTATATCTCAGATAAACAACCATGCACAATATTTGGTGACATCATGCCGCCTGGCTGTGTGCTTGCAACCGTCCCCACCAACCGGTGCCTTCAGGAACAGGGGGTCAATTTAAACCACACCTGGCTCTGGGACACACTCCAAGACTGGATCAATACTATGCATTAGTTCACCAGTGACTCACCATTACAACCACCTATTCTTCACCAAAAACAAATTTTGCCTTGTGGCGACATATGTCCTCATAATGTCAGCGTGTACAAAACATTAATGGGTAATCATTTATGTGACTTAGGAGGACATTATGTTAATTTACTGTACATTTGTTCCCTGCTGACTCACCATTGCCTTATAACTACCTATTCTTTACCAAAAAAAAACCCACATTTCAAACCATAGATGTGATGTTTGCCTTGTGGGGACGTAGGTCCTCATAATGTCAGTATGTAAACACATAAATAAATAATCATTTATGTGACTTAGAAAGACATTACTGTACATTAGTTCCCTGGTGACTCACCATCATAGCAGATAAATGACTGTGCACAATATTTAGCGACATAATGCTGGCTGCGAGCATGTAACTGCCCCCAGCGACGAGGGCCTTCGGGAACAGGGGATTGATTTAAACCACACCTGGCTCTCGGACCAGATCAGTCTCAGGAGGGTCTTCCTTGGAGGAGGGTGTCTGGTGGTAATGGTCCAAACATCCTGTGATCCCGAGGTCGACTCCTGATAATGTGTCAAACGGCGCCATTTTTTATCAACATACTGTAGTCAAAACAGACGACTTCACAGCTAACTTAGCTAGCGTGCTAGCTGCACTAGCAGAAACAAACAACTATGATTCACTTTATTAATAAGTGTCTGATAATTAAAACAACGCAGTGGTCCTTCCAAAACGAGCCATGGTTGAAGTTACTATATTCTGTTATGATCAGGGAGAACACAGACGCTAGCTAGCACTAGCATCTCTAGGGAGTTGAAATGTCGACTCCTCCAACTGCTGTGAGGTGATTTGCTGAATGAAAACCTGATTAAAAATTGTGAGCTTCTGATTGGCCACAGAGGCTGAAAGATGCCCTGCCCTCTTGAGCTCACATATGTTCACGACTAAAATGGCGGCTCTCCAGCTCTGCAGGGGGATGATGTTGCCGCACCCCATACTCGGTGTACCAGTGCAGGAACGGACGTGAGGCCCCAGTGACATCAGACATGTGTTGTGCTGCCTCGGGGCCGCAGCCCCTCAGCTTCACCAGGCGTAAACTACAAACAATTAAAGAGACAGTGCGGAAGAGAACACCTTCGTCTGAAGTCGGCGCCACACCTCTGCAGACGTCTGTCTCTGAGTGTTCATTAACCACCAGACGACAGGAAATAGAGTCAGGTTAAAATTCCAGCACATGTCTAAAGAACAAAGATTAAATGTGCAGTGTTTTTTTTCCTACAGAGGTTCTGAAACTGGCGTGTGGTCGGACGGAGTGGGGGCAGAGTGGCAGCAGATTAAGCATCTGATTTCCACTGGTTTCCATGAAGACTTCAGGTCGAGGTTTTCACACGTCTCTGCTGAAGAGTCGAGTTCCTGAAAACTGTCGGCGTGAAGGACCACAGAGAGACATGATGTTTGTTTCTATGGTTACTGCTTTATCTTCATCAGAGGTGTTAAAATGGCGCCGACTGCAGCAGCAGCAGATCTAAATCTGTCTGAGTCACATGACCTGGACTTGAGTCACAGATTTAACTGGACCTTTACCATCAGTGATTATTCTGAAGTCTCAGAAGGATGATTCCATTACACCACAGCTGTTAATAACGGCAACAGGAAATGACTCAGAAACAACTTCCCGTTTTCTGCTGGAGACTGTCGCTGAGAAGTCACCTGATAAACACATGCGTTACTTAAATTCATGTCACGCCGTGTTCATTCGCCGTCTGAATCTTCAGGTTGAGTTTTTCATGTCACATGGTGTCAATCAGCTGATTCATCATCATCATCATCGTCATCGTCATCATCATCATGTGGCCCCAGCAGTCGTGTCTGCGTTTCATCACAGAGGTCAAAAGGTCAGAGACGTCAACTCGAAACTGGACACAAATTAATTCCTCAAAACTCCTGAGGAAACTTTGTTTTGTCTGAACAGCTGATGTCCAGTCACGCTGACACAGCGACAGCTGAGTCTGTAAACACATTAACCCTTTATGTCACTTATTACATTACTGTACATTAGGTCCCTGGTGACACACCATTATCTTACTGCCACCGAGTTTAAGTTTAAACAGAAGATATGATGGTTTGCCTTGTGGGGACGTGCGTCCTCATAATGTCAGTGTGTACACCCATTAATATATAATTGTTTATGTCACTTAGGAGGACATCACATTCACTTGCCGTACATTTGTTCAACAGTAATTCACCAAAAATACATTTTGCGTTGTGGGGACGTAGGTCCTCATAATATCAGGTGAGACTGTGACAGAGACAGGTGAGTCTTTAACAGAGACAGGTGAGTCTGACAGAGAGACAGGTGAGTCTGACAGAGACAGGTGTATTAGTGACAGACAGGTGAGTCTGTGACAGAGATACGTGTATTAGTGACAGAGACAGGTGAGTCTCTGACAGAGATACGTGTATTAGTGACAGAGACAGGTGAGTCTCTGACAGAGACAGGTGTATTAGTGACAGAGACAGGTGAGTCTGTGACAGAGATACGTGTATTAGTGACAGAGACAGGTGAGTCTCTGACAGAGACAGGTGTATTAGTGACAGAGACAGGTGAGACACAGTTCGTATATTCAGAGAAACAAACATAAAGCTAATTTTTATTGAATTAAAACAACATGATGACGTCACCTTTAGTCTTGGACCACCTTAAACCTGTCCCTGTCCCTGAGCAGATTTAAGGTGGTCCAGCAAAGATCACAGCTCATCGAGGCGACTCGACAGGTGTCTCTGACAGAAAAGTCTGTGTGTGCGTTCAACAGTTCAGGACCTTCAAGTCCACAATGTCCACTTGTCCAACAGGAACACTACAGGTGAGTCATAGAGGGTGCTACTGTCCAGGTGTCCTGCTACCATCCAGGAATGTTCCAGGTACAGTCGAGGTGCAGTCCAAGTGTGTCCAGGTGTCAGTATTGGGGCAGTGTGGACTGAGGCAGCTGGGCTTTGTAGTAGATACACTCTGAAGACACAGCAGGCGGGGGTGCTCTGAGCTGGATCTCCTCGTACTGAAACACACAGCAGTAGCAGTAGCATTAGCCGTAGCATTAGCAGGTAGCAGTAACTAGCATTATTACTGATAACAGCATTAACTGTAGCAGTAACTAGCAGTAGCATTAGTAGTAGCATTAGCACATGGCAGTAACTAGCAGTAGGTTCAGAAGAAGCATTAGCAATAGCATCACGAGTAGCATTAGCATTAGTTCCAGTAGTAGCATTAGCAGTAGTTCCAGTGGTAGCATTAGCATTAGTTCCAGTAGTAGCATGTAGCATTAGCATTAGTTCCAGTAGTAGCATTAGCATTAGCATTAGTTCCAGTAGTAGCATACAGAATTAGCAGTTGCTCCAGGAGAAGCATGTAGCATTAGCAGTTGTTCCAGTAGTAGCATGTAGCATTAGCAGTCGTTGGAGTAGCAACAGCAGTCTCAGTGACAGCACAGTATCAACAGCAGCGGTTTGTTTACCTGTGGCGTCTCCAGCGTATCTGCGCTCTGATTGGTTGACAGTGGCGAGTCAGTCACCTGGTAGTTACACGTCTTCTTCTTCTTCAAACACACAGAGGTAAAAACCACACCTGCCGACACATCACCAGGTGAGTTACCTCACCTCCGGACATGTAAACACACACACAGACACGTCATTTGGAACAAACAACTGAACTATGACTCTGGTCAACAGGAAGTGACAGACGGAGAGGTCACTTTAAGCTTGTTCACACATACAGAAGCTGTAACAGCACGCTGACCTGTTAGCACGAGGAAGAGGAGGAGATTCAGGATGAAGGAGCTGTAGACGACAGGCTCACTCCACCACACACTACAGCTGCTCTGCTGCTCCTCTGATCCACAGTCGTCTTTGACCGCCGCTCCATCTGGAGACAGACATGCAACAGACTGAGGACAGCTGCCGTAACCGAGAGTCATCAGACAGCCAATCAGACTTCACGTAGGACAGTTTTAGTGGAGTATCTAATCGTAGCAATCGCATTACCATTTACTACTAATAGCATTAGAATGTAGCAGTAGCTAGTAGTAGACATAAAAACCTGGATGAGCACCAACTTCCTGATGTTAAATTCAGACAAAACTGAAGTAATTGTTCTTGGCCCCAAACAATGCAGAGACTCTTTATCTGATGACATAGTTTCTCTAGATGGCATTGCTCTGGCCTCTACCACTACCGTAAGAAACCTCGGAGTAACATTTGATCAAGATCAGTCTTTCAATTCTCATTTAAAACAAACCTCACGGACTGCATTTTTTCATCTGTGTAATATTGTGAAAATTAGGCCTATCTTGACCCAAAAAGATGCAGAAAAATTGGTCCACGCTTTTGTTACCTCAAGGCTGGATTACTGTAACTCTCTATTATCAGGTAGCTCTAGTAAGTCCTGAAAAACTCTTCAGCTAATTCAGAATGCAGCAGCATGTGTACTAACAGGAACTAAGAAACCAGATCATATTTCTCCTGTTTTAGCTTCTCTGCACTGGCTCCCTGTAAAATCCAGAATTGAATTTAAAACCCTACTGTTAACTTATAAAGCTGTAAATGGTCAAGCTCCATCATATCTTAGAGAGCTCATAGTGCCTTATTATCCCACCAGAACTCTGCGCTCTGAGAACGCAGGGTTACTCGTGGTCCCTAAAGTCTCCAAAAGTAGATCAGGAGCCAGAGCCTTCAGCTATCAGGCTCCTCTCCTGTGGAATCATCTTCCTGCTACGGTCCGGGAGGCAGACACCGTCTCCACATTTAAGGCTAGACTTAAGACTTTCCTCTTTGATAAAGCTTATAGTTAGGGCTGGCTCAGGCTTGCCTTGTACCAGCCCCTAGTTAGGCTGACTTAGGCCTAGTCTGCCGGAGGACCACCTATAATACACTGGGCACCTTCTCTCTCTCGTGGTCCTGCCAGATGCCTCCTGCTGCTGCTGTTATCATTAGTCACGACTGTTATTATACACATATGATTATTGTCACACATGTATACTATCAGATATTAATATATTATTACTAATTATAATATTATTACTTTCATTAATGTTGTTGTAAGCTACTGTCATTACCGTCTGTCCTGCATCTCTCTGTCTCTCTCTCTCTCTCTGTCTCATTGTGTCATATGGATTACTGTTATTTTATCATGTTGATCTGTTCTGTACGTCTGTCCGTCCTGGAAGAGGGATCCCTCCTCAGTTGCTCTTCCTGAGCTTTCTACCATTTTTTGGGGAGTTTTTCCTTATCCGCTGTGAGGGTCCAAAGGACAGAGGGACGTCGTATGCTGTAAAGCCCTGTGAGGCAAATTGTTATTTGTGATATTGGGCTTTATAAATAAAATTGATTGATTGATTGATAAAAACTGAGCAGCAGGTGGCACCTTGTGTATGAATGTGTGTGTGAATGGGTGAATGTGGCACTATACAAATGCAGGTCCATTTACCATTAGTAATCACACTCAGGTGCGTACCAAAGAAAACAAAACGGAGACCTTCTTGAAGAGGTGGTCTCGGTCTGGTTACAAACAAATTCTGGTGCGGTTAGTTTGTGGCAAGAATGTGTTCTGACCTGGATCTGAATCAATTGCAGTCACATGACACATTGTTTGGGTAAAACATGAGACATGTTTGGGCATGGGGCATTCCTCCAGGTGCTCCGACATGTTCTCCCTGTGTCAGCGTGGGTTTCCTCCAGGTGCTCTGACATGTTCTCCCTGTGTCAGCGTGGGTTTCCTCCAGGTGCTCCGACATGTTCTCCCTGTGTCAGCGTGGGTTTCCTCCAGGTGCTCCGACATGTTCTCCCTGTGTCAGCGTGGGTTTCCTCCAGGTGCTCTGACATGTTCTCCCTGTGTCAGCGTGGGTTTCCTCCAGGTGCTCCGACATGTTCTCCCTGTGTCAGCGTGGGTTTCCTCCAGGTGCTCCGACATGTTCTCCCTGTGTCAGCGTGGGTTTCCTCCAGGTGCTCCGACATGTTCTCCCTGTGTCAGCGTGGGTTTCCTCCAGGTGCTCTGACATGTTCTCCCTGTGTCAGCGTGGGTTTCCTCCAGGTGCTCCAGCTTCCTTCCACAGTCCAAAGACATGCAGGTTAATTGGTGACTCTAAATTTTCCGTAGTGTGAATGTGAGTGTGAATGGTTGTCTGTCTCTATGTGTCAGTCCTGTGATAGTCTGGTGACCTGTCCAGGGTGAACCCTGCCTTTCACCCAGTGTCATCTGGTACAGGCTCCACCCCCTGTGACCCCTAACAGGATAAGCAGTTAAGGAAAATGAATGAATGAATGTAGTTGTCCGTCCATTGTGACATTAGAAAGTGTCACATTTATCTTGCAAGTGTACTCTTCTTCAATGTTTGCTTTACTTCCTGGATTTTTCCCACATGGAAATTTTGACCAATCAAGAGCAGCTTTCTCACACAAGGCATTTGATCTGGTTCTCTTGTAAATGCTGCCGTGAGAACACGAACCAACTCTAGGCAATTATACAACTTTGGAACAACATGAGTCCCTGATTCAGACCAAAGGAGACACTCTAGGTCTGAGAGCAGCCTGAATACCAAGAGTCTTGCCACTCGTCTTGATGGTCTGACGCACACTGAGCCCCGATGGCGAGCAGAAATGTATCACAAGGGAAGCTGGATTGCCTCATGTTGTGTTTTTTGTGGCTTGCTGCTCATTTTCTGGTGTACCATTGTTTGGTGAGGGGGTTGGAGGCTCTGCCAACTCCTTTGTAGGGTTGCTGGTGTTCAATTAGAGATCATATTTTCTTTGTCAGAATGACCCTCTGACTGGCACCCCGGTATTAGGCCAGCGACCGCTACAAAAGTTTGGGGGAAGTTAAAAATAGATCATCTCACAGAAGTCTTGGTGTGTTTATGTGGTGTCAGACTCTTTTAAATTAAATGAGGTAACTTCCTCTTGTGTTAAAAATGAATCCAGAGTTACAGTTCTGAGAGTTGTTTGGTTTCAGATGAAGCAAAACAAACTTTGATTTTAAAGTACAGCTCATCTGGAGGTCATGACCCCTGAAGTCTGTCCCCTCACAGGAATTAACAACCATACATCCAACTTTCTGTTAACTCTATGATCAACAGACTAAATGTCTCATCACAGGTTTTCACTAAGAAGTGTTCGTACTCACCTGAGACGAGATGGAAGGTGTCTGTGAATATAACGTTGTTTTTTTTCTTCTTGGCGCAGAAATAAAAGCGGTGATCCTCTGATGTGATGTTCATGATCAGCAGTTTGTTTCCCATGGCGATGTACTTGGTTTTCAGCGTGGTGTAAATGTGGTATAGAGTATCATTGGGATCTGCAGTAAAGGTTTCAGCGATGAGTCCTCTGACCTGGCTGCGTATCTCTACATACCAGTGGATGCTCGTGATGTTCACAGAGCAGCTAAGGGTGGCGTTCTGACCCAGCTCCGCCTTAACCACGGTGAGGTTCTGGGCCTTGGCACACAGCAGGAACAGCGGGAGGATTGTCCAAACCAGATCCATGATCAGAGACGAGAACCGTCTGACACACAGCAGCTCTTATCTGAAACTTCTTCTTTCACAGAGAGATAAAAAACTGCTCCCCACTTCCTGTTTCACAAGGTGATGGTGTAACTTATAAAAACCTGATGATCTAAACCACAAAGACCAAGAACACCTCATCACGCGCTCAGCAACCGCAAGTGAAACTTGTTCACCCATCCCCTGCCCTCTGCCAAGGAAGCTGCGGCCTTGAGTCGGGCTCAGAAAACAGATTTAAATCCTTTCTTAAAAATAATAAAGACACCATGATACTGCTGCCTTCACTGACTGTCAGAGCATTGAGTACTACAGATAATAACACGGTGATACTGCTGCCTTCACTGACCGTCAGAGCACTGAGTACTGCAGATAATAACACAGTGATACTGCTGCCTTCACCGACCGTCAGAGCACTGAATACTGCAGATAACACAGTGATACTGCTGCCTTCACTGACCGTCAGAGTACTCAGAGTACTTGAGAGGGAACCTTATTGTACCTTGAAGAGAACCTTCATGTTACTTAGTAGAATTAGTACAGAGATGTAACGTTAGTAACAAAAGTACTAGTTACTCTCAGTAGTCAGTACCAATAACAACAACAGTACATCAGTAGTGTGAGTTGAAGCAGTAGTAACAGTTGTAACAGTGGTTCCAGTAAAACCAGTATTGCAGGATCATTATTATCAGAAGAAACACTGAAGTACTTCTGTAGTAGTTGAACCACTGATACTATCAGTAGTAGTAATATTAACAGTAACAGTGGCTTCACTCACACAGACTAATAAAGTTTGACTCATTCAACGTCAGAGCTGACATGGTGCCATGGTGTCATGGTGACTTGGTGTCATGGTGACATGGTGTCATGGTGACTTGGTGAAATAGTGCCATGGTGACTTGGTGACATAGTGACATGGTGACACAGTGTCATGGTGACTTGGTGACATAGTGCCATGGTGTCATGGAGACTTGGTGACATGGTGTCATGTTGACATAGTGTCATGGTGACATAGTGTCATGGTGACTTGGTGACATAGTGCCATGGTGACATAGCGCCATGGTGACATAGTGTCATGGTGACTTGGTGACATAGTGCCATGTTGACATAGTGTCATGGTGACTTGGTGACATAGTGCCATGTTGACATAGTGTCATGGTGACTTGGTGACATAGTGCCATGGTGACATGGTGTCATGGCTCCATCTGGTGATAAAAGGTCATCAGTGCTGAAAAACTCAAACTGATAAAAGTTTTTATTTCAGACTAAAATCAACTTTACATTTTCACTTCCAAAATTATTCAATACAACCAAACTGTAACAGTAAGTTAGATGACTCCACCTTCTAGTGCTAATACTCTGGACAGATACTTTGTGTACCTATCGGAGTAACAACGGTACATATATATGCAAAATTTACAAAGTACATGGACGTTGATCCACAACATGTCTGCACACTGATGGTCCCAGTTCACTCTATGGTTCATTTCAGACAGAGCAGGGTCACATGACTGATCACCTTCTAAAAGAGACAGTACACCTCAGAGTGACTGAAGTTTTTACATCAGAATGAAGTATTAATAGTCATACATGTTACAGGAGCACAAAGCTTTAATATGTTTAAAACAAAACATTAACATGACCTATAAGGGCCCCTCAGATATATGGAGGATGGAAGGTGACTATACCAAAAATAAATTATAATAAATAAATTAATAAGCCATTTCATGAACCAAAAATACTACAGGGCATTAATTAACTGATTTTATGTGAAATAAATTATTGTATTAATTCCATATTTGGCTACTTTCCTATTTAATTTTCCTTTGCTGTCTTTATTTTTAACTAAATCTTAAATTTGTTTTTTGCCAATATTTTCATTTACTGGTTTATTTATTCACATTTTTAATTAATTAATATTTATTTCTAATAAACTTTTGGTACATGTAATGACATTTGAATTCATTTATTTACTTTTATTTTAGCAGCTTGTGTCATCCGTACAGAAGAACACAGTATAATAATCAGTTTTTTGTGGATGTAATTTATCCAATAAAAATACTTAACAGCTTATTACGTTAAACAAACAAAATAAAAATACATTTGTGATGAAATGTGATGTAAATACAAAGCTGCCGTGTTAAGGTGCGTTAAGGTGTTTTTAATATTTAACTGGAGATGTTTTTTCTACATTCAATCTGTTATGCTGTAGTAATGTAATAATATTCTTCTGTTAGCTTCAATACTTCAGTATGTTTATGTGAAATATATTTTAACAGCAGAGGAGTGCATGTCAGGTCAGGGCCTCTTTAAGCTCTCAAATGCTTTTACTTTTGTTTGTTTTTTTAGCTTTTCCAGAGCAGTTCCTGAAATATTTTTGATGTAGATATTTATGTCCGTACTTTTACTTTTCCTTCTGTTTAATGTGACGTTTTACGTCTAGTGAAAAAACCTAAGTTTCAACATTTAAAAAATGTGTTCTTTGGCTTGTCGTGTAGGTAAATAAATAACGTACATAAATAAAGTGGGCATGATCCTGACTGAACATGTCAGCCTCAACATAAAGTTTCTTGGATCCTCGCTGTGACAGAAAACACTTTAAATAATCATAAAACTTAACAATATAAAAACAACACGTCTGTAACAGGAAGTAAAGATGAAATAAAAGCAGCAACATGAACGGTTGAAACTTTAATAACTGTCTGTGAGACTCCGCCTTGTGAACACTGTTTGATGGATTACCACCACTGCTACTGTTACTGTAAAGTTTCTGACCAACAGGTGGCGCCAACGAGCCGAGAAACACAACATGGTATGGAGGACCACACAAGTGTCAATAAATAATGTATCAATAAATACAGGAATAAATTATTGCAGAGGTCAGGGCCTCCGACCGCATTAACTACAAATACAGAAACACACAACTAAATAAAAATAACTGTTTAAAACGTGGAAATAAACAATTAAATAAGAAAATGTCACTACTTAATTTAACATTCATTTATTTATATGTTTATTTGATTCAATATTTATTTAGTTTGATATTTATTCATGCATTATTCATTCATATATTTCTTTTACAATGCATGTTTTCATATTGTATGTTTTTCAACATTTAATTATTAAGATGTTTTTTTTGGCATGTATTGTAACATCAACTGTTGGCAGGTATTGTATGCATTTATTTATCTATCCATTTTAATTTAATTTATTTATTTATTTTTATTCATGCATTTGTTTATTTCTGTATTTATTGATACGTGAGTCACATGTTTTCCCCCGTACTGTCGGGCTGATAGAGCCGTGGGGAAGAATACGACTGTTAACGACTGATGGACTGATGGAGTGATGAGCGCTGTTAAAGTAAAGAGGTATCTGAATGATTAGTGATCACATGATGTGACATCACTGTGAAATCAAAGCTGCCAGACTGACTCAGTAGTTTTAGCCGCCACAGTCTTACAGAAAGGAGCTTGCTGTCAGACAGTGAAGAAGAGGAGGAGTCAGGACGAAGATGAAGCAGGTGGGTGTGACTGTGGTACCTCCACCTGACGCTCCTGGAGGAGTAGGGGAAGATGGAGGAGGAATCGCTACAGCTTTATCACAGCGTTCTGTAACATTGAGACAAACAGCAGACTGTTACATCACTTCCTGTTTCTGCACAGGACTCTGAGGGTGTACAGAGAAATGCTGGACACGTCCGTCCTGTGGCGGCGGTACAGACCTGAGACGGTGAGCGAGACTTTGTGCCGGTCACTCTGCTTGGGGATGACACAGTCGTACAGTCCGCTGTCTGACAGCAAGACGTCCCTCATGGTGACAGAGAAGTTCCCCTTCCTGTACAGCTCCGGGTCACTAAACACTCGACCTCTGAACTTCCCGTCCTGCGTCGAATAGTTTGGGACGTTTTGTTTGATGTCCAACACCACTCTGTTGTCTTCATCCCTCCAGAAGACGGACACAGGTTGAGAGGACACCTCGTAGACGCACGGCAGCAGGATGCTGTCGCCGATACAAGCGCTGACTTTCAGCTGGATGGTTTCTGTGACATCACACACACACACACACACACGGTACACGTGTTCATACCAACACGTTAAGTAGGAGGCTTCGAGTTTAAGACACGTTATGAACCCAACGACACGTTAACCTGTTTCATCTGTTAGCATCTACAGGTTCAGGAAGTGGACCCTCCCACCAACACACACTACAACCTCCTGCTGCACTGACAAACACTGGCACCACACTACGCTAACCTAAGCTAGGTCCTTACAAGATGGCCACTAAGATAACTGGTCCAGTAGAAACAGTTAATGTTAGCTGTGAGCAGCTGTTAACATTAGCTGTTAGCAGCTATTTAATGTAAGCTGTTAGCAGCTAGTTAATGTTAGCTGTTAGCAGCTAGTTAATGTTAGCTGTTAGAAGCTGTTAACGTTAGCTGTTAGCAGCTAGTAAATGTTAGCTGTTAGCAGCTGTTAATGTTAGCTGTTAGCAGCTATTTAATGTTAGCTGTTAGCAGCTGTTAATGTTAGCTGTTAGAAGCTGTTAATGTTAGCTGTTAGCAGCTATTTAATGTTAGCTGTTAGCAGCTGTTAATGTTAGCTGTTAGCAGCTATTTAATGTTAGCTGTTAGCAGCTAGTTAATGTTAGCTGTTAGCAGCTGTTAACGTTAGCTGTTAGCAGCTAGTTAAAGTTAGCTGTTAGCAGCTGGTTAACGTTAGCGATTAGCAGCTGGTTAACGTTAGCAATTAGCAGCTAGTTAATGTTAGCAGCTGGTCAGAGGACAGGTCAGAGGACAGGACAGGACAGGACAGAGGACAGGTCAGAGGACAGGACAGGACAGAGGACAGGACAGGTCAGAGGACAGGACAGAGGACAGGACAGGTCAGAGGACAGGACAGGACAGGCCAGAGGACAGGACAGTTGACAGGACAGGTCAGAGGACAGGACAGAGGACAGGACAGAGGACAGGACAGGACAGGCCAGAGGACAGGACAGTTGACAGGACAGGTCAGAGGACAGGACAGAGGACAGGACAGAGGACAGGACAGGTCAGAGGACAGGACAGAGGACAGGTCAGAGGACAGGACAGGACAGGACAGAGGACAGGATGGGTCAGAGGACAGGACAGAGGACAGGTCAGAGGACAGGACAGGACAGGACAGAGGACAGGACAGGACAGGACAGGTCAGAGGACAGGACAGGACAGGACAGGACAGAGGACAGGACAGGTCAGAGGACAGGACAGAGGACAGGTCAGAGGACAGGACAGGACAGGACAGAGGACAGGACGGGTCAGAGGACAGGACAGAGGACAGGTCAGAGGACAGGACAGGACAGGACAGAGGACAGGACAGGTCAGAGGACAGGACAGAGGACAGGACAGAGGACAGGTCAGAGGACAGGACAGGACAGGACAGGACAGAGGACAGGTTAGAGGACAGGACAGAGGGCAGGACAGAGGACAGGTCAGAGGACAGGACAGAAGACAGGACAGAGGACAGGACAGAGGACAGGACAATCTGAACTGTGCCTTTATAGACTCTGATTAATCAACACGTTGAGTGTTTGTATATGAGACGTGTGTGTTTTCTCGGTTCCCTGTGTGTGAAACCACAGATGGACCTCAGACAGCCAGAAACCACACACATGGAGACATGTGGGGAAACATGGGGACATGTCATCTGTCCCTCCTCAGCACTGTGGTGTCAGTTGAGGTACTGATCCACAGTCAGTGTTTACCTACAGTGTGGACACGTGTCCTGTAAGAAGCACCAGTGAGCTTGGGTAGAGCTGGGTTGAAAAAACAAAACGATTTAATCGATTCAAATCGATTTTCCTTTAAATGGCACAAAAACAATTCATTAATTTAAAAATCGATCTTTTACTATAACTATTTATTTTCCTCCGTGGACGTGTTGTACAGCCGGTAGCAGACTGCAGCAGCAGTACTATCAACCCAGATAATATAGTGAGATCAGCATTTAGCGCCTGAGGTCATGGTGAGGGATCTCGCGAGACAGCCGGACACTGAATGAAGACAGAGCAGCAAACAATGGTGGGAGCGTGTCCACTCAAGGCATGGGTCTACGGTGCATTTTTCTCACTCGCATTTTCCCCTAAAAATATAATGCTAATAATGTAGGCATGTTTATTAAATGCAAATCAGTTTCACAGAAAATATTAAGAAATACCACTAAGCATCAGCACACTGCTAACTGTAGCCTCAGTTTGTGCCTCATACACATCTGCTGGTGAAGTTAACTTAGCGTTAGCAAGCGTGATAAAAGACGGCAGAGAGGTGATGTTGTGCAAATAAACCAACGATTTATTAATTTTCTGTAGCAGTAAACACGTGGGCTGATAACAAATGTGTTAACTAACTATGCTAAAGCTTTACAAGCTATTCAGGGTTCACCTACATTGTTTCTCTTCTGATACAGTCAATGTGTGCATCACAACCACTGTAGTGTATTGCGGAAAAAGCTTTTTAAGACGGTTACAGGCAGCAAACTTGTGGATGTCCTTTGTTTACATTTTTTGTAGCTACTTTATTTAAATTGTCTGCCTTGTGATCAGATTTAATTTCAAATATTTATTTTGTATGTGTCAGGTAATGTTAAATAAAAGTACATGATGACTAATGTACTGCTTTGGGGTCAATTCTTAATGTAAACAGTATTTTTAAGAGTAATGCACCAGGTCAGAGGGTTCCTTGTTAAATATACTGTTAGTTCTCAGAAAATATCTTAATATCCAAGCATTTTGTATCATAATTGAAATATACTTGACTGAATTGATATTAAACTGAATTAAATTGAATCGAATCGATACCCAGCCCTAACCTCAGGCGCTGCTGGTCTGCCTCTGCCTCCATCAGCTGGTGTGTCTGTGTCACTGTGTGATGTGGGTGCTTTCAAGGGTTAATGCAGACAGACCACTGACACACTGATGGAGGCAGCAGCTGACCAGCAGCTGATGGAGGCAGCAGCTGACCAGCAGCTGATGGAGGCAGCAACTGTCCAGCAGCTGATGGAGGCAGCAACTGTCCAGCAGCTGATGGAGGCAGCAGCTGACCAGCAGCTGATGGAGGCAGCAACTGACCAGCAGCTGATGGAGGCAGCAGCTGACCAGCAGCTGATGGAGGCAGCAGCTGACCAGCAGCTGATGGAGGCAGCAACTGACCAGCAGCTGATGGAGGCAGCAACTGACCAGCAGCTGATGGAGGCAGCAGCTGACCAGCTATTCAGGGTTCACCTACATTGTTTCTCTTCTGATACAGTCAATGTGTGCATCACAACCACTGTAGTGTATTGCGGAAAAAGCTTTTTAAGACGGTTACAGGCAGCAAACTTGTGGATGTCCTTTGTTTACATTTTTTGTAGCTACTTTATTTAAATTGTCTGCCTTGTGATCAGATTTAATTTCAAATATTTATTTTGTATGTGTCAGGTAATGTTAAATAAAAGTACATGATGACTAATGTACTGCTTTGGGGTCAATTCTTAATGTAAACAGTATTTTTAAGAGTAATGCACCAGGTCAGAGGGTTCCTTGTTAAATATACTGTTAGTTCTCAGAAAATATCTTAATATCCAAGCATTTTGTATCATAATTGAAATATACTTGACTGAATTGATATTAAACTGAATTAAATTGAATCGAATCGATACCCAGCCCTAACCTCAGGCGCTGCTGGTCTGCCTCTGCCTCCATCAGCTGGTGTGTCTGTGTCACTGTGTGATGTGGGTGCTTTCAAGGGTTAATGCAGACAGACCACTGACACACTGATGGCGGCAGCAGCTGACCAGCAGCTGATGGAGGCAGCAGCTGACCAGCAGCTGATGGAGGCAGCAACTGTCCAGCAGCTGATGGAGGCAGCAACTGTCCAGCAGCTGATGGAGGCAGCAGCTGACCAGCAGCTGATGGAGGCAGCAACTGACCAGCAGCTGATGGAGGCAGCAGCTGACCAGCAGCTGATGGAGGCAGCAACTGACCAGCAGCTGATGGAGGCAGCAACTGACCAGCAGCTGATGGAGGCAGCAGCTGACCAGCAGCTGATGGAGGCAGCAGCTGACCAGCAGCTGATGGAGGCAGCAACTGACCAGCAGCTGATGGAGGCAGCAGCTGACCAGCAGCTGATGGAGGCAGCAACTGACTAGCAGCTCCTGAGATCACTGATGTTAAATCAGTGGTTTTCTGAATGGAGTCTGGCTCAGCAGAGACATACACCACCTGTCTGACAGGAGAGACCATCCTACATGTGATGGTGTCCACTGATGGATGACACCACCTGTCTCTGCTCCGTCAGGGCGTGTAGGTGAACTCACCTGTAGTGACTGTGCACACCAACATCAGCCCCAAGAAGACCACCTGTCCTTCACTGTGGAGACAAATGAGACACATGAGACAAATGAGACACATGAGACAAATGAGACAAATGAGACACATGAGACAAATGAAACACATGAGACAAAAGAGACAAATGAGACACAAGACAAGAGTCAAATGAGACACATGAGACAAGAGACAAATGAGACACGAGACAAGTCAAATGAGACACATGAGACAAATGAAACAAATGAGACACATGAGACATATGAGACAAATGAGACACGAGACAAGAGTCAAATGAGACACGAGACAAAAGAGACAAATGAGACACATGAGACATATGAGACAAATGAGACACGAGACAAGAGTCAAATGAGACACGAGACAAAAGAGACAAATGAGACACGAGACAAGAGTCAAATGAGACACGAGACAAATGAAACAAATGAGACACATGAGACATATGAGACAAATGAGACACATGAGACAGGACTCCGATGATTAAATGAACCAGCTCACACTGACCTGAGCAGACCTGTTCATACGTGACGCTGCAGGGTAGTGATGGGATTTCTCGTTCACTTTGAAGAGCCGGTTCAAAGATGCGGTTTGTTCAGGTTTTTTTTTGCTGTGTGTGTGTGTGTGTGCGTGTGTGCGTGTGTGTGTGTGTGTGTGGGGGGGGGGGGGGGTCAGTGGGTTCAAAGACACATCACGTGAGCTGAATATTGTAACGTGGACCCAGAATAGACTCCGCAGATATAAAGTTTAGTGTAGCCATAGCAACACCTTTTATAAACAAAAAGCCTGCCAATACAAACACGTGCTAGCGGATAGGAGGCTAGCTTCCTACCGTTCGTTTCTAACCGAGGCGAAACATGTCCCGTTCGTACCAGAATAACCAACAACCTCCCCCTATCCCAAAACACGGCCAACAGGGCTCTCAATAACAAGTTTATTGTTCCAGTGTGTCCGAACTGCATGCTGGGTAACATGCAAGCTAGCTAGCTGGCGTCACGCCCAGCCGGTTACAATAGCGAATGCGTTCGCTACAGTATAAAGAGCCTCAAGAGCTGGTTCAAAGACTTGTCTTCCCATCACTACTGCAGGGCATTATCAATCAATCTTATTTATGAAGCCCAATATCACGAATCACAATCTGCCTCAGAGGCTTTACAGCACATCCCTCTGTCCTTACAACCCTCACAGCTGATTAAAGTAGTGATTTAAAAGTTGCTGAAAGCTGCTGGACCAGACGGAGTGAATGGTAGGGTGCTGAGGGACTGTGCAGATCAACTGGCTGGTGTCTTCAGGGAGATATTTAACCAGTCCCTGTCCCAGTGCACAATCCCACCCTGCAAGTCCTCCACAATCATTCCTCTACCAAAGAAGACCACCATCAGCAGCCCCAATGACTACCGGCCAGTGGCACCTACGCCCACCATCAATAAGTGTTCACATCTCAGCACTGCCTCCCCCCAGGGCTGTGTGCTGAGCCCCCTACTCTACACCCACCACGGCTGCACCCCCACCCACTCAAGCAATGCCATCACAAAGTCTGCGGACGACACGACCGTGGTGGGGCTCATCTCAGGAGGAGATGAGACTGCATACAGGGAGGAGGTCCAGCAGGTGTCAGTATGGTGCACAGAAAACAACCTGATCCTTAACACCTCAAAGACCAAACAGTTGATTGTGGATTTCAGGAGAAATAAACTGGACATTTATCCAATCTACATAAACGGAGACGGCGTGGAGAGGGTCTCAGACTTCAGGTTCCTGGGCACCCACATCGAGGAGAACCTCACCTGGACGGCAAACACTACTGCACTTCTGAAACAGAGACTGTACTTCCTGAGGATCGTCAGGAAAAACAACTTGACAGAGAGGCTGTTGCTGCTGAGACACTGCTGCTGAGAGGAAAGCGCTCCAGAGGGTCATCAACACTGCCCAGAATAGCATAGGTTATTTTTTTTAACAGTTTTAAACTTTTTCTTTTGTGTTTATTTAACGTATACTATGTTTGTCTTTAGTATCCTTTATATAGCACTGAACCTGAGAGCTCTACCTCACTGCGTTGAACCTGTGCAATGACAACAAAGACATTCTGATTCTGATCAGGAAAAAAAACTGTAGAAAACTGAACCCACAGTCGAGTCAACACAGAGCTGCGTTACCATGGAGACAGAGATTAGATAAACTACAGGACCTCTGTGTTGTGATAACACCTGCTCAGGTGTGTAAACACATGCCACACCTGAGCCCAGGATCAGGCTCAACAAACTCTGAGCCTGATCCTGATCTCTGAGCTGACTGAGCCTGAGCTGAGAAACAGAGTTAACAGTGTTCATATTTTGAATATAATTTATTCATTATTTATTTTGCTGCCTTTAATGTCAGGACAGCATAACGTTATAGGGAGAGAGGGAACGACATGTAGCACAGGACAGCAGGCTGGGTTTGAACCCGCGGCCACTGCATCAGATCATGGGGTGTCCGCTCCATCCACTGAGCCACCGATGCTCCGTGGTAATTACTTTAATAATGGATTGTGATTTATGTCCAGGGAAAACCACAACAAGGGTCCAAAGTCTTTTCAGAGCCACAGACACTTTTGTTTCGGGCCCACAAACCGCTGTCTCTCTGATGTGTTCAGTGTCTCTGATGTTATAAAGAAAAGAATCAAAGGACAATGCATAAAATGTGCTGTGATGATAATGTAAATCCAGGGTGTGTAATATGTGATATATGTGGGTGGAACAGATTGTTAGATAATGACAGAGTGTATCTTTCATACGGACACTCCTCCAGCGACACATCCAGGTGACAATGAAGCAAACCTGTGACTCAGCAGGTTAGCGTCAGAGTATGTTGCCATGGTAACTGACGCTGAGCTGGCTTTGTGAAACAGGGTCCTGTGCAGGTGTCTCTGACTGATGACGTCATGTTTACAGCAGCTATTCTCACTTACAAGTTATGAACCTGTGACGTCATGTTTAGCCTCTTACGGCAGTTCGCCGCGGCTAATTTATATTCTAATAAATAAAACAGTATTTACACGTTAACGTGACGTTGCGGGCCTCTGAAGTTTTAACGTAAATTCACGGGAGCTCGTTTCGGTTCCTCAAAGTGACCTTAGGACTCTTTTACACTTTCACTTCGTCATTCGTGGTGGGATAACTGCTAACAGCTAACCGCTAAGTGCTAACGGCTAACTAGCTGGTGTTTAGCGATGTCCGGGGTCTTCATGCTAACAGCAGCGTGTCTCCGTGTCTCCGGTAACTAACCTCGGCAAACCGGTCATATCGGTTCAGGATTCCTCGACAGGTCCGGACATGAACTGCAGATATAAGATGACAGTTAGCCTCCTCTTCCTCCTTCTTCTGCTTCTTCTTCTTCTTCTTCTGGTTTCATGGCGGGTTGCAACCATCGCTTATTAGGTGCATACCGCCACCTGGTGTACCGGAGTGTGTAGTGTGAGTTACCGTCCATCATCAGTAGCGAACTAATCATCCTTAATTTATAATCAAATAATAAAATAAATAAATAAAAACAACAACCCTCAACGAACCTTATCTTCTATAACATAGTCGTGTCTCCTCCCTTGTGTTGCCTCTGTTCTCTCCCCGCGTAATATTCTCTGTCCCATCTGTCTCGCCATGCCTTCATTATTTCTTTTCTTTGAGTACTACTTTAGCTTCTCCTTCACCGAGGGCTGTATCATCGATATCTCTTTAGTAGGAGATTGTTGCATACCTTGACATGTTTCAGCGGAAACTTCCGCCTTCCTCAGAAGTGTCACTTGGTGGTTGTGAGTGTCTTTATCAGCTGATCCGTCAATCAGCCGATATTAGGGAGGCGTGACAGGACGGTGACGCCACCTGCTGTCCGTCTGTCCCTGTTCATTGTCCCTGGGCCCCGCTTCCTTATTTCAATGGCCTCCTTGATCCAGCGCCGGTGTTTGTCGTCCTCAGCGCGTATGACTCCGGCCTTGTCCCAGTCCATAAGATGATTTTCTCTTTGCAGTGATCTGTTATGGCTGATTTGTAGGTTTCTTGTTGTGCCTTCTCTTTTATTGATCTTGTTTGTCTTGTTTGTTGTCTCCTTCCCGACACACAAGATCAATAAAAGAAAAGGCACAACAAGAAACCTACAAATGTTTTCCAGCCTATATTCCTGCGATTATCTTTTATAACTGATTTTGATCAACTGGATCTGGATGAGCCATTTGAATTTGATGAGCGCCCGTATTTATTTGAACACGGACATACACGGACGCAGAGCTCATTGAAACTGAAGAGCGGACGAGGAGAGAGAGGGAGCAGCAACAGGCAGAGGAACATGTCTGAATCCAGCTAAAGGTAAACACAGACGTTCATTTCTCCTTTCCGTTATGTCATCAGATAATTATACTAACAATCCGAGCCCATGTGTGTGAAAAAAATGCACTTTTAGTGGACGTATTTTGACGTTGTTTGACGCTGTCTGAGTGCCCTATTATTTAATATAGCGCATGCTCACGGGCTGCAGGCAGGTCAGCCCTAGCTTCATACTGGAGACATGTCACATACTGAACATCCTGTCACTCATTTAGACAAAAGGAGATCAGACAATAGGGCCCAGGTTGAAAAAAACATTAGTTCCCCTTTAATACTACCTCTAAATAAACCTGGTAAAGATCTGAACAACGCTGGTAACTATAGGCCTATAGCATTCACCTCTCATCTATGTAAATGGATGGAGAAGACTTAATTATTTTCTCGAACATAGAGGACTGTTTGCGTCATACCAATCACCCACTACTACACTCACGGTACAGTTTGATTCCAACCCGCCGTCTCTCTGCAAACAATTCATCCACTCTCTTGCACTCCATTTCACTTCCACCTCGGCCTTCCTTCAAACAGTAAGCTTTATTTGGTGCTACGTCATTTGAACACATCGCCACTACATCATATGTCAGGCCGGAAGGCTCATAGTAAATATTCCTCCTGATTAAACTCCATAATGGAACAATGGTTATTAAACTGTTTATTTAATCGTTATTATTATTAAACTGATGTTTTTTTCCTTCAACAACACACACATGGTTACGTTTAGCCAACACACACAAACACGTGGTTACGTTTAGCCAACACACACAAACACATGGTTACGTTTAGCCGACACATACACACATGGTAACGTTTAGCTAACACACACAAACACGTGGTTACGTTTAGCCAACACACACAAACACGTGGTTACGTTTAGCCAACACACACAAACACGTGGTTACGTTTAGCCAACACACACACATGGTTACGTTTAGCCAACACACACAAACACGTGGTTACGTTTAGCCAACACACACACGTGGTTACGTTTAGCCAACACACACACACACGTGGTTACGTTTAGCCGACACATACACACATAGTAACGTTTAGCTAACACACACATGGTTACGTTTAGCCAACACACACACACACACACGTGGTTACTTTAGCCAGCACATACACGTGGTTACGTTTAACCAACACACACACACGTGGTTACGTTTAGCCAACACACACACGTGGTTACGTTTAGCCAACACACACACACATGGTTATGTTTAGCCAACACACACACACACACACACACACACGCTCACACGTGGTTACATTTAGCCAACACACACACACACACATGGTTACGTTTATAAAATAATGCAATTTCTATCCAATTTTTTTGATTGTATTTATACATTTTGAGTTCATTTATAAATGTTGAGTTTCTTTATAGATTATGAATTTTATAAACTAACAAATAAAACAAAAAATAGTTTATAAAATTCATATTTTTTTTGTTTAATTTACAAATGCTGAATTTTATTTACTAATTTTTAGAATTATTTATAAATATCAAGTTTTATTTATAAATGTTAAGTTTATGAATAAATTATATTACTAATTTTAGTTATTTATAAAAACTTTTTTGTTTTATTTTCAAATGTTTAGTTTATTATTATGTATTATGTATATATTAAATGTTCAAAAACAATAAAACTTTATTAGTTAATAAATTTATTCTGTGTGAAGACACAACATTTACAGGAACAATGAAAGATATGATGAGAAATGTGATGTCACATCTTTATCATCACAGATATTTGATGTTTTATGAGATTGTTGATTTTCAGTGACGACTACAGGAAGTGTTAGTCAACTTCAAAATAAAAGGTTTAACTATTACTGACATACTTGTTATATAAATCATGTTTCTTCCTGCAGCACAGAAGCTAAAATAACACGTTTTATAGACATCATTGACTTTATATAATAACTGTAAAAACAGGAAATAAAACATAATTATTGATGAAATCCTACAAAATAAAAGTTTGTGAAACAGAAAAAAATATATAAATGTTTGAATGTAAAAAATCACTGACTCCTCCATCTTTATCTTTTCTTCTTCTTCTTCTTCTTCTTCTTGTTTTTGTCCTCTTTGCTCTTCTTCCTCCCTCCTCGTCCTCTTCCTCTTCCTCCTCGTCCTTCTTCTTCTTTGTTGGTTTTGGCAGCTTGAGCCCTCCTGCGGCTGAGCGGCGTCCGACTGAACCACACCTTAACACACACACACACACACACGTGAGTCGTCTGTTGTTGGTGTTAAATAAAGTTTATACAAAAAGATGTCTGACCCTGAATGCCTCCTCCTCCTCCCGGTACACCGGCTCCATTCTCGACAGTGATTGGATGAACTCGGCGGCGGTCAGTGGGTGGAGGCGGAGTTTCTTGAGCCTGTGGGGGCGGAGCACCGAGCGGGCCGCCTGGTGGATGTGACCCTGAGTGAAGCCCTCAGTGATCTTAGCCAATGAGCTGAGGTCCAGGGCCGGACCTGGCTCCGCCCCCTCAGCACGCAGCAGCTCCCGCCACAGGACTGAGAGACAACACGCTAATGTTAGCATGTTAGCGTGAGGCTAATGCGTGGTATTGTTAGCATGTTGGAAAAGCTAATGGATGTGTTCACTGGATATATATTGGGTTGTTTTGATAAATGTTGAGTCTAAATTTTGAATGTTAAGTTTTATTTATTCATTCTGAATTTAATTTTTGAATTCATGAATTTTGAGTTTTAGTAACAAATTTTGAGTTTTATCTCTAAATGTTGGCTCTGATTTACAAATACTGGGTTTTATTTATACATTTTAAGTTTCAGTGATAAATGTTGAGTTTAATTTTTGAATGTTAGGTTTCATATCTTAATTTTGAATTGAAGTTTTGAATATATGAATGTATAATTTCAGCAACAAATTTTGAGTTTTATTGATTAATGTTGAGTTTAATTTTTGAATTTTTTTTTATAAATGTTAAGTTTTATAAACAATGTTTTGTTAAGTTTTATTTCTAAACTTTAAACTTTATTTAGAAATGTTGATTTTGAGTTCAAAATGGAGTTCAATTCATACATTTTAATTTTTTAAAATACGTTTTGTATTTTCTTTACAAATTTTAAGTTTTAGTTTTACCTGAAGTAGAAAATGTTTAGTTACATATTTTTTTTATAGTTTTGAGATTAATTCATACATTTTCATTTATTATTGTTCTTTCAGTTTTTTATTTCCAAATTTGAACTTTTAATCTAAAAAAGTTTGAGTTTCATTTGTAGATTTTGAGAGTTATTTATTTATTTATTCATATCCTAGTTACATATTTTGAAATGTATTCATGAATTTCTAGTTTTACAAAAAAGTTACAAATTTTGAGTTGAAATTTTATTAATTTATTTACATATAATTTCAATTTTTAGCTTTAAATTTTGAGTTGCATTTGTAAATATGTTGTATACTTTAAACATTTTTAGTTTTTTAGAAACAATTTGAGTTTCATTTCATTTACAAATTATAGTGTAATTTAGAAATCCTGACTTTCATTTATAAATGTTGAGTTTCTGTTTAAAAAATGTGCTGTTGTTTACTGATACCCAGTCTGGATCAGTAGTGTGGTCTGGTGTCGTACTGGTTTATTGGACTCTACAGACTAAACTAACTGGTACCCAGTCTGGATGCGTAATCTGGTCTTGGGATCAGGATGATCTTCTTGTAGACTTTACAGAACAGTTTGATTTCTGCATCAAACGGTCTGCGAGTTGTCCCAATCACCAGAACTCGGTCCTCCAGTTTCAGAGTCTTCAGAGACTTCAGCAGGTCTTTCTTCAGCCTCCGAGGATCCGACTGGAACAGAGACAGAGACACCGAAATGGGTAGCTGGAGGACGGAAGGTGTTTGTGTTTTAGTTATAAATGTTTAATGACGTTTTAACTTTTCTGACCTCTCTGTCAGTTTTCGGACTTTTCTTATAGAAGATTTTTTCGGCGTCTTCAATCCAGATCACAGACGGCTGCAGGTCACCTGCTACCTGACAGGAGACACAACATGGACCAATCAGAGGCAAGGAACTGATGATGATGATGTCACAGTCAGGTGCAGCAGGTCTGGACTCACCTTAAAGACCAGGAGCAGCATGTATGGACTCACCTTGAAGACCAGGAACAACAGGTCTGGACTCACCTTAAAGACCAGGAGCAGCACGTATGGACTCACCTTAAAGATCAGGAGCAGCAGGTCTGGACTCACCTTGAAGACCAGGAGCAACACGTCTGGACTCACCTTGGAGACCAGGAGCAACAGGTCTGGACTCACCTTGAAGACCAGGAGCAACACGTCTGGACTCACCTTAAAGACCAGGAGCAGCACGTATGGACTCACCTTGAAGACCAGGAGCAACACGTCTGGACTCACCTTGGAGACCAGGAGCAGCAGGTCTGGACTCACCTTAAAGACCAGGTGCGGCAGGTCTGGACTCACCTTGAAGATCAGGAGCAGCACGTATGGACTCACCTTAAAGACCAGGAGCAGCAGGTCTGGACTCACCTTGAAGACCAGGAGCAACACGTATGGACTCACCTTGGAGACCAGGAGCAACAGGTCTGGACTCACCTTGAAGACCAGGAGCAGCACGTATGGACTCACCTTGAAGACCAGGAGCAACACGTCTGGACTCACCTTGGAGACCAGGAGCAGCAGGTCTGGACTCACCTTAAAGACCAGGAGCAGCAGGTCTGGACTCACCTTGGAGACCAGGAGCAACAGGTCTGGACTCACCTTGGAGACCAGGAGCAACACGTCTGGACTCACCTTGGAGACCAGGAGCAGCAGGTCTGGACTCACCTTAAAGACCAGGTGCGGCAGGTCTGGACTCACCTTAAAGACCAGGAGCAGCACGTATGGACTCACCTTAAAGACCAGGAGCAGCAGGTCTGGACTCACCTTAAAGACCAGGAGCAGCACGTATGGACTCACCTTGAAGACCAGGTGCGGCAGGTCTGGACTCACCTTGAAGACCAGGAGCAACAGGTCTGGACTCACCTTAAAGACCAGGAGCAGCACGTATGGACTCACCTTGGAGACCAGGAGCAGCAGGTCTGGACTCACCTTAAAGACCAGGTGCGGCAGGTCTGGACTCACCTTAAAGACCAGGAGCAGCACGTATGGACTCACCTTGAAGACCAGGTGCGGCAGGTCTGGACTCACCTTGAAGACCAGGAGCAACACGTCTGGACTCACTTTAAAGACCAGGAGCAGCACGTATGGACTCACCTTGAAGACCAGGTGCGGCAGGTCTGGACTCACCTTGAAGACCAGGAGCAGCAGGTCTGGACTCACCTTGAAGACCAGGAGCAGCAGGTCTGGACTCACCTTGAAGACCAGGAGCAACACATCTGGACTCGCCTTAAAGACCAGGAGCAACACGTCTGGACTCGCCTTAAAGACCAGGAGCAACACGTCTGGACTCGCCTTAAAGACCAGGAGCAACACGTCTGGACTCACCTTGAAGACCAGGTGCAACACGTCTGGACTCACCTTGGAGACCAGGAGCAACACGTCTGGACTCACCTTGAAGACCGGGAGCAACACGTCTGGACTCACCTTGGAGACCAGGAGCAACACGTCTGGACTCACCTTGAAGACCAGGTGCAGCAGGTCTGGACTCACCTTGAAGACCAGGTGCAGCAGGTAGGCAGCTCCTCCTCTGCCAGGGTACCTGTTGTTCAAGTTGGCGGGGCTCAGGTGGAACAGGTGAGCTCCTGTCTCGCTGCAGACGGCGTGAACCAACGTCTTCTTACCAACTCCAGACGGACCGGCCAGCAGCAGAGTCTTCGCCATTGGGAACTTTTCCAGGACAGCCTGAGATCCTGGAGGGAATATCAAGGTGTAATGACCAGGTATTGTTCAGCTATTGATCAGGTATTAATCAGGTGTCGATCAGGTGTGGACTGACCCAGTGGCAGGACGGCATACAGAGCGATCAGCTGTCTGACGTCGGACAGAGATGGCATTGGTTCAATGTTCACCTGTCTGAGGGTCGAGGCCAGGTAACTGTACTCACCTGGAGACAGGTAAGACAGAATGGACAGGTGAGAAAAGAGGAGACAGGTGAGACAGAGGAGACAGGTGAGACTGTTGTTGTTGTTACCGATGTAGTCGGAGAGCTTGATGTTCATTGGTTGGACGAGGAAACCCTGCAGGATCAACTCCTCACACAGAGACTGTAGAGACCTGAGAACCAATCACAGTTCAGGACACAGACACAGGAACCAATCACAGCTCAGGACACAGACACAGGAACCAATCACAACTCAGGACACAGACACAGGAACCAATCACAGTTCAGGGCACAGACACAGGAACCAATCACAGCTCAGGACACAGACACAGGAACCAATCACAGCTCAGAGAGTATCCAGGTCGACCACCTGTCGGATGTCAGGTCCTTCTTCTTCGTCTTCTTCTACAAAGAGAAACAGATACAGTGACCAGTGACATCACATGATGACATCATCATCATCATCATCATCATCAGACTCCGCCCCTCTGACACAAACAGACCTTTCTACTTCCTGTCTTCTTCTTCTTTTTCTTCTGTGTTCTGTCCACCACCCCTCGGAGGTTCTCCAGCTCCGCCCTCATCAGCTCATCCACCTACAGACAACAACAACACTGGGACATTATTATAAACAAACAAACAAACAAACAAACAAACAAAACAAATGCCTGTAAACCAGGGTCCTATTTCAGAAAGCAGGTCCAACAAACTGTTGACTGACTGATCCTGAGCTGAGAAACAGAGCAGCTGATCAGGCTCAGTCAGCCTGAGGGAAGTGCAGATAACAAGATTCTCAGAGACAGGAAGTGGAGTTAAAATCAGAGTCAGAATCAGTGTCTGTCTCTCAGTGTCTGTCTCTCAGTGTCTGTCTCAGTGTCTCGCTTCAACATGTCAGTCACCATGGAAACCACAGCAACGCTCTCCTGGTGACTCACCTGGACTCTGACTTCCTGTTCCACTTCCTGTCTCTTTTCCTCTCTGAGCAGCTGGAAGTCCAAACTCTGCTGTCCACGGTCGTCACGGCAACGCCACACATCTGAACACACACACACACACAGAAATAGGAAGAGGATGTGTCAGGTGTGTGGGAACCTTTATTTTCTCATGCCCAGACAGGAAGTGAGCAGGAAAGCAGCCCAGGTGCAGCTCCCAGGAGCCACTTCCTGCTGCTAACAACGCCACTTCCTGGTGGGGGAAAATGTGTACTTCCTGTGTGAGCGGTGGAGAGCAGCTGGTGGACGCTGTCAGTGAAGTCTGTGTTATTTATTTATTTATAAACACAAGTAAACAACAAGACAACAGTCACATGTATTTACTGAACACTTATTTTGGTGGGGCTTCTGTGTGTTTCCTGTCTGACCTCTGACCTCCTGTTAAACATGATCAATGCTCAGTCCTGATGTCATCGACCATCTTAAATCTTTATTGACAGAAACAGGAAGTGAGAGCAGTTGACCACGGGAACCTTAATGAGCTGCCGCTTTATTGTTGTCATGGCGAGCTGCACGAGCTGTGTTCATGACGTCAGCGTCGCCATGGTTACTGCAATCGAAAGCCTGTGGGATGTTTCGGTCATCGCCCCAGCGAGGACATAAAGTTGTGTTTGGTGTGATGATGTCATGTCGTCTGATTTCGACACCTGTCAGCAACCCTCCTTTAAAAGGCACTTCAGGGCCTATTCATCATTTACCGGGGGGCGGGGCTAGTATTTCTAATTTAGCAGAGGGGCGGGGCTATTGTTTCTATTTTGGCTGAGGGGGTGGGGTTAGCGTTTTAATTTACAGATTTAAATGATTTTATTTTGGATTTATTTTACCGCAGATTTTTAAAGAAAACATGTCTTCCAAATTTGGGTGATTATTTTTTGCAATATATCTATATCTATCTATCTATCTATCTATCTATATATATATATTTTTTTTTTTTTTTTTTTTTTTCCTGTCTAAAGTTTGGCAGTTTTACAAATTTTGCCATCAATTTTTCAGACATAAATACATCTCATTAAAATATTTTATTTTCATTTAAAATTTGTCCAAAAAAAAAAGAGTTTGTACGACAAGAGTGAAAAACTGAGACTTTTTGCAACTTTTAACTTTCAAACATCAAAAATGTAATAGCTAATTTCTGGTGGAGGGAGGAGTCACAGTGCAGCTCCGCCCCCTCCTCTGATAAATACAGAACAGTCCCTAGAACCTTCAGTATAGTGGCGTATGCTAACATGCTAACTCATCCCAGGATCCTTTGCGTCGCTTCACGTGACGCTCCAGAGGAAAACTCCTGTCATCTATACCCCGTGTCATAGGAGGGCAGGACTTGGATACGAGGGGGCAGGGCTTAGACATGAGACGCGGAGCTTACATATGAGGACGGCGGGGCCCAGACATGAGGAGCCTCTGGTCCACTGAGAGTCCTCCTCCTCCTCCTCCTCTTCTTCTTCATGGCTCACTGACACCACAAACACACCACTTCCTGCTGCAGACAAGAAGGACAGGGGCGACTGTGGATCACATCATCATTATCATCAGGAAGAGGAGGAGGAGCAGCTCTGCGTTCTCGC
Source organism: Epinephelus awoara (assembly GCA_035609425.1). Classification (NCBI taxonomy): domain Eukaryota; kingdom Metazoa; phylum Chordata; class Actinopteri; order Perciformes; family Serranidae; genus Epinephelus; species Epinephelus awoara. Next base: position 22,590,444 of record CM069317.1, read on the forward strand.
CGCACGTCAACATGTGACGCTCAGTCAGTGAACGTTCTCAAAGTTAGTTAACTCTCCTCCACTACAGTTCCCATCATGCTCTAGAGGGACGGACCGAGATGCATGCTGTTGCCATGGATACAGCTGTGTGTCTTTGGTCACCTGCAGAGGTCATCAAGAGGTCACGAGACATCACACTGAATGACATCATTCTGTGTGTGTGTACATGTGTGTGTGTGTGTTCCGTTGTCATGGAGACGACTCAAAGTTGTCAGGGTGGAACTGACCTGTGCAAATTTCATGACTTTTGACGATGTCGGGGAGGAAACTGCTGCGAGGATTAGACTGACCCCCGTCCTCCTGCAGCACATTACGTCAATGACGTTAGCATCTCAAACAAACAAACAAACAAATAAAGTAATTAATTTGTTAATCCATTAATCAATTAATTATTAATAATTAAGTTAGCATGTTAAAAAAAAAACAACAACAACAAACTACCTAAAAATAAAACTAGATATAAAAAAAAGTGATAATAAAAATAAAATAAAAAATAAATATAATTAATAAACAACCTGAACACCTGTAAATATATTCCAATAAATGAAGAACATAAATCAACAAATAAATAAATAAACTGCGTGTTGATGTTGAAACAAGTCCCAACAGGTCGGAGGCGAAGGTGACGTCACTGACAGGAAGTGAACACGTCAGGTGTGTAACAGATAAACGTCAGCGTCCAGGAGAGTGAACTTTACTAATCTGTTGTACCTCTGTCTCCTCTGTCCTCCTCTTCCTCTTCTCTACTCCTCCTCTCTGTCTGCTCTTCTTCTTCTCTTCGTCCTCTCGCCTCACCGCCAGCTCAGCTGAAACCTGACCATCACATCAAACATGGTTATCTGTCGGAGAGTTCAGAGAAAAACCGCTGCCGCTGCTGCTGCTGCCGCTGCTGCTGCTGCCGCTGCTGCTGCTGCCGCTCACCTGCTCAGGTGTTTTGTGACAGAATATCGCGGCCGACCCTCCGTCCTCACTGCCAGGGAAGTCTGGAAACGTCCCTGTGGCGTCCCTGCAGACAGACGGCAGCTGACATCATCATAGTGTTTGTTTATTTATTTACAGATTTCATATGTACCATTCATTTCAATAATAAAAAACAAAGTTAATAAATAAATAAAATTATCATTTGAAATAAAATAACACAATCCAATGAATGAATGAAGTGTTAAAAACAACCTCTCAAAGTCAAACGTGTAAATAAAAACAAATATCAGTGAAAAGAATAAAATATATAAACATTTCACACAAAGATTATTTTCTGTTTCCATCAGTAGAAACCACCCATCATCATCATCATCGTCATCACCATCAGGAGGAAGATGAGGTCAGAGGTCAGCACAGATTGATGGCCTCTGATTGGCTAAAGTCACTCCTGACCTGATTTACCTCAGGAAGCAGAGGGGCGAGAGCCGGAACCAGGGGAACCATGGGAACCCCATGAAGCAGAGGGGAGAGAGCCGGAACCAGAGGAACCATGGGAACCCCAGGAAGCAGAGGGGAGAGAGCCGGAACCAGAGGAACCATGGGAACCTCAGGAAGCAGAGGGGCGAGAGCCGGAACCAGAGGAACCATGGGAACCCCAGGAAGCAGAGGGGAGAGAGCCGGAACCAGAGGAACCATGGGAACCCCAGGAAGCAGAGGGGAGAGAGCCGGAACCAGAGGAACCATGGGAACCTCAGGAAGCAGAGGGGCGAGAGCCGGAACCAGAGGAACCATGGGAACCCCATGAAGCAGAGGGGAGAGAGCCGGAACCAGAAGAACCATGGAAACCCCAGGAAGCAGAGGGGAGAGAGCCGGAACCAGAGGAACCATGGGAACCCCAGGAAGCAGAGGGGAGAGAGCCGGAACCAGAAGAACCATGGAAACCCCAGGAAGCAGAGAGACGAAAGCAGGAACCAGAGGAATCCTGGGAACCAAAGTATCTGAACCTTACACGTAAAAGATGATCTTTGAGGTTCTGGTCTGACCTGCACTCGATGAACCACTGTCGGATCTGTTCCTGCAGAGTCTCCCTGACGTCGGTTCCCTCCACGTCTAGAATCGACTGCTTCACTCTGAGTTGAGCTCTCTGGTACTCCTCCTCGTTCTGATCCTGGATCAGCTTCCGATCCAGTGATGCCCGCCAGGCCTGCAGCTGAGCTGTAGTGGGACCAGGGGGCCCCGCTGGGATCTGAGGAACCAAAAGAACCAGGAGAACTATGAGGAACTATGACACACCATCGGGAGAACCAGAGACAAAGAAGGTAACCAGGGGTGGTATCAAATGAATAAGATGGGGGAACCACAGAACCTTTGAGGATATTTGAGAAACCAGGGAATAACAAGAACCAGAGGTACCAGAGGAACCATGAGGAAAAAGGGAGCTCTGGGAACTAGAAGAACTAAAGAATGGGAAGTAAGGGAACTAACAGAACCACTGGAAGAACGAGAGGAGGGTGATGAACCAGTAGAACCAGGAAGTGGAACCAAAGACATTATGAAAACATAAAAGGAAGCACGGAAACCAGAGGACAGATCAGAGGAACCAGAGGATCTAAGAGGAACCATGGAAGGGTAGAGGGGAACCAGTGGATCTATGAGGAACCATGGGAGGGTAGAAAGAAACCAGTGGATCTATGAAGAACCATGGGAGGGTAGAGAGGAACCAGTGTATCTATGAGGAACCATGGGAGGGTAGAGAGGAACCAGTGGATCTATGAGGAACCATGGGAGGGTAGAGAGGAACCAGTGGATCTATGAAGAACCATGGGAGGGTAGAGAGGAACCAGTGGATCTATGAGGAACCATGGGAGGGTAGAAAGAAACCAGTGGATCTATGAGGAACCATGGGAGGGTAGAAAGGAACCAGTGGATCTATGAGGAACCATGGGAGGGTAGAGAGGAACCAGTGGATCTATGAAGAACCATGGGAGGGTAGAGAGGAACCAGTGGATCTATGAGGAACCATGGGAGGGTAGAGAGAAACCAGTGGATCTATGAGGAACTATGGGAAGGTAGAGGGGACCAGTGGATCTAAGAGGAACCATGGGAGGGTAGAGAGAAACCAGTGCATCTATGAGGAACCATGGGAGGGTAGAGAGGAACCAGTGGATCTATGAAGAACCATGGGAGGGTAGAGGGGAACCAGTGGATCTAAGAGGAACCATGGGAGGGTAGAGGGGAACCAGTGCATCTAAGAGGTACCATGGGAGGGTAGAGAGGAACCAGTGGGTCTAAGAGGAACCATGGGAGGGTAGAGAGAAACCAGTGGATCTAAGAGGAACCATGGGAGGGTAGAGGGGAACCAGTGGATCTAAGAGGAACCATGGGAGGGTAGAGAGAAACCAGTGCATCTATGAGGAACCATGGGAGGGTAGAGAGAAACCAGTGCATCTATGAGGAACCATGGGAGGGTAGAGAGAAACCAGTGGATCTATGAGGAACCATGGGAAGGTAGAGGGGAACCAGTGGATCTAAGAGGAACCATGGGAGGGTAGAGAGAAACCAGTGGATCTATGAGGAACCATGGGAGGGTAGAGAGAAACCAGTGGATCTATGAGGAACCATGGGAGGGTAGAGAGAAACCAGTGGATCTATGAGGAACCATGGGAAGGTAGAGGGGAACCAGTGGATCTAAGAGGAACCATGGGAGGGTCGAGAGGAACTAATGAATCTATGGGACACTGAAGAACCTGAGGAACCAGAGTGAGTGGACTTTGTGTCACTGTATAAAAGAACGTTACCATTCCAAGAGAAATCATCTCCTGGGTTCTCAGAGTGTTGGTGCGGTTCCTCTGACTGTGACCTCTCCACACCTGAAACACAACAACAATAACAACATAAAAACAACTATCTATTTTTTTTTATTTAAATGTGAAAACTCAAATGTAAAAATGATGAAAGGAATATTCAGATCAAATGTTGTGAGTCAAATGTGACACCTTCTGGATCTGGATCGCAGCCTGATCCGGGGTCAGGTTTGTGGGTTTCCAGGTGCGGCTGTGGAAGCCTCTCTCTGATTGGAGGAGCTCCTTCATGAACTGGGCTCTGATTCGTCCCTGCCGGGCGCGCTCAGACACCTGCAGCAGAAGGACCGCCTTCTCCAAACTAATGGACTGGACTGGACTCACCTGGACGGACCAGAGAAAGTTCAGCAGTAAGATTCTAACTCTACGTGATTACATCGGCATCAAACCGGCGGATCACCGACTCCCTCTGACCGTCTGATTGGCTCGGACTTTTTCCAGGATGTTGGCGAACTTCGCCTGCAGCTGAGTCTTCTCTCTCAGGAAGTATCGGGGTACGGGGATCTCCAGGTCCTTCTGCAAACACACACACACACAGCAAAATCAAGTGTTACAGCTACAAGTCCAGCCCTGGGTCTTCAGGGGTCAGGTCTCCATGGTCAGGTCTGAAGGGTTCAGATTGGGTGGGATCAGATCAAGTCTGGTCAGGTGTGGAGGGGTCAGGTTGGTAGGTGTAAGGTCTGGAGGGATCATGTGTAAAAGGATCAAGTCTACAGCATCGGGTCTGGTCGATTCAGTCTAGAGGGATCAGATCAGAAGGGATCAGATTTGGAGGGATCAGGTCTGAAGGGTTCCTATTGGGTGGGATCAAA
>CM069317.1:22600076-23042576 GCA_035609425.1 Epinephelus awoara
AGACTCAGTAAATTCCTGTATTATAACGAGATAATTAGAAAATGTTTCGACACTCTGAACTCTTCCTCACGTGTTTTCTGTCCTTTGGCTGAACCACTGATTGTCTCATTGTTTCAGCTCGGCAGTAAACTTTTAATTTGAAGGTCGTGACCTTTCAGCTTCAAGTCCCCTGTTGAGATTTTATTTTCAGCTGAAGGTCCAATAAAACTCTTTTGTTTTGCTCCTCCTCCTCCTCCTCCTCCCCCTCCTCCTCTTCCACACACAGAGATGGTCCAGGGCATTTTGGCAGGGAGCACAAGCTTCTTGTCTGAGGACGTTTATCACTTTTAAAACTATTCACGTTATTGTTATCGATGTTTTTGTTTCTGAAATCTGAAAACAGGAAGTTGAAACAGCTTCTTCTTTGTTGGTGTTCAGATCAGATTGATGTCCTCAGTGTGAACCTCTGCTGAGCTGAACTCTCAGTATTGATCTGTGATCACACAGATGTTGTTGTTCCGTCAGCGTTTCCCGTCAGTTCAAAGTGGTTCAGTTTTTAATGACGTCTGGATCATTTGACCTCCGCACATCCATCCATCCATCTGTCTGTCTGTCTGTCTGTCTGTGTGTCTGTGTGTCCATCTGTCTGTCTGTCTGTTTGGTCTCTTTAACAGGGCCCGGTATTTAGACCTGTGGGTGTGATCAAGAAGAGGGCGTCACTAACAGTTGCTTTCTTCCTGTTTACCAGGTGTGACCTCATCATCATGAGTCTGAGCACCAACGACCTCACAGAGCTCATGGAGCTGTGGGAGGAGCTAAACCTGACCGCCGCCGACCACTACAATCTGTCCCATGTGGAGGTGCTGCTGTGTTCAGGTGCCGTCAGCCACGCCTCCTTCCTCCACATCCTCTCCGTCTTCTACATCTTCATCTTCCTGGTTGGCCTTGCCGCCAATGCCCTGGTGGTGTGGGTCAACCTTCGCTCCAACCAGAACCGCTATGAGACTCACCTGTACATCCTGAACCTGGCTGTAGCTGACCTGTGCGCCGTGGCCACGCTGCCGATGTGGGTGACCTCACTGCTGCAGGACGGGCGCTGGTCGTTTGGAGAGGCCATCTGTAAACTCACTCACCTGGTCTTCAGTGTCAACCTCTTCAGCAGCATCTTCTTCCTCACCTGCATGAGCGTGGACCGCTACCTGTCTGTCACGATGTTTGCAGGTGCCCCCAACAGCCGAAGGAAGAAGGTGGTGCGGCGGCTGATCTGCGTCCTGGTTTGGCTGCTGGCGCTGGTGGCCTCCATCCCTGACACCTACTTCCTGCGGGCGGTCAAGTCGTCTCACCATGATGGGGCCATCTGTCGGCCAGTGTACCCGCCTGAAAACCCTCGGGAGTGGATGGTAGGTGTTCAGCTGAGCTTCATCGTGCTTGGCTTTGCCATCCCTTTCCCCATCATTGCCATCTTCTACCTACTCCTGGCGGCGTTGATACCCCCCAGCTTGGACCAGGAGCGCCACACCAGCCGCTGCATCATCCTCTCCTACATTGTGGTCTTCCTGGTGTGCTGGCTACCATTCCACACTGTCCTCCTGCTGGACACGCTGTCGCTGTTCAACATCCTGCCATTCAGCTGCCGGCTGGAGAACCTCCTGGACGTGGCGCTGCACCTGACACAGTGCTTCTCGCTGGTCCATTGCTGCATCAACCCCATCCTCTACAACTTCCTCAACAGGAACTACCGCTACGACCTCATGAAGGCCTTCATCTTCAAGTATTCCACCAAGACGGGGCTTGCCAGGCTCATAGACGGCTCACACGCCTCTGAGACGGAGTACTCTGCGGTTATGATGGGCAATAGCAACCCAATGTGAACTCCTCTCAAGACCTAGAAACTCCTCTTGAAGACTCACTAACACTTTTCAGAACTTACTAATGCTTCTTTTGTTTGCTCCTGAAGGCGGCGATCCCTTGCAACAGCTTCCTTAACAGGAAGTACCGCCTGCCTCAAATGCATCTGAGATAAGATAAGATGAGACTGAGTACACGGTGGAAGCTGACTGTGGTCCCAGTGTGAACTTCGGTTAAGACTTGAGAACTCTTCTTAGTTCTTGCAAATGCTTCTTAAGACTTTCTAAACGCTCCCTGTACCTGCTCCTGGCAGCTACGATCCTCTCGAGCTTGGACCACGAGCCTCGATGGTCCAACACCATGGTGGTCTGGGGACAAGTCTCCTGATATGAAAGTCCACTTTCTGTGACTGAAATAAAAACTTTTCCAGATTTTGGAGTAACACTTCCCTCGGGAATGTTACACTTATTTACAGCACTACATTTGTCTAGTAAGATTTTATTAAAGACTTAAGAACACTGAGCACGACTCGGAAAAACTTCTCAAGACTTGGGAGTGCTTTGTAAAGACTTTTCAGGACTTGTGAATACTTTGTATGACCTGTAAAAACTTCTCAAGACTTAGGAATACTTTGTATGACTTGGAAGCACTTTTCAAGACTTGCAAAGATTGCAAGAGTTAGGAATCCTGTATCACTTGGAAGAACTTCTCAAGACTAAGGAATACTTTATATGACTTGTTAAAATGTCTTAAGACTTACGAGTGCTTTGTTTGACTTCTCAGGACTTAGGAATATTTTGTATGACTTGACAAGATTTAAGAGAGTTTTCAAGACTCGTGAATACTTGACTTGGACAAACTTTGCAAGACTCAGGAATTTGTATGACTTGGAAAAACTTTTTAAAACTTGGGAACTTTTGTCCCCTGACTTGTCTCACCATCAGAGGGGCCTCCGAGTCTCTGCAGGGAGTTTTACCTTCAACGTGTCCACTCTATATTCTGTGAATATATTTACTGTTTCCTGTTTAGTGATGAAGATGTTTCCTGTTTAGTGATGAAGATGTTTTCTGTTTAGTGATGAAGATGTTTCCTGTTTAGTGATGAAGATGTTTTCTGTTTAGTGATGAAGATGTTTTCTGTTTAGTGATGAAGATGTTTCCTGTTTGGTGATGAAGATGTTTTCTGTTTAGTGATGAAGATGTTTCCTGTTTAGTGATGAAGATGTTTCCTGTTTGGTGATGAAGATGTTTTCTGTTTAGTGATGAAGATGTTTACTGTTTAGTGATGAAGATGTTTCCTGTTTGGTGATGAAGATGTTTTCTGTTTAGTGATGAAGATGTTTCCTGTCTAGTGATGAAGATGTTTCCTGTTTGGTGATGAAGATGTTTCCTGTTGATGTGTCCCAGTCAGGTTAATAAAGTCCAGTGTCCTCAAACGAGATGATGTCACGTGTTTATAGACAAAATATAATGAAGAGAAGAAGTCAGGACGGATGGACGCTCTGCTGATGAGACAACATTTGATCATTTATTACTATTGATTATTGATTAAGTTTGTGACAGGCAGACAGACAGGCAGACAGACAGGCAGACAGACAGCTTCAGTGTGAGCAGTAAAGTCTGTCTCTGCGTCCTCACAGGTGGTCGTGGATGATTGACTGTTTACCTGTGTGATGTCATCAGCTGCAGGTGTGACAGGCTCAATCACAGAGCTGTGCGGTTGCACAGAGGCGCCACTCTGACTCACAACCCTGACACCAAAGGATGGGCGGGTTCACCTGCAGGCAGAGAGGGACACACCACCATCATCACCATCATCATCATCATCATCATCAGTGAGACTGATCCTGGTTCAGCTCGGGCGAGGACACTTGTTGGGACATGTTTACTTGTGAGGACCCTCATTCCTCAGCTGAGTCCAGACCGACAAATACACCTCTGAGCAAAGATTAAAGGGCACGCACACAGAGAGGAGGGGCCTGGGGGGCCAGCTGGGGGCCAGCTGGGGGCCCCGTGCTGGACAGAGGGACAGAAGGATCCCAGAGACTCAGAAACTAAAGTAGACGATCGCAGTTTAAAAACTGAGGTTTGGTTTGAACAGAAACGGCTGAGCTGTGACCTCGCTGCAGTCAAACACCACAGAAGAAGAACCAGCTCAGCTCTCTGTTGACCTTTGACCTCTGTGTTAACTGACACGATCCTCAGATCCTGTCTCCATGGTTACCTGGAGTTCAGACGTCTCATTGGCTGACTTCCTTCTGCTCTGTCTCAAGGTCTCACTTCCTGTTTCCAAAATAAAAGTTTAAGTGCACCAATCAGACCGAAGGGACGTTTACAGAGTACTCTGGCTGTAAGTGAGTACTCTGACTGTAACTGAGTACTCTGGATGTAACTGAGTACTCTTGACTGTAACTGAGTACTCTGACTGTACCTGAGTACTCTGGCTGTAACTGAATACTCTGGCTGTAACTGAGTACTCTTGACTGTAACTAAATACTCTGTGTGTACCTGAGTATTCTGGCTGTAACTGAATACTCTGACTGTAACTGGGTACTCTGGTTGTAACTGAGTACTTTGACTGTACCTGAGTACTCTGGCTGTAACTGAATACTCTGGCTGTAACTGAGTACTCTTGACTGTAACTGAATACTCTGACTGTAACTGAGTACTCTGACTGTACCTGAGTACTCTGGCTGTAACTGAATACTCTGGCTGTAACTGAGTACTCTTGACTGTAACTGAATACTCTGTGTGTACCTGAGTACTCTGGCTGTAACTGAATACTCTGACTGTAACTGGGTACTCTGGTTGTAACTGAGTACTTTGACTGTACCTGAGTACTCTGGCTGTAACTGAATACTCTGGCTGTAACTGAGTACTCTGACTGTACCTGAGTACTCTGACTGTAACCGAGTACTCTAACTGTAACCGAGTACTCTGACTGTAACTGAATACTCTGACTATAACTGAGTACTCTGACTGTACCTGAATACCCTGACTGTACCTGAGTACTTTGACTGTAACTGAGTACCGTAACTCTACCTGAGTACTCTGACTGTAACTGAATACTCTAACTGTACCTGAATACCCTGACTGTACCTGAGTACTCTAACAGTAACTGAATACTCTGACTGTAACTGAGTACTCTGACTGTAACTGAGTACTCCAACTGTACCTGAGTACTCTGAGGATTTTTACTCTGAGGATTATTTTGGACTCACAGGCTAACGTTGCCACCTGGTGGCTGCAGAGTGGAACAGCGTCCTCACAGAGTAACTTTATTTAAACTGTTTAAAGTAACAAAGTCTTTATTGTTCAGCTGAGGACGAACAGAGACGATGTGTGTGTGTGTGTGTGTGTGTGTGTGTGTGTGTGTGTGTGTGTGCGCGTGTGTGTGAAAGGTCATTTACAGCTCTGTCTCAGTGATGTAATCCTTCAGTGTGTTTGAGAGCTGAAACCTGAAACTTTGTCCTCTTTGCTCTTTTTCCTCCTCGTCCTTCTTCTTCTTTGTTGGTTTTGGCAGCTTGTATGAAGCGCATTCATTAGCGAATATTTACCGTCTGTCACAGTCTAAATCCTGCTGGATATTAGTTTGTTACTCAGGACTGTCTTAAGTTACTGAATTTATGCACATCAATCATTTCTTTGGACATCAGTTTTTGTCTTTACATCCAAATATTACACAGCGAGAATTCACCCTTATATTTATTATTGTTTATAACACTGCACAAGGATCAGACTGTCAGTCTGTTAGAGCAGCTCCCACATGTTTATTGCACATAATGTGTAGGTCTAATTATTTACATTTTAAAAATCGGTATGAAGCTTTAGACACGTAGTATCAATGACTAATGATCTCTGTCACTGATGTCATTGGTCACACTGGTGGAACATAATTCCTATAGCCTAATATTGGGGATTATATGTTCATATTTCTGAGTGAGCAATGGTGCAGTATTTCAATGTCTTTAAATTTACTACATTTGTAGCTGAAATAAATAAATAAATAAATAAATAAAGTCTGAATACTGTTGAGTCAAGATACAAATAGATGTCCAACATAAAATCTACTGTATTTTAACCTCAACGTCTTTTCAAGTGCAAATCACCAAACATATTATTACTGGGTCAGACTGTGAGTTTACAGTCATGTCTTTATGTCTTTGATCTATAGCCTAGCCTATATGTTTTAAATCTTCCTATTTTCAGTTGCTGCCTCCTGTGTTTTTCCCCATCAGATTAAATCTGAACAAATATATTATTATATATTATTAATATAATGTAATGTATCTACAGCCTGATACACAGTCAGATTCCACCACTTTATCTTCATTAAGGAAATGTAAGTCTGATAAATGATGAATAAACGGACAACACTGAATAAAACTTTTTTTATTAACTTATTTACACTTTCCTCGCTCTGACTCAGGCTCTTCTTTTAAAGATAAACGTGCACCGTCTGCTACACATGCATTAATATCTCTACATCCACTGGATTAAAATGGAGGCGCTGTCTTTTATTTACCTGTTGCCATGGTGAATGGTGGAGTCAGAGCTCCATTGATGATGGCTTTTTATTGTCGGCTTAACTCAGAGTGAACATACTCAGAGTTGACTGAACTAACTCAAATCAGCTGTTCTGGAACCGCTAACTCAGAGTTTCCTATCTCAGGGTAAATCAACTCAGTTCAGGGTTAGACTCAGAGTTTGTTGAACCTCCTACCTGGAACACCCCTCTGATGTTGTTGACCATGTTGCTCAGATGTTTGTTCTTTCTCTTGTTGCAGTTTTCCATGAAGTTGCACAACCTTCTGTCCTCCACATGACCAAGTGTTTACAGACACACTGCTGCTGTTGTGACACACACGCACACACACACACACACACACGCACACACACACACACACACACACACACACACACACACACACGCACACACACACACACACACACACACACACACACACAAAGGTCAGGTTGTGATAGTTGTTTACATTGTGTTGTTGAAATGACTGTAAACATGTAAACAGACTTCATACAACATGTTGTTGTCGGGGGGGGTGGGGGGGTGCTGTCGGCGTTGAGTGAAGGGGCGAGGCCTGGTCCTCAGTAAGGCATGTGCAGCAGCAGGAGGGGCTGCTGTGAGTCTATTTCAGAACCAGTGAGACAAACAGCCGGGGGGGAGGGGGGGGGGGGGGGTCACCCTGGGGGTATAAAGGGCGGAGGAGCTCTGACGGCGGCAGACAGAAATAAACCACAGAGGAAGAGACACAGAGTGTGTGTGCTAGCCGACAGTAGCAGCAGAAGAACAAGACGATGGATATTCAGACGGGTCAGGTGGTGCGTCCCGTCAGCGCCATGGAGAGTCTGGAGAAGCAGCTGAGCTGTCCCATCTGCCTGGACATGTTCACCAAGCCGGTGGTCATTCTGCCGTGCCAACACAACCTGTGCCGCGGCTGCGCCAATGACCTCTACGAGTCCAGGAACCCCTACCATTTCTCCGGGGGAACCTTCCGCTGCCCCACCTGCCGCTTCGAGGTGGTCCTGGACCGGCACGGCGTGTACGGGCTGCAGAGGAACCTGCTGGTAGAGAACATCATCGACATCTACAAGCAGCAGCAGGAGAGCAAGACGGGTGACGGCGAGGACCCGCCGCTGAAGGACAAAGACGCCAAGGAGCCCTGGTGTAAGGAGCATGAGGACGAACGCATCAACATCTACTGCGTCAGCTGCCAGACGCCCACCTGCTCCATGTGCAAGGTGTTCGGACAGCACAAGGACTGCGAGGTATCGCCGCTGCACGCCGTCTACCAGAGCCAGAAGAACGAGCTGCGCTCCGCCGTGGAGGTGCTCGCCGCCGCAAACAGCTGTGTCCAGGCCGTCATGGCTCAAATGGACGACACGTGCAAGCTGATCCAGGAGAACGGAGAGCTGCAGCGGAGGCGGCTGGGCGAGAGCTTCGACTTGCTGTACGCCATCCTGGAGGAGCGTAAAGGCGAGCTGCTGGAGCACATCGACCGTGAGGAGCAGAGCAAAGTGACGGTGCTCAGGACACTGGCGGAGCAGCACAAGCAGCAGCTGCAGCTCAGCAACCAGCTGCAGGAGAAGCTGACGCAGAGCCTGCAGGCCTGCGGCGCCGCTGAGTTCCTGCTCGCCACCAAGCAGCTGCAGGAGGAGGCGCGGCAGGCAACCGCCGCGGCGCAGCTGCAGGGGCCCGAGCCGGGGTACGAGAGCATGGAGCACCTGAGTGTGGACACCCAGCAGGTGGAGGCACTGCTCACCTGCATGGACTTCAGACAGGGCGGCGAGGACGTAGACCAGGACGCTGGCAGAGAGTAAAAGTTGGTGAGGACAGTTTTATGACGAAGGAAGAAGACGGCGTCCTGGTCTACGTCCAGAGCCTGACGGAGAGCAACGACAGGAAGGAGAGTTGCTGATGGTACGGGTCGTGGTCGGACGGAGACCGGGAGGCCGACAGAGTAACGTCAGGGAGCTGCTGCTTTTTCAGGAACTTCAGGGACGTGCGGAGGAAACGGAGTCCATTTTGTATTTGACTTTTTATACTTTTGTATTGTTGAACGTTTCGTCGTGGCGCTCGACAAAGTTTATATTTCCTGTGTTTGTGACAGTGAAAACGTCTGTGACTTTGAGGTGTGAATAAAGTTTGATTGGATTGATGTTTTGTCCTTGTCATCTGTCGGGGGCTGTTTTTAGCCGCGCACATGTTCTCCTATATTTACCGGTGTCAGTGAACGCCTCCTGGCCTTACTTAGTCGTCTGTTGGTGTAAACGCAGGCGGCGAGACGACAGGAATAGTTCCTGTCTCATGTTTCTGAGGGTGACCCAGCTGGACAGAGGCATGCTGGGAAACAGGCTGCGGCTGTTATCGGAGGACGAAGAGGTCGACCTGGAGCGGTTTCCAGACCTGAATCACATCACGTCACACTCAGTATGAGGTGTGAACAGTGCCACAGATACAGGATCAGTGTTTATTTTTAACAACAACTAATTAACAGTTTTATTACACAGCAGATTATTGTCAGTATTAACAGACGTCACAGGTTTCAATGGTGCAAAACTGAATAAACACAGACGAGTTTCATCAGCGTGACAAAACAAGGAAGAATTTCATATCTGATATAATTCAATTTTAATATTTATATAATTCGTCTTGTTCCGTCCGGCCGATGAAACTAGTCTGTTTCTCGGCTCTTTTGTCCAAATTAAAGACGTCTTTGCTCCAAGTGCTGAGCTCCACCTCGTCTGAGTAAAACTTAACAAAACCTTTAAATTTCCAAAAAATTAAAGAGGTTGGAAACTCAAAACAAAACAAAAAAAAAATATCTGTAAACTCCAAAAATAAAAACAAATACAAAACATTATTTAATGTTTATTTTAATCTCTGTATTTGAAGATCCATTTTTGCAAAAATATTTTTGTGCATATCACATTTTCTTTATCGATATTTATGGAGTTGTTTTATATTGACAGATGAATCCAGTGGGTGTGTTGACACAAATACCTGTGAGACAATAATAACTAATAATAATGAATGATGAAGAGACGTGTTCATGCTGTGTCTCATGTTATTCTGATAGATGAATCTGATCCAAAGTGTTTAACGCTGACACAAAGATGTTAACGTGTCGCTGAGATCACGGACTGAAAGTGGATCAGTAACCAGATCCAGACAGAAACCTCTTTAATTAGACGCAGTAACAAAAGACCAGAGAGACTCGACCTCTGTGACCTCCCGTCTAAAGCTGGTCGTCAAGAGGCAGGAAACTCGTCAGGAGTCGTGTGTCGTCTGAGGCCTGATGTGTTTCACAGCTGGAGGATCAGGAGACGTCCGACACACTGACGTTGTGTTGCTTTGGTTTTCTCGTCGTGTCTCTTTTTGTGGTTAGGTTTTTGTATTTTTTAGTCAGTTTTTCTCTTTTGTTAAATTTATGCATTTTGGTGATAATTCTGTGTATTTAAGTGTTTTGTCTTTTTTCATAATGTTTTGTTTTTTTGGGGGGGGAATTATGTTTTGTTGGTTTTGTTGTCATTTGTCTTTTTTGTATTGTTTTTTTTTTACAGTGTCTTTTGAAGTAATTCTCCCTTTTCTGGTAGTTTTGTGTTTTATTTGATGATTATTTGTCTTTTTTTTGTGGCATTTTTAAAATTTGTCTTTTGAGGTTTGTTGACGTCTTCTTGGCGTTAAATGCAGTGACAGTTTGCAGGTGGAGGTGAGGTGGAGGTGAGGTGGAGGCCAGGTGGAGGTGAGGTGGAGGTGAGGTGGAGGCCAGGTGGAGGTGAGGTGAAGGCCAGGTGGAGGCCAGGTGGAGGTGAGGTGGAGGTGAGGTGGAGGCCAGGTGGAGGTCAGGTGGAGGTGAGGTGGAGGCCAGGTGGAGGTCAGGTGGAGGTGAGGTGGAGGCCAGGTGGAGGCCAGGTGGAGGTGAGGTGGAGGTGATGTGGAGGTCAGGTGGAGGCCAGGTGGAGGTGAGGTGGAGGCCAGGTGGAGGCCAGGTGGAGGTGAGGTGGAGGCCAGGTGGAGGCCAGGTGGAGGCCAGGTGGAGGTGAGGTGGAGGCCAGGTGGAGGTGAGGTGGAGGTGAGGTGGAGGCCAGGTGGAGGTGATGTGGAGGCCAGGTGGAGGTGAGGTGGAGGTGAGGTGGAGGTGAGGTGGAGGCCAGGTGGAGGCCAGGTGGAGGTGAGGTGAAGGCCAGGTGGAGGCCAGGTGGAGGTGAGGTGGAAGTGAGGTGGAGGCCAGGTGGAGGCCAGGTGGAGGCCAGGTGGAGGTGAGGTGGAGGCCAGGTGGAGGCCAGGTGGAGGTGAGGTGGAGGTGATGTGGAGGCCAGGTGGAGGCCAGGTGGAGGTGAGGTGGAGGCCAGGTGGAGGTGAGGTGGAGGCCAGGTGGAGGCCAGGTGGAGGCCAGGTGGAGGTGAGGTGGAGGCCAGGTGGAGGTGAGGTGGAGGTGAGGTGGAGGCCAGGTGGAGGTGATGTGGAGGCCAGGTGGAGGTGAGGTGGAGGTGAGGTGGAGGTGAGGTGGAGGCCAGGTGGAGGCCAGGTGGAGGTGAGGTGAAGGCCAGGTGGAGGCCAGGTGGAGGTGAGGTGGAAGTGAGGTGGAGGCCAGGTGGAGGCCAGGTGGAGGTGAGGTGGAGGCCAGGTGGAGGCCAGGTGGAGGTCAGGTGGAGGTGAGGTGGAGGCCAGGTGGAGGTCAGGTGGAGGTGAGGTGGAGGCCAGGTGGAGGCCAGGTGGAGGTGAGGTGGAGGCCAGGTGGAGGTCAGGTGGAGGTGAGGTGGAGGCCAGGTGGAGGTCAGGTGGAGGTGAGGTGGAGGCCAGGTGGAGGCCAGGTGGAGGTGAGGTGGAGGCCAGGTGGAGGCCAGGTGGAGGTGAGGTGGAGGCCAGGTGGAGGCCAGGTGGAGGTCAGGTGGAGGTGAGGTGGAGGCCAGGTGGAGGTCAGGTGGAGGTGAGGTGGAGGCCAGGTGGAGGCCAGGTGGAGGTGAGGTGGAGGCCAGGTGGAGGTCAGGTGGAGGCCAGGTGGAGGCCAGGTGGAGGTGAGGTGGAGGCCAGGTGGATCACAGGTGGAGGCCAGGTGGAGGTCAGGTGGAGGCCAGGTGGAGGTGAGGTGGAGGTGAGGTGGAGGCCAGGTGGAGGTGAGGTGGAGGTGAGGTGGAGGCCAGGTGACACCCTGACATGCTGGTTCAGCTTTTCATTGAGCTCAGCACGTGTTTGGTTGTTTGGAGTGGGAGCTGCAGCAGTCTGGTGTCAGGTGACAGACGTACAGTATACAAACTGTACATAGATATAGATATAGATATAGATACACATGGTAAACCCCGTCACCTCGGCTGCACGCTCACATGCCGACAAACGTGCACGTGAGCGTGAGAGGACTGTGTTGCCGTTGTGTGGACTGCAGGAGTAAATGTAAGACAGCAGAAGTTATTAGAATAAAGCAGCTCTGCTGTTTGAACTGTGACCCACATTTCATCTGCAGCTGCTTCTCTAATCTCTGCTTTCTATTTCAGACACCGAGCCTCAGAGTTCAGCATGTCACTAAAGTAAAGTTTATTATAGGATATTAAAATTATTGTGTTTTTATCAATAATAAATCATGTGTCGATGTTTCAGTCCAACATGAAGTTTAATTTTATTTTATTTAAACATATTTTTTACACCTAATTTTATCATTTTAATACAATAACAAAAATAAGTTAGAGGCTCAGTGTGTAAAAAGCACATCTGTTTTATGACCTCCTGTCTGTCTCTGTAAGCTGACACCATTTCCCTCAGTGTAAACAAAGCTTTGATTTACTTTCATTTCACAGATAAGAAACAATAAATCACGAAGGCAGTAAAGCCTCTACACACAGCGTGTACACTTCAGGTCATCAGAAGACAAGTGTCTGAAAAGACGTACTTTCTGCTGCCAGTAGGAGGCGCCATGTGTCTGACAGAATGTTTTCATACACATGAGTCCAAGGGGCTTTTGTGTGCATCTGGGCATGATACATCTTCGTGCATGTCAGAGAAACATGCCGATGGAGCTGCCCTTTAAAGGGCGTGGCCAAGCCATTTAGCCCCGCCCAGTGATGAAACTCATATCGCATGTCCAGGCCTGGACTATCGAGGAGCGTGTGAAGTTTCAGGCAGATTGAACCACGTACACTTTAGTTAAGGCCATATTGATGCCTCTTGGCGAAACGTTGGCACTCGCCGCCCCATCATGGCAACGCCCTTTGATGAAAACTCACGGTTTCCACAATAAGGCGTCATCAAGGTCTTACAGCTGTTTGAGCCAAATGTGAGGAGGGTCTGCTCCACGTGGTAGGAGGTGTACATCAAAGTCTAAAACATGACGTTTCCTGTATCACTAATCATTGACCTGTAGATGTGTTCAGGGCAGGACTGTCATCACTCCTGTGAAGTTTGGGCAAGATTGGACCATGTATGCTGGAGTTACAAACTACTTCCTGTTTTGCGGCGAGACCCCTAACTTTGACGCCATCCCACAGTCACACGGTTTGACGAAAACTCAAGATTCAAATAACTTATCATTGTTTCGATGGGACAGACCAGGGGCCTGTATCACGAAGCGAGATCAACCTTTCCTGGGTTACCCAGACCTATCCTGGATTGACTAACCCTAACAATGGCAATCAGGATAATCGGTATCACGACGCTGGATATCAACTCAGTAACTCAACCCAGGGTTGCTTTATCAAGAGCCGTGAACGCGCACGCAGCGGACCAATCACAATCATGAGAGAAGCGCAGCGTCACTGAGCGTCCTCACAGAGCGTCGTAAGTGAGGAACAAAAGTATTTCTCGTGAGGATCAGAGATTAACTCTACTAAAATATAAGGAAGGAGAAAAGCAACATTACAGAAAAGGCCAACACCGTGGCAGCTGCAGGAGGAGGAAACATGCGTGGCAACGCATAACGGGATGAATAATGTTTAATTTTAGTTTAGATTAGTTTATTTGCACATAATGTTAAAAACAGACAGTATAAAATTTACATGACTAAAAAAAGAAAAGTGTCGGAGAGGTTAGAAGCCACTAAAAGCTGATCAAAGGAATTCCCCTGTCAAAACATCAATGAAATCACATAATAGAGAAGAAAAAGAAACGGGTCAGGAAAGAAGAAATAGAGGAGGAGAGAGGGAAAAATCAAGACAACACAAGGGAGCAAATAAAATGATGTGTAGGTTAAATTACTCATCACTGGTTCAAGTAGCTACAGTACCTGTACCTGTACATCTGACACTGATCACACCCTTGAATCCCATGAAATCAATGCTGCGCAGATGAATTGCGTGTATTACAATTATCGTCTAACATCATTGCGTCTGATAAACTGTTCTTCTTTGTCATAACGTTATATATGCTACAATAAAGCTTAAAGCTGACGCCACAATTAAATCATATCAACACCAAATTGATAGTCTGAATAAAATCATCCTGATATTGAGCTGTGTTAGAAATTAACAGCTGCGCAAAATAAACCTAGTCTCCCTCTTTAAAAAACAAAAAGGAAAATCCCTCAAACACCATGAAGTGTAGACATGACAGGCTACTTTCCACATTTCCAGCAGCAAAGCTGTCAATTAGGCCCATTATCTTTAACAGGGATCATTTCCTCCAACAAAACAAAATGTTGGCACTAATTAATGGTGCTATTAAGTGTCTGTCTGTAAATGATCAGTTTCTTTCTTATGAAGGGGTGGGATGAGATTTGGACTTCTTTCCACTGCTTTGTGAACAATCTTTTCATTGTCTGTTGTTGTTGTTGCTTTCTTTTCTTTTATAATGTTCAAAATAAACTTTCAAATCAAAATCAATCAAATTAATTAAACTTCCCGTCATGACTGGGCTGCATTTCTGTCAGCGGAGTCATTTTTTCTGAACAGCTGATTGGCCAGTGGGTGGTGCTTTTTATAGGATCAGATTCAACCCTGAACTTACCCTGCTCCGGAGCAGGATAGCTGTTCAGAGTAAGTTACCATGGTGATCTACCCCGATAAGAACTGAACCGGCTTCATGAGACTGAAAACCCAGGTTAACCCTGAAGTTACCTCACTGAGACATTAATCCTGCTTCGTGATACAGGCCCCAGGTTTTCTTTAAGAAACCCTGAGTTTTCCTCTGTCTCCTCCCTCTTACACATTGTTTCATTTCTCATTCATTCAGTCCGTGTCAAAGCTTGTATGAAGCGCATTCGTTAGCGAATATTTACCGTCTGTCACAGTCTAAATCCTGCTGGATATTAGTTTGTTACTCAGGACTGTCTTAAGTTACTGAATTTATGCACATCAATCATTTCTTTGGACATCAGTTTTTGTCTTTACATTCAAATATTACACAGCGAGAATTCACCCTTATATTTATTATTGTTTATAACACTGCACAAGGATCAGACTGTCAGTCTGTTAGGGCAGCTCCCACATGTTTATTGCACATAATGTGTAGGTCTAATTATTTACATTTTAAAAATCGGTATGAAGCTTTAGACACGTAGTATCAATGACTAATGATCTCTGTCACTGATGTCATTGGTCGCACTGGTGGAACATAATTCCTATAGCCTAATATTGGGGATTATAAGTTCATATTTCTGAGTGAGCAATGGTGCAGCATTTCACTGTCTTTAAATTTACTACATTTGTAGCTGAAATAAAGTCACTGAATACTGTTGAGTCAAGATACAAATAGATGTCCAACATTTTAAAATCTACTGTATTTTAACCTCAACGTCTTTTCAAGTGCAAATCACCAAACATATTATTACTGGGTCAGACTGAGAGTTTACAGTCACGTCTTTATGTCTTTGATCTATAGCCTAGCCTATATGTTTTAAATCTTCCTATTTTTCCTGATACACAGTCAGATTCCACCACTTTATCTTCATTAAGGAAATGTAAGTCTGATAAATGATGAATAAACGGACAACACTGAATAAAACTTTTTTTATTAACTTATTTACACTTTCCTCGCTCTGACTCAGGCTCTTCTTTTAAAGATAAACGTGCACCGTCTGCTACACATGCATTAATATCTCTCCATCCACTGGATTAAAATGGAGGCGCTGTCTTTAATTTACCTGTTGCCATGGTGAATGGTGGAGTCGGAGCTCCATTGATGATGGCTTTTTATTGTCGGCTTAACTCAGAGTGAACATACTCAGAGTTGACTGAACTAACTCAAATCAGCTGTTCTGGAACCGCTAACTCAGAGTTTCCTATCTCAGGGTAAATCAACTCAGTTCAGGGTTAGACTCAGAGTTTGTTGAACCTCCTACCTGGAACACCCCTCTGGAAGTCTGAATGTGTTTTCAAGCTCAGCTCTTCCAACAACAACAATTATTGTGTTTATTCATGTTTGTCAACAAGTGTTTCTTCTTTTTGTTTCTCAGGGGCCTGTTGCACAAAAGTAGGATTCAGACATCCAGGATAAATGACTGAGCTGGGTTCAACGAATCCAAAACAAGAGCGTCCAGGCTTAATTGGTTTTAGGCCCGTTTCCACCGCAGGAACTTCGGGGTAGATTTACGGGGCCGGGGCCGTTGGTGCGTGTCTCCACCGCAGGAACCAGCCCCGAAGGGCAGAGTTCAGGAACTTTTACAGGGGCTAAACAAGTCCCTGCTTCGGGGTCGGTACTCAGAACGGCCCTGAAGACTCCTGGGTGGGGCTTGAGGGTTACTTGGTGCTGATTGGATTTACTCAAGGCGGAATGTGACGTTAACAGAAAGCAACAAAATAGCCGGTATTTTTAAAACTCAGCAGACAAGGGTTAGCTTGTTCATAGCTTCCACCGCCATGTAAACAAACTCAATAACCGGTCCGTGAAAAACATATTTTTTTCCGGCAGATATCTTAGTTACAACATGATTGAGCTAGCAAAGCAGTTTTGTGTTGCTATGTGTGGTATTTATTCAGTTTTGGGAAATCACGATGTCTAGAAAGCATCAGTGGCTGCAGCTGACAGGGACAGCTAACAGCAGCAGCAAAGCTAACATCAGGACGTCATTTGTTAAAAGCCTCCTGTTGTCGGATACGACATGAAACTACTCCAGTTAGCTCAATCATGTTGTAACTAAGACATCCGCTGGAAAAAAAATTTTCACAGGCCACTTTGTGAGTTTAGTGAGTTATTACAGACACCGCTAACAGCGTCCCTACGCCGCTACGTTGCTCCGGTCAAGATGGTCGCGTAGCGATTACATCACATCCAGAGCCTGGTAACTTCACAGGAACCTTCCTCCTACGAGACACTGCGGTTGAGAGGCCCGAGCGAGTGGGCGTTCCTGTAGTAGTTCCTGTCCCCCAAATAGTACCAGGAACTTCTTTAGTGGAAACGGGCCTGAGACCAAGCCAGGATGAGCAGACACGGATTCATCAAGCCAGGTGAAACCAATCCTGGATCAGTGCGCGCACGCGGCTTCCTCAAATAGACCCCGCCATCAATCACCGATTCACCGATTCACCATGGAAACAAGAGCAGCGGACTTTTCCCCGTCGGAGGCAGAAATCCTTGTGGAGGCTTATGAAGAGGTTAAAGATCAAATCAAAAAGAAAGGCAACACCGCTGCAGTTATAAAACAACGAGAGAAAGCGTGGCAAAGTATTGCAGACCGCCTGAATGCGTAAGTAGTGCACAAATACACACTCACTGCTCCGCTGAAACCATCAATTACAATCCAAATAGTTAATTAACATCTCCGGAAACGTATTGTACTCTGATTATGAATCAGTTGAAATTGTAAGTGAAACTGACTGTAGATGTGAGTGAAACTGTGTAAATGTAACTCCATCAGACTGTATAACTCTTTGATAAATAGATGAGCTCACTGACTTAATTGAATTTCCCAAATAAAGTTCCTCTTATCTTATCTTATCTTATCTTAGTTCCTCGCTCCTCTGCTGTTTCATTGTATGTATGCAATTTTGTGTGTGTGTATTTGTGCGTGTGCGTGCGTGTGTATGCTGATTGATCATAAGAGAATACATATATCTATTTATATATATATATATATATATATATATATATATAATCCCCCTCAGGTGCCCATGAGGGGGATTATGTGAACATGACTTTTTGATATTGTCGATTAATGAACACTGTGCATTGCTTGTGATGTGCATTGATTGGTTTAATAGTCTTCATCTTATAATTTCAGATGGTCTGCAGTGCTGACTATCTGATCAGCAATGTTGTGGCAAAGTGGCCCGGCTTGGTCCATGACTCCCGAGTCTTTCGGCCCTCTGGAATCTATCAGCACCTATCACAAGGTGAGCCACACAACCTCTGTTCATAACCACCTTTTACATCATGGCTGTGTCAAGAATGTCACTCTATTTATGAGGTTGTGATGATGAGATTTTGTATTGACAGGTGAATTCTCTGGTGTGTTGCTGGGGGCCTTTTCTCCTCACACCATACACAGACCCTCAGGAAGCACAGCAGGCCTATAATCATGCCCATGCCAGGACAAGGGCCAGGATCAAAATGACCTTTGGCCTCCTGAAGGCAAGCTTTCACTGTCTTCACCACTTAAGGGTCAGCCCTTTGAGGGCATGTGACATCACTGTGGCCTGTGCTGTCCTCCACAATGTGGCCTGCCTGAGGAAGGAGAGGGCCCCCAGAGTGCCATCACACATGGACTGGGACAATCCTGACATCTTCCCTGATGACGACAGTGGTCGGCTGGTCAGGGACCAATATGTGTTAAATTATTTTAGTTAACATGCATGCTTTAAATTTAAGTTACATATGTCCTGCATTGGCAGAGGAATTTGTGTTTTTTATTCAGTTTGAATTGATTTGGCCTCTTATGATGTTTGTGCTGTATACTGTGTGTATACAAGCTTGCAGGGAGGCTACTGCATCCATTCATTTGTCTGTTCATTTGTTGTGTATGGATTTGTCCTGCATTTATTTCAGTGTGCAGACATGCAGGGTGTATCATATACAGACCTTTGAATGTGTATTTATTCTTGTGTTGTATAATATACTTTGATTCCGTGCTTTCCATCTTGTAGAGTCACTGTGTGACTTCAGTTTTGAAAGGACTTGATGGTTTACTTGCTTTGATTTATCCTTATTCAATAAAGGAACATCATGTTACTCTTTGATGTGTATTTATATTTATATGGGATGTGTATTTAATATATAGTTTATGGGAAAGTGTAAATTATCTAATGATTGCAAAATCATCTAAAATCATCATTTATCTAAAATGATTGCAATTAATGATCACAAATGTTTAAATAATGACAGCGGGTCTGGTTGAATGTGAGAACAATGTGCAGTGGGCATTGGAATAACTATTGGTTTCCGTTTGTGGTGACTGCTGACTGAGATTAGGGATGAGAATAAATTCCAGGATCTGGCGCCCCAGATTCAAACGTCCAAAACCACATAATTGAAACCACAAAATATCTTCATACTGCTCGTCCGTAGTGATCCAAGTGTCCTGAAGCCCCGACATAAAAAGTTGTGGTTTCAGTTATGTGGTTTTGGACATTTGAATCTGGGGCGCCGTCAGCCTCCATTAGGTGGAGTTGTGTTGCTACCTCCTCTCCCCTTGGATCTCTGCAAGTGATGTGAGGACTCTAAAACTTCACCTGAGCCTCCCTCGGCATATGGGTGAGTAGCCATTTACTATGTGTTGGTGTAAACGGTGTTGGGTGACATTTCTCCATCCTCACAATATAACTTGAGCGAGGTCTTAAAGCCTTCATGACCAGATTTGAGTTGGATATGCTCAACCTGCCAGAAAGCATATGTCAGAGTCTGAAATATGTCATTTCCTGTCACCACTAGGTGGCGCTATGACTATAACAGGACATGGTCATTGGGGCATGGCCAAGACATGTTGCCCCGCCCACTTTCAAAGCCATGTCATACGTTTGTTAAAAGCCCCAACGAATTATAATAATAATAATCCTCAGTATCAGAAAGGTCGTCGCACTGCGGGCTGCTCGGGCACCACAGTTCGATATCATCGGGATGATCCACAGAGAGCAGCCAAAAAAAGTTCCAAATGATGGAAGTTGTGCTGTGGAACCTGGATGATGCTTGTATGTTTGTTTGTTTGTTTGTTTTTAAGAGGATTCACAGTGTGAGGGACGTGGCCTTTCAGAGAAATTGAATTTTGGGTCTTAATTATAGCTGCGCTCATCTGACAAGTCGACGTCATATTTATTGAGCAGCGTTTGCACACGACATCTGATCATTGGAGAAATTTGAACGTGTCTATGATGTGACATCTCACGGGAATTGGCAAAAACATTGCGACGACATCACAGATGAGACTGATCGATTGATCATTTAATTGATAACTGACCTAGATTGGAATAAACAGAATGGTGGAATGACGACAACACATGAATGAATGAATAACAATGTAGGACACACTGTGTTTCCTCACATCTCTTCGGTACAGCTGTGAGGACCTGATGGTAACTTATACATTAAAGACATTAAATGTAAAGTCCACATGATCAGTCAAGGTAACGTTTTGTCTTGTTGACATGTTGAGTAGAACTGTGTCCTGCCGTAACATCTATCATCATCACCACGCTGGACCCTCACAGTTTGCCTCCAGGGCATCGAGGGGAGCGGACGCGTCAGCCACTCTGTTAAATCTTATACTGAGACATTTGGAGGGAAATATGAATCGTGTACATTTGCTTTTTATTGATTTCTCTCCTGCTTTTAACTGTATTCAGTCACATGTTTCAGCTCACTTTAATTTGGATTTTAGCATCGTGTGTTGGCTCGTTGACTGTTAAACAAACAGGTCTCAGAGGGTCCGGGTTCAACAGGACTCTGTCCAGTACCTGTTGTCCTTCTCCTGGAGCCCCTCAGGGATGTGTTTCCTCTCCTCTTTTGTTCTGTTTATACACAGATGAATGTCGCAGTAATCACGTACATGGACGACTGTTATTGAGTCTTCTTCACGGATCAGAACATGATCACGGTCCAGCGCTGGATGAATGTGTTAACTGGTGTGACCAGTCTGTCCTGTTACATGACGACTTTTGATTCAGAATGAAATAAATCTGAATGAAATAATTCGGAATTAAAGTTTTTCCAGGGAGTTTACATGAGAAATATTCATTCTGAATGAGGGTTTAGACGGAGATCAGTTCAATCGCCTTTATTCAGGTCTGCGCAAGGTTTGGAGCAGGGAAGGTTTCTGATTGGATAGGGGGCGGGGCGGATGTTACGTATTTACCTTTACCGGAAAAAAACACTGTAGTTCGCTCCGGATAACAAGCTTGACGCCGCCGTTCTTAGTGCTTTTTTTCTGGCGTGTTTTGCTTATATTCTTGAAGCAGCAGTACGACAACAACCTTGTTCTGCTAATGCTTCGTCTGTTGAGGAGGAGAAGGGAGGGAGAAGGT
This sequence comes from Epinephelus awoara, assembly GCA_035609425.1. NCBI lineage: Eukaryota > Metazoa > Chordata > Actinopteri > Perciformes > Serranidae > Epinephelus > Epinephelus awoara. The sequence goes on from CM069317.1 coordinate 22,620,800, forward strand.
CGAAGGAGGAGGTAGAAGGTCGAAGGAGGAGGGAGAAGGTCGAAGGAGGAGGGAGAAGGTCGAAGGAGGAGGTAGAAGACCGTGCTGTGGTGAATGGAAACCGGTGAGTGCAACCAGTCCGACTGCTCTATCTCAGCCCGTTGCTATGCAGCCCGTTGCTATGCACACTATATACGTCATGGCGCCAGAAGGGCAAGGAAATGAGCATGCGCAGAAAGACCGGAATGAACTTATACATGCACACAAAATTCTTTCATTCGGAATGACAAACGGAATAAACCACCCACTTTAATCTGATTTAATTTTCAATCAGAATGACTGTTTACATGACCCCTTTTAATCGGAATGGCCTTTCATTCCGATTTCATTCCACGTCTGAGATGCTTGTGTCGGCAAGCCTGTCTGGGTAACGTCCCTTATTGTTTCATTTTAATTTCATCCATATCATTTTTGTTGTCGCCCTCGTCTTGTTGCACAACGCTTGTCCCGTGCTGTGTCAGATGGGACACATACAACTGGGCCTTGTACAGATTTCTGGCTTCCTTTTCTCAAAGTTGTGAGTGTGTGCCTTCAGCAGATGCCAGTGACTTACCAGCTCTCTGCTTGGGCGTGCTAAGAAAGTTCAACTGTCAGAGTCTTGTTCACAGTGAGGGTAGAATGGAGCCAGGGATGGATCAGCGGTTTGGCGCAGCGTCTGCAGTGATGTGGGTGCTGCGCCGGGCCATCGTGGTTCAGAGGGAGCTGAGCCAGAAAGCAAAGCTTTCTATTTCCTGGTCCATCTGCGTCCCAACCCTCACCTATGGTCATGAGCTCTGGGTAGTGACTGAAAGAATGAGGTCACAGATACAAGCGTCTGAAATGAGTTTCCTCTGTAGGGTGTCTGGGCTCAGCCTTAGAGATAGGGGGAGGAGTCAGACATCTGGAGGGAGCTCGGAGCAGAGCCGCTGCTCCTTCATGTTGAGGTGGTTCAACATCTGATCAGGATCCTCCTGGTCCAGTTGGTAGGAGGCCCCGGGGCAGACCCAGAACACACTGGAGGGATTATAGATCTCATCTGGTCTTGGAACACCTCGGAGTCCTCCAGGAGGAGCTGGAGGAAGGAGCTGAGGACAGGGACGTCTCAGGTGCTGCCCCCAAGACCCGGGATTTTGATATCCTGTGATTTCCTCTGTCAAATTGGAATGTTTGTTTCTTGAGGCTTTTAATACTAAGCAAGTAGGACCACAGCAGAGGGACAGAACAGGCTGTCTTCCCCTCAGTGAGCAGGTGTGTGTGTGTGTGTGTGTGTGTGTGTGTGTCAGCGAGCAGGTGGGGCAGGGAGCTGCAATCAAGTTGACACACCTGCAGTTCATTCAGTACTCACCTCCACCTGTGTTAAGACGTCTCTTCTCTCCAACCTTAACCTGGTGTGCCAACCATCACGAGTCATCTGCTTCAGACCGGCCTCAGTCAAGCCTCACGCTGCCATCACCCTCGCCGTCAGCTCCGCTTCTCAGCTCCATTTGACTCGGCCCTGCTCCGTCCTCTCGCTGGCTCGACTGGTCCAACGTCAACTTACCCTGCTCACCACGAGGGAAGCTGGGTTCAGTCCAAGTATTATCTGCTCTGCTTCATTTCTGTTGTGAATAAATCTTTGTGCTGAGCACTGCTGAGTTGTCTGAGTCCACCCTTTGTTCTGAGGTTAACACTTCTATATCAAGGTGTTTGTTTTTGGTTCTTTTTCAGTGGTCTGACTGAAAATATAAAACTTGCAAACTTTTCTTTTTAACAAACAGTTTTTGTAAATGACAATCTTTCCTCCAAACGTCATCACATTATTATGGCTGTTTCCTAACGTCTCCCTTTCTTCCTCCATCATCACTCTTTCTCTTCACATATGTGTGTGTGTGTGTGTGTGTGTGTGTGATTCATTTATTTATTGAGTCATGTTAGTGATTTGCCCGCAGGCGTGTGTTGCTGTTGTCATGAGGACGGTCATCATGTGATCAGCTGATTTCCTCAGTTTAAAGTCAGACGTTTCTTCATCATCATCATCATCATCATCATCAGTCTGAAGCTTCGACACTCAAACACACGGTGAGTTTCTTCTTCTCTTGAATCACATTCATCACATCTCCTTACGTCTCTCTTAAACTTTACAGTAAACTGATTTAAGTGCATTTTGTAAAAGTGACACTGCGACATTTGTTTGTGTTAAATCTTTATTTTCATATGTTTGTTCTCCGATTGTTTAATCTGCAAAATGTCAAATCTCAAAATGTCTTCAGTGGAAATGATAAAAAAGAGTTTCATGTGTTTTTGCTGCTGTGAAACATTTGATATGCAGAGAACAAAATGTTTGGATACGAGAAAATGTCTTCATCTTGTTTTTAGCATCACTGAATTTTATTTTGAAGGATTCAGACTTCTGTTCAGTCAGAAATTAAAATACATACATGTGTATATCTTATCAGCTGTGTAACGTGTAAAGATCATCGTCAGGGTGTGCTGACAATCAGTAACTTTAAAACCAGCAGCAAACCAGTAAAACAAACATCAATAATATTCAAACACAGCCTGACGTGGTTTGGTGTGAACGTTAGCTCATGGCAGCTAATTTTAGCGAGCTAAGTAGATCCTGTTGTGTAACTGATTTTATTGGTCTTATCACCAAAGTTAACATTCAGCAATCAAGATATTTACACACTTTGAAATTTAGAACAAAGAATAATTTTCAGACCTTTGTTGCTACTTTGCTGCTCTGCTTTGACACATCTTTGCCAAAGATTTATGATTTTTTCCTTCTCAGTTAAAAGTTTGAGCTGCAGAATTACAAGTTCTCTCCAGATGATGTCCAAAACAACAGCCAATTCTTTTCATCTCAAAATATTTTTTTTTCTTAAAGTATCGCAACTTTTTCTTTTGCAGTACAATTTCCTTATATCTTGAAACTATTTTTTTCTTAAAATATTATGACTTTCTCTCATAACTTTTTATCTGGAAATGTTTAAACCTTTTTCTTAAAATACTTCAGTTTTTCATCCAAAATAATCTACTCCCTTAGAATTTTACAGCTTTTCATCCAAAAATATTTCTACTTTTTTCATTGTAAAAAAATTCTACTCTTTCTTAAAATGTTCCAGCTTTTTATCTCAAAATGTTCCAACTTCTTTTTTTGTATTTCCCTTACAATACAAAAATATTACAACTTTCTCTTAAAGTATTCAAATTTATTGTCATTTTTTCTTAAAATTTAAGCTTTTTATTTAAAAATATTTCCACTTTTTCTTAAAATATTCCGACCGTTCTCTGACAAAACTTTTGATCTCACAACATATTTTAAAATAAAATCCTGTATGAATATGAGCTTTTACCTTTAAAATATTCTGTTGTTTTTTCTTCTGTTATCCTTAAACTATCAGAATTTGTTCCTCTTAAAAATAACACACAAAATATTATCTTTCTATCAAAATATTAAATATTAAACCTTTATGGTGACATTGTTTTAAGGAGCTGAAAAGAGGCCTACATGTAAATATAAAATACAGAGGATCATTAATAGAACCCTGAGCAACTACATGAGTCACTGCTGTGAATGTTCCTCTGCTGAGTGCTGAGTTCTTCTGCCGTCATACTCACCTAAAAATCAGTAAATGCAGCTTTTTAAAATGTATTTCAGCGTCATGGAGCGTAAACTGGATCTGTCACGACTGACGGACGAGGAGGCCAAACATGTCTGGGAGGTGATTCAACGAGACTTTAACCTCCGAAAGAAAGAAGAGGAGAGACTTGGGTATGAACACCTCTTTTTATTCTGCGACTGTCTTCATGTTATTGAGTTCTGAGTTTTTGGATTTCTATGATGTGGCAGATTTATCAGAATAAAGTCTGCGCTCTATAATTCATTCTGTTTTAGAAGATGAGAGAAGCTTTGAGTCAGCATTCATGGTCGTCATCTCAAGTGTAAATTTAACATTTGTTGTTATCAACACATTTATTATATCAGCCTTTACCTGAGTAATGACTGGATATGACACTTCATTATCATAATTCATATTTTAAGTTATAAAAACATATATCAATACATGTTTTTATATTTATGGTGTAGTAATACAGGATAAACAACAAATAAATAAATGCCTCCGTAAATATATCATGTATTTGAGAAAATATTGATAGCTATCTAATGGTTTGGTGTGAATGCTGAAAGTTATTGTACAGCTTCAGAATTCTTTATTATTGATATTCTCCTGCCCACTTTTTTTGCTGCAAAACTACTTCAACATACTTCAACATATTAACACCATTCAAACACTGAAATATTCAGCTCCATTAGGAATCGCCTGCTATGACTTTTCTCATTCATAACATTCTACTTTTGGAAATATGTTTTTAGGGCATTTTTCCCCATCCAGACAGACACTCTTCAAACCTGACACACCTCTCTTCATTCATACATTGACATAGAAACTCCATTCAGACTTTAAAATGCTATCCTTATCTTTTATATATTCTTACTTTCGTTCAACTTTCAAATCCCATTCAAACGTTTTGAAATATTCAAAAGAAAAAAAGCCCTCCTACGGATTTATAATGGATGTCTATGGGCGGAATGTTTCACAAACTAATTGAACCCATTTCCCATTTCTTTTAGCTATGCCTAATTTTTCACCGTATTCAGCACTGCTGTGCAGCTTCAGCCTTTCAAAAAAAAAAAAACAACTTCAAATATTCCACAGTGTTGTTATCATTCAACATTTCAATGAATTCATTATCATTTGACCCTTTTCAACTTTTCTAGCTATTGCAATCGCTTTACCTTCTTCCTACACTTTTAAGGCAGCACTGCAGTGTAGCTTCAGCCTTTCAAGAATCTTGAAATATTCCATAGTATTGTTATCATTCAACTTTTCAATAACATTCAAACTAATTAAACCTATGTGCATGTTTCCAACTATTCCTTCTACCTCACTTTCTTCTTACACATTTTGGTCAGTACTGCTGTGTAGCGTGAGCCTTTCAAAAAACCTTCAAATATTCCTCATCATTCATACACTAATGGTATTATTCAATGTAGTGTAGTGTCATCTGTTCAGCATGCAGCATTCACACCAACAATTCTTCAGAGATTGCAGTGTCTAGTTTTATTTTAATATGTTAAAGCACTTACCTAAAGTATGACCATATATGAAAATTACAATTTTTAAAACCAACGATAGAAACACATATGTGTGTAAACAGCATCAAAACTATTGTGTGTGAAATAACTATCCTTTAATTATAATTTCTGATACTTGACAAATGTTTTACTGTGTGTGGAAACATCTTGGATCGAAATCTTCATGTAAACGTATCTGTTATAAGATGATCATCTATCAATATATGAATTAAGTGCATGTGAAGTGAAGCATCTCTGTGAGGCGTTCATGTGAGGGCTCCGAGGAATGTGAGCAAGAAAGACGTCGTTGTTGTTGCAGTCGATCACGACGTGGTCACACGGATGAGAGTCTGCAGGAGAAAACAGGAAGCTCACAAAGACGCTCTCTGTTCCGCATCGAAGACTCCGACTCCCATCAGCCCCGGAGGCAAACTCAGCGGCTGAGTCAGGGAGATGTGTTGACTCTCCGTTCTAACCATTCCTTATCCAAAGTGTTGGTGCACCCTGTGAGAGAAGCAGTGGTGGAATATAACTAAGTATTTTTACTCAAGTAGATTACTGTAATAGATTACTGTGGATTAAAGTACCCAGTAGTCTGTGAGATATCTACAGCTGTAGCATGACACACATTAATGCATCACCTCAAATAGGAAAACACATTTTACTGCAACATACATACTTTCACTTCTTTTACGTGACAACGCAGGACGCATAATTATAATGGAGTATTTTTACTGCAGTCAAGGCTCAGAATACTTTGTTCCTCTCCTCCGTCTCAGCATCGCTGATCAGTGATGATCATTGATGACATGACTCTAGAACAAACGCAGCTTTTGTCCTCAGGCTGAATGAATGAAAGAATGACTGAATGAATCATCTGTGAATAATCAGATTTTCACTGTGAAAATTCAATTGACTCAACATTTAAAGTGGCTGGGAAACATTCACCCAATCTCATTCACGCTGTGCGTGTTTGACTGGTACTCGTGGTGACGTACTTTAGTTACACAGTGTGTTAAGCGTTTTAAATCCAGCTCTAGGATCCGTCACAGAGGCTGATTCTCACAGGAGACAGTTCGGGACACGCTGGAGAACACGTAGAGGAATGTGCTGATGTAAACATGGTGTGAATGTATGTGACAGTGAATAACAACAGGTCCACTGTGAAGACTGAATGTTTTCAAGCTGTGGTTCAGGTCCCTGGAGGTGGACGACTCGGTCACATGAAACACTGAGGACACGCTGATCTCTCACAAGACGTTCAGCTGCTGCTGAAATCATACAAACTGTCTCCGTTCAGAGAATACAGAGTTCCCCATCAGCAGCGACACATTGCAGTGTACTGTCATCCTGTACTTCTACTTCTTCTCACATAAACTGCGGTTCTGCTATTACTATTGTAGGTCTAGTAGTAGATATACTGTAGTTCTTGTACTACATAAATTGTAGTTCTAGTAGCAGTACTGTAGTTCTAGGTGTAGAACTTCTTTTTCAGTAGTAGATATAATATTCTGTATTCTGTAGTTCTAGTAGTAGTGTTGTACTAGCAGCATTGTAGTTCTCCTACTAGTATGGTAGTTCCAGTAGTAGTAATAGTATTTTTACCACCATGCTGGTAACACCTTGATGTCTCTGTCCTCTCTTGTTGTTGTCGCAGTGACCTGAAGACAAAGATCCAGAAGGAGAACACCAAGAAAGAGCTGCTGTAGTAGGACTGTAGTTCCAGTAGTAGGATTGTTGTAGAAGTAGTAGGATTGTAGTCCTAGTAGTAGTATTGTAGTTCCAGTAGTAGTATTGTAGTTCCAGTAGTAGGACTGTAGTTCAAGTAGTAGGATTGTAGTTCTAGTAGTAGGATTGTAGTTCTAGTAGTAGTATTGTAGTTCCAGTAGTAGTATTGTAGTTCAAGTAGTAGGATTGTAGTTCTAGTAGTAGGATTGTAGTTCTAGTAGTAGGATTGTAGTCCTAGTAGTAGTATTGTAGTTCCAGTAGTAGGATTGCAGGTCGTAGTAGTAGTAGTAGTAGTAGTAGTAAAATTAGTAAAAGTAGTTTTACCACCATGGTGGTAGCACATTGATGTCTCCGTCCTCTGTTGTTGTGGCAGGGATCTGAAGACAAAGATCCAGAAGGAGGACACCAAGCGAGAGCTGCTGGGTTCTCAGAGCCAGCTATCGGACTCTCACTGCATCCGCTGCCTGCAGCCCTTTAAGTTCCTGGTCAACAGTAAGCGCCAGTGTCTGGACTGCCACATGTTCACCTGCAAGTCCTGCAGCCGCTACAACAAGAAGGAGCACGGCTGGGTGTGTGACAACTGTCGCATGACCAGGTGAGACACCCACAGGTAGGCACTGAGAGTACCGAGAGTGCAGATAAGGAAACACCAAGACTATCTCGCAGTTTACACACCGAGACGGATGGTCCAGAGAACTGTGTTCCTGGTCATCGATGTCATGATGGTCTTGTACCGTTGACTTTTGGGTCTTGTTTAATTATAAATATTTAATGAGATTGTCACGCTGTCATCATCAGTCATGTGGATCTGACGACTCAGTGGGTGGAGGCCAACAACAGAACGGCTGGAACACACAGACCATTACATCACTTTCCAAAACCACATCAGCAGAAGAACTATCGTGGTTCTAGTGGTAGATAAAGTATAGTAACACTCTGGTTCTAGCACCAGTGTGGTGGCTCCAGCTGTAGTGTTGTACTTCTATCTCAAGATATACTGTAGTTTTAGATGTTGTATTCTGGTTCTGGCAGCAGTGTTGCAGTTATAGTCCTACTGCAGTTCTTGAAGTAGTAGTTCTAGTAGTAGATATACTCTAGTCCTAATAGTAGATATACTGTAGTTCTGTTAGTAGTATTGTGGTTCTAGTAGTAAATATAGTGTAGTTGTAGAAACAGGATTGTGGCTTTAGTAATACTATTGTAGTTGTAGCAGTAGTATTGTAGTTCTAGTCCATATACTGCAGTTCTAGTAGTACTGGGGTTTTAGTAGAATATTGTAGTTACAGTAGCAGTATTGTAGTGGTAGTACTGTAGTTATAGTTGTAGATATGCTGTTGTTAGTATTGTAGTTCCAGTAGTAGTAGTATTGTAGATCTAATGGTAGTATTGTAATTGTTGTAGTAGTGTCGCAATCCTAGTGGTAGATATACTGTAGCGTTTAGTAGTGTTGTAGTTCTAGAAGTAGGATTGTAGTTCTAATAGTAATATTATAGTTCTAGTAGGAGTGTTGAAGTCCTAGTAGTAGATATACTATGTTTGTTTTTACACTGTGTTCATTGTTGTGTACATATGAAGTATTTGTTGTGTACATATGAAGTATTTGTCGTGTGTATATGAAGTATTTGTCTTGTACATATGAAGTATTTGTCGTGTACATATTAAGTATTTGTCTTGTACTCCTGCAGGGTGCTGAAAATCGGTACTCTTGGTTGGTACCACGACAACGTACGGAATCGCTTCAAACGCTTTGGCAGTGCGAAGGTGATGAGGTCATTGTACAAGAGGCTGAACGGAGATGGTGAGTGTGACATCACAGAGTGACTTTGCTTATTTAAGGTGCGTTATGGAGCTGAAGGTCGTTCAGCATAAAAATATGTCAGCTCTTTAATTTAAAACAAGTGTTTTGTGTTTTTGTACTAATTCATTATTAATAAGACGTTCAGAGAGACTTTAGTAACTGTGTGGTAAATTCTGAACATATCTATTATTTTTAATTATTCATCTGTAAGAAATAAAAATATGCTAAATGCTACATGCTAATAAGACTTAATGTGCTTCTTCTCCAGGTGGTCGTGATGACGACACTCAGAGTATGCCGGATGTCCACAGCCGTGAGTCGACATGACATCTGAAATATTTTGTGTAGAATTAAAAATACGACAGGAAGAAACACATGAACAAAATCAGATAATTAAAGTTAAAGCTTTAAATGTAAAACTCTAAATTTCTAAATTTAATTTTTTTTTTTTCATTTAAAAAAAACATACACATACACATATTTGATATTTATATTTTCAGCAGAGTTCTGGATTAAAACCTCAACAATTTGGATTTTAAATTCAAATTGTGACCCACTGAAAATGAGAAATGTCTTCATACAGCTTGATAACAGGAAAAACAAATCAGCTACTGAAACACAAAACCAGTGGCAGGCTCATAAAGTATTTATCCAGAATTTGTTTCTAAAATTATATAAAAATGTAACCCGTTTATCCAATTGTTTTATTCAATTTATATACGATATTTGCCTCACATTTATGTGTAAATGTTTTTCTTTATTTTCTTTCTTTCTTTATTTTTTGGGAGATGAGACACATTGATGTCACTTTACATCTGCAGATGAAAACAGATTACATATCTATCTTAATTTACTGCAGAGAAAAGAAGAAGTCCACATTTTAAACCAAATGAATCAGAGCTCTAGTTGAAACATGTAGTTAATTCCAGACTTCTTGTCAAAGTCTTGTATTTGTACCTGCAGATGTGTATAACGGTGCTGAGGACGACCACATAGAGACCGAGGTTCAGCGCTACAAAGTGGTAACCTGGAGATGAAAATCAAAACCTTGTGACGGTGTCTAGGATGTGAAGCCTGCAGCATTAAAATTCTTCATTACTTTTTCTTTGTCAGATGAGGAAGAGCAAACGCTTGCTGTCAGTTCATCCTTTGGACTTTGACCCCGAGGAATATTTCCCTTATTCACGACGACCTTCTGTACAGGTAAACAGCACCTAAAGTACAACTATAACAACTAAACTAACCAAGAAGAAAAAGTGAGGACTTAGATATTTGAAGGAAGGTTTTAGCAAACGTCAGGTGACTCAGACTTTCAGAGCTGTGAGTGGCTTAAATAAAGAAAGTAAATATACCACACCTGTACGTTTACACACTGCTGATATCACTGCTGATGTCACAGCTTCCTGTGTGTATGTGGCATGTTTGGTGCAGCAGATGCAAGAGGATCGCGGCTACAGGAATGACGTGGACTACGACACGTACAACCACCGAGTGAACCGCAGGAAGAGTCTGGACCGGTACGCCATGAGACCAGGTACATGTACAAATACACACAGTACACACAACAATATTAGGTACACACACATGGTTCAGACTCCGGCTACTTTAACTCCCACTTGTCTGTATTTACCTGCCTGTATTTACCTGTCTATGTTTACCTGTCTGTGTTTACCTGTCTATGTTCACCTGTCTATGTTTACCTGCCTGTGTGTACCTGTCTGTATTTACCTGCTTGTGTTTACCTGTCTGTGTTTACCTGTCTGTGTTTACCTGTCTATGTTCACCTGTCTATGTTTACCTGTCTGTGTTTACCTGCCTGTGTGTACCTGTCTGTATTTACCTGCCTGTGTTTACCTGTCTATGTTTACCTGTCTGTGTTTACCTGTCTGTGTTTACCTGTCTGTATTTACCTGCCTGTGTTTACCTGCCTGTGTTTACCTGTCTGTGTTTACCTGTCTGTGTTTACCTGTCTGTATTTACCTGCCTGTGTTTACCTGTCTGTGTTTACCTGTCTGTGTTTACCTGTCTGTGTTTACCTGTCTGTGTTTACCTGTCTGTATTTACCTGTCTGTGTTTACTTGTCTATGTTTACCTGCCTGTGTTTACCTGTCTGTGTTTACCTGTTTGTGTTCATCTGTCTGTGTTTACCTGTCTGTGTTTACCTGTCTGTGTTTACCTGTCTGTGTTCACCTGTCTATGTTTACCTGTCTGTGTTTACCTGTCTGTGTTTACCTGCCTGTGTTTACCTGTCTGTGTTTACCTGCCTGTGTTTACCTGCCTGTGTTTACCTGCCTGTGTTTACCTGTCTGTGTTTACCTGTCTGTGTTTACCTGCCTGTGTTTACCTGTCTGTGTTCATCTGTCTATGTTTACCTGTCTATGTTTACCTGTCTGTGTTCATCTGTCTGTGTTTACCTGTCTGTGTTCATCTGTCTGTGTTTACCTGTCTGTGTTTACCTGTCTGTGTTTACCTGTCTGTGTTCATCTGTCTGTGTTTACCTGTCTGTGTTTACCTGTCTGTGTTTACCTGTCTGTGTTTACCTGTCTGTGTTTACCTGTCTGTGTTTACCTGTCTATATTTACCTGTCTATGTTTACCTGTCTGTGTTCATCTGTCTGTGTTTACCTGTCTGTGTTTACCTGTCTGTGTTTACCTGTCTGTGTTCATCTGTCTGTGTTTACCTGTCTGTGTTTACCTGTCTGTGTTCATCTGTCTGTGTTTACCTGTCTGTGTTTACCTGTCTGTGTTTACCTGGGGCCTGTATCACGAAGCGAGATCAACCTTTCCTGGTTACCCAGACCTATCCTGGATTGACTAACCCTAACAATGGCAATCAGGATCATCGGTATCACGACGCTGGATATCAACTCAGTAACTCAACCCAGGGTTGCTTTATCAAGAGCCGTGAACGCGCACGCAGCGGACCAATCACAATCATGAGAGAAGCGCAGCGTCACTGAGCGTCCTCACAGAGCGCCGTAAGTGAGGAACAAAAGTATTTCTCGTGAGGATCAGAGATTAATTCTACTAAAATATGAGGAGGAGAAAAGCAGCATTACAGAAAAGGCCAACACCGTGGCAGCTGCAGGAGGAGGAAACATGCGTGGCAACGCATAACGGGATGAATAATGTTTAGTTTTAGTTGAGATTAGTTTATTTGCACATAATGTTAAAAACAGACAGTATAAAATTTACAAGATGAAAAAAGAAAAGTGCCGGGGAGGTTAGAAGCCACTAAAAGCTTATCAAAGAAATTCCCCTGTCAAAACATCAATGAAATCACATAATAGAGAAGAAGAAAAAGAAACGGGTCAGGAAAGAAGAAATAGAGGAGGAGAGAGGGAAAAATCAAGACAACACAAGGGAGCAAATAAAATGATGTGTAGGTTAAATTACTCATCAGTGGTTCAAGTAGCTACAGTACCTGTACCTGTACATCTGACACTGATCACACCCTTGAATCCCATGAAATCAATGCTGCGCAGATGAATTGCGTGTATTACAATTATCGTCTAACATCATTGCGTCTGATAAACTGTTCTTCTTTGTCTTAACGTTATATATGCTACAATAAAGCTTAAAGCTGACGCCACAATTAAATCATATCAACACCAAATTGATAGTCTGAATAAAATCATCCTGATATTGAGCTGTGTTAGAAATTAACAGCTGCGCAAAATAAACCTAGTCTCCCTCTTTAAAAAACAAAAAGGAAAATCCCTCAAACACCATGAAGTGTAGACATGACAGGCTACTTTCCACATTTCCAGCAGCAAAGCTGTCAATTAGGCCCATTATCTTTAACAGGGATCATTTCTCCAACAAAACAAAATGTTGGCACTAATTAATGGTGCTATTAAGTGTCTGCAAATGATCAGTTTCTTTCTTATGAAGGGGTGGGATGAGATTTGGACTTCTTTCCACTCCTTTGTGAACAATCTTTTCATTGTCTGTTGTTGTTGTTGCTTTCTTTTCTTTTTAATGTTCGAAATAAACTTTCAAATCAAAATCAATCAAATTAATTAAACTTCCCGACATGACTGGGCTGCATTTCTGTCAGCGGAGTCATTTTTTCCGAACAGCTGATTGGCCAGTGGGTGGTGCTTTTTATAGGATCAGATTCAACCCTGAACTTACCCTGCTCCGGAGCAGGATAGCTGTTCAGAGTCAGTTACCATGGTGATCTACCCCGATAAGAACTGAACCGGCTTCATGAGACTGAAAACCCAGGTTAACCCTGAAGTTACCTCGCTGAGACATTAATCCTGCTTCATGATACAGGGCCCTGGGGCCTGTTGTTCGAAACCTAGATAAGGGATTAGGCCGGGATATGTTGGTTATCCTGGCTTAATTTAGCGTTGATTCGGTTGTTCGAAAGCAGAGGCGCATATGTTGCCATGGATATTTATTCTGTGCACTTAGCCTGGTCCCGACCAGGCTAACAACCAGGCTTAGTTTAGCCTGGTTCCTTATTTGTCCATTCAGCTGTCACTGCGATCGGAAGTCAATGTGTTTTACCGTCATTTCATGTTCTTATGTACGTCTTTGCCTCATTTTTGAACAAAATACATTAAGCCTACAATAAAAATTAAAAAAACCAAAACATTTCAAACATTATTTTTGTCATAGCCCAAACATACTTTGACATGCACATATCTTTACCAATAAAAGGATTAATTGTCAGAATAAACATACAAGTAGGTGTATTTGGCATTAACACAATTAGTAGTTATTAGGTTCCATAACTGTATGACCTTCCCAAATTATATTCCCAGTTAACTGGACCAATAACTCCTGTGTCCTTTACATCAATGAATGAAAACATGAAGATGAAACCACAATATTCTTTGACCTTATTTTATTTAAATGAAAAATACTAAAATCAGTCACTGTCTGCTTTGAGCTGTGGAGAGAAAGAGAAATAATATTGATTAATACGTTGCATCACAGTCATGCTTACAATGTGCATTAAAATCACTTCTTTCTCTAGTTTCTTAATTTCTAATCCCAATTTCCTTAAGGTTTTTCTTTTAATTTGTCAATTTGTCTTACACTGCAAGAAAATCCAATCCAAAGTCAGACAGTCCACAGAACACCACTGGTTGATTAATATGAATGAGTGAATGAATGAATAAAATGATTGATTCTGTGGGTGGGACAGAGTCTGTAGCCGGTTCTGATCCAGGGCGAGCTCTTCCGCTGGTGTGAAATCAGCAGTTGGTTCCCGAGTAATATTATATCCACTGCTCACCTTTAAGGTGAAGTGTACAACTGTTAATTTGTGAAAGGAACTTTACTTGTAATTATGACAGATTCATTTCCGCAGCAAGTGTATATTTTTAGATTACTTACGCATTCAGTCGGTCCGCAGTTGTTTGCCACGCACTCTCTCTCTCTGCTTTATTATCGCTGCAGTGTTTCCTTTCTTTGTGATTATATGTTTTACCTCTTCATAAGTGTCCATGATGAGACGCTGCTCACTGGGTGAGAAGTATGCGGCACGCGTCCTCTCCATTGCTGCATCGGTGAATCTGTGATCGATCTCGGGGTCTATTTAGGAAAGCCATGGACGCGCACTCACCTGAATAAGTTACACCTGGCTTGACAAAGCCGCGCCTCCTCAGCCTGGCTTGGTGTTCCAACAACCAATTAAACCAGGATGGACTTAGGGGAATTTGTCCAGCCTCGCTTTTCCATTTATCCTGGATTGGTTCATTCTACTTTCGAACAACGGGCCTCTGTCTATGTTTACCTGTCTGTGTTTACCTGTCTATGCTTACCTGTCTGTGTTTACCTGTCTATGTTTACCTGTCTGTGTTTACCTGTCTGTGTTTACCTGTCTGCGTTTACCTGTCTGTGTTTACCTGTGTTGCCAGATGACTACGGCGACAACAGGATGGTCCGGACTCGTTCTCTGTCTAAGATCAGCTCCTCGGTTGCTCGGCAGCAGTACGTGGACACTTCGGACGAGGACGAATACCCGAGGTACCCCCCTGCGTACCAGCAGTACCCCCATCGCCGCAAGAACAGCAGAGCGTCCTCCCAGGAGAACCTGGGACAAGCCCCACCTGTAAGGAACAACAACCAATCACTGTCTGAGTTTTTTTAAGCTCATAAACCAAAACTGACTTTTTCTTTAACGTTGTGTTTTCTTTGACCGTGGGAACATGAAATGATCTGGTCTCTGGTTTTTACCCGGCAGATGAATGAGCTGAACAAACGCATGTCGGCCATCGAGAGTCTGCTGAACCGCCTGGAGGAGAAGATGACACCTGCTGAAGAGGTGAGATCAGACGCATCAGCTCCAAAATTAGTGTCTTCTTAATCAGACAGAATTAGAGGTCGATGAGTTGCTGTTGGTGTCTTGGTGCAGACGGTGACTTTGTCGGTTCAGAACGAGGAGGAGAAGCTGAGGAGGAAGCTGAGCGAGCTGGCGGGGAACCTTAGTGATAAGGGACTGTCCTCAGACGAGGAGCCTGGGAAGAAGTCCTTCTCTGTGGGTAAAAGTCTGGCTGGTGTGAAGGGTGGCCCGGTGGTGACTCTGGACTCTCTGAAAGATAAAGAGCTGAGCTCATCCAGTGACGAGATGCCCACCGAAGCTCAGAAGGTAGGAGCGAGGTCTGGATGGGTCATCTTACCTGACTCATTGATGGGTTTAAACTCAGGGTGGATGTCACAGCAAATGGGAACCTGGAAGTTTCAGAAACAACCTCAGGTTATCTCTTACACCCTTTTTGCACCAACATGGATCTGTTCCAGTTCCTGCACTGAATTTTGAACCATTCAGAGCACTTCAACCAAAAATACATTGGTTCGGAACCCAGAAAGGAACCTAAACATATCAGGTTTTTCTAAACTTGAAATTCAAACTGACGACGTCGGTGAGTGTGTCGTATTCTACAGGCTGGAAAGAGCTGCTTTGTCACTGGACTTTCACATCTGCATATTAGTTGCTAGGTATCAAGTGTTTCTGTTGTGTGATGTACCGGGATGCCAGTACATCCCCATTGGAACTTTCCAACTCTGCCGTATGATACCACCACGATTAGTGGCTTTTGGCGTTGATGTCTGAATGAAGTCATTTTATAGTTGTAGTTTACTGATGTATGAACAAAGGTTACATAAAACCAGAGTGACCGTCCTCTACTGACCAATCAGACTGCAGGGTTTCTAGCTCCACCTTTTAGTACCTGATCTGTGTGCTAGGTACCCCAACAGAGGGGGGACCAAACATGGGGACGCTAAGGAACGCTGCTGTGTTGGTACTAGGGCATTAACAACGTCGACCTATTTGTCAATAAAGTCGAAGTTGAGTCGACAAGTCATTTGATGACGTCATCACATTGACACAGTGGAGGAAAGTGAAGTATCTCCACACATCTGATGTGTGTCTGTGAAGGCCCGAACATACTTGGGCGGAACATATGCGGAATGGACTCTGCGGACGTCCGCAAGCCCTGTGCGTGCAAAGCTCAAGGCCCGAAAATACTCGGGCGTACTATAAGCAGAGCGGACTCCGCGAGGAATGTCCGCAGTCATTCGGGCTTCCATAGTCAAGCGCACTTCCGCGTTGTAGTTTCCTGTAAAAATGTCAGTGAAAAATCCCCCGATGGGAAAAATACATGCCGAGCGTAGTCGTAAAATCTGAGCTTTGCACGCACAGGGCTTACGGTCGTCCGCTTTGAGTCCAGTGACTGCTACGCATGTATTTTTCACATCGGGGGATTTTTCACAGACATTTTTACAGGAAACTACAACACGGAAGTGCGCTCGACTATGAAACCCCGAATGACTGTGGACATTCCTCACGGAGTCTGCTCCGCTTATAGTACGCCCGAATATGTTCACTTAGCCAAGGATAAAGTATCAGTGTAAGCACACAGAGAGAGAGAGAGAGAGAGGGAAAAAACACACGACTTGTCGACTCCTCCCGGGGGGCGCCGACTTGTGCCACTGACTTCGACGCGTCGACCAATCGACTTTTCTGTTAATGCCCTAGTTGGTACCATCCACAACTTTTACTGTGGAGACAGAAACTATGAGACTGAACCGGACTGCTCAGTGGAAATGGGGCTGAAGTTAGAAAAATCCTGAACAGAACCAGAATTCATTTGGTGGAAAACTGGTATCAGACTGCAAGAAAAACTTCCTTCCTGTTCAGTTCATTATATTCTCAAACTCCTGTCGATGTCACGGAGCAGTTTGAGCTCAGTTTTAACCACTGACACATAATCAAAACGATGTTTCATGAACATCCAGGATCCTGTTCGTGGTGACAGCAGTAAAAGATGCTTCCACAGCATGGCTCAGCTCGTCCCCTCAGAAAAGGTCCACTAAACAATGTGCGACATATAGAAATATGGTTCTGATATAGATTTCAGCTTTTGTCATGATGAAGAGTTCAATTTCAAAATAAGATTGTCAGGAAGCTCGTGCCACGACATCACAAGAAAAATCAAATCAGGAGAAAAGATATCTGAACTTTGGGATGAAACTCAGATTGGTACTGAAGATAAAAATATTTCAGGGACTTTTCTTCCTGACTGACATTTTGAAGACGAACTCTTCGTGTTGGTCAGATTTTTGCATGACGCCTCCTCACTAATGGGCTGCCTCCTGCGTTACATAACAACCCGACAGCAGGTTGTGGAAATTTGAAGGTCAGCAGCTGCCTGCCTGGATCTAAACACACTTCTTCTTCTGTGTGTGTATCTCTTCAATAGCGGGGAAGCGTTCTGTCATAAATTACCAAATATCTCGGCAATGGCGGGGAAGTGTTCTGTCATAAATTACCAAATATCTCGGCAATGGCGGGGAAGCGTTTTGTGATGAATTACCAAATATCTTGGCAATGGCGGGGAAGCTTTTTGTGATGAATTACCAAATATCTTGGCAATGGCGGTGAAGCGTTTTGTGATAAACTACCAAATATCTCGGCAATGGCGGGGAAGCGTTTTGTGATGAATTACCAAATATCTCGGCAATGGTGGGGAAGTGTTCTGTCATAAATGATGGAATATCTCGGCAATGGTGGGGAAGCTTTTTGTGATGAATTACCAAATATCTTGGCAATGGCGGGGAAGCGTTTTGTGATAAACTACCAAATATCTCGGCAATGGCGGGGAAGCGTTTTGTGATGAATTACCAAATATCTCGGCAATTGCGGGGAAGCGTTCTGTCATAAATGATGGAATATCTTGGCAATGGCGGGGAAGCGTTTTGTGATGAATTACCAAATATCTTGGCAATGGCGGGGAAGCGTTTTGTGATAAATTACCAAATATCTTGGCAATGGCGGGGAAGCGTTTTGTGATGAATTACCAAATATCTTGGCAATGGCGGGGAAGCTTTTTGTGATGAATTACCAAATATCTTGGCAATGGCGGTGAAGCGTTTTGTGATAAACTACCAAATATCTCGGCAATGGCGGGGAAGCGTTTTGTGATGAATTACCAAATATCTCTGCAATGGCGGGGAAGCGTTCTGTCATAAATGATGGAATATCTTGGCAATGGCGGGGAAGCGTTTTGTGATGAATTACCAAATATCTTGGCAATGGCAGGGAAGCGTTTTGTGATAAATTACCAAATATCTCGGCAATGGCGGGGAAGCGTTTTGTGATGAATTACCAAATATCTTGGCAATGGCGGGGAAGCGTTTTGTGATAAATTACCAAATATCTCTGCAATGGCGGGGAAGCGTTCTGTCATAAATTACCAAATATCTCGGCAATGGCGGGGAAGTGTTGTGTCATAAATGACGGAATATCTCATCAATAGCAGGGAAGCGTTCTGTCTGTCATAAATGATGGAATATCTCGTGAATGGCATAAATGATTGAATATCTTGTCAATGGCGGGAAAGCTTCCTGTCGTAAATGATGGAATATCTTGTCAATGACGGGAAAGCGCTCTGTCATAAATGATGGAATATCTTGTCAATGGCGGGAAAGCTTCCTGTCGTAAATGATGGAATATCTTGTCAATGACGGGAAAGCGTTCTGTCATAAATGATGGAATATCTTGTCAATGGCGGGAAAGCTTCCTGTCGTAAATGATGGAATATCTTGTCAATGACGGGGAAGTGTTCTGTCATAAATTACCAAATATCTCGGCAATGATGGGGAAGTGTTCTGTCATAAATGATGGAATATCTTGTCAATGGCGCGGAAGTGTTCTGTCATAAATTACCAAATATCTCGGCAATGATGGGGAAGTGTTCTGTCATAAATGATGGAATATCTCGTCAATGGCTTGGAAGCGTTCTGTCATAAATTACCAAGTATCTCGCCAATAGCAAGGCAAGGCAAGGCAAGTTTATTTGTATAGCACAATTCAACACAAGGTAATTCAAAGTGCTTTACAGAGACATTAAAAGCAACAAGACACAATTTAAAACAATAAAAACAGTTGTTTAAAAAGGGAAATAGAAATTGAGAATAATAGTGATAATAATAAAATACAGTCACATAAAACAAAAACAGGCTCAATACATTGAACAGTCAGGATAAGAAAAGAAGTAGAATAATAAAAGGCATAAATCAGCAATGTGTAGTTAAAAAGTACGGGCAGTAGAATACAGCAGGTAAGTATTTAATCTAAGAGTACGCTTCAGTAAACAATAGTGTTTTTAGCCCTGATTTAAAGGAGCTGACAGTTTGAGCAGACCTCAGATCTACGGGAAGTTTGTTCCACAGGTGAAGAGCATAATAACTGAATGCTGCCTCACCTTGCTTGGTTCTTGTTCTTGGAATACACAACAAACCTGTTCCAGATGACCTAAGGGATCTGGATGCTTCGTAGGGAACCAGTAGATCAAGCATGTATTTTGGTCCGAGACCATTCAGGGCTTTGTAGACCAGCAGTCAGATTTTAAAATCTATTCTTTGACTCACAGGAAGCCAGTGTAGTGATTTAATGACCGGTGTAATATGGTCCAGTTTCCTGGTGTTTGTAAGGACTCTGGCGGCAGCGTTCTGAATCAGCTGCAGCTGTCTGATTGATTTTTTTGTTAAGGCCTGTAAATAAGCCACTGCAATAATCCAACCTACTAAAAGTGAATACATGAATAAATTTTTCCATGTCTTGTTTAGACAGAAACCCCTTAATTCTAGCTATATTTTTCAGGTGGTAATAGGCAGATTTAGTAATAAACTTTAAGTGGCTGTTGAAGTTCAGGTCTGAGTCAATAATAACACCAAGATTTCTGGCTTGATTTGTAGCTGTCAATGACATAGAGCCAAGGTGGGCGCTGATCTTTGCCCTTTCATTTCTAGGGCCAAAAATTAATACCTCTGTCTTTTCTGGATTTAGCTGGAGAAAATTCTGGCACATCCAGTCATTGATTTGATCAATACAGTTACTCAGTGAGAGTAAGGGACTATAGTCGTGTGATGACACTGAGTTATAGAGTTGTGTGTCGTCGGCATACGTATGATAGGAGATGTTGTGATGTTCCATAATCTGGGCTAGGGGTAGCATATAGTAGATGTTGAATGGAAGTGGTCCGAGAATGGACCCTTGAGGAACCCCACATGTGATCGTAGTTCACTCAGATTCATGGTTACCAACTGACACAAAAAAGTCCCTATCTTGTAAGTAAGATTTGAACCATTGTAGTACAGTGCCGGTGAGTCCCACCCACTTTTCCAATCTGCTAAGTAGTATATTATGATCAACTGTATCAAATGCAGCACTGAGATCTAGTAATACCAGGACAGAGGATTTGCATGCATCATTATTCTGATGAATATCATTTAAGACTTTGATAAGTACAGTCTCAGTGCTGTCATGTGGCCGAAATCCAGACTGAAATGTGTTAAAAAGATTGTTTTGCATCATAAAAGTATGGATTTGCTGAAAGACAACCCTTTCAATGATTTTCCCCAAAAATGGCAGATTTGATATTGGCCTGTAGTTACTAATTGTTGTGGCGTCCAGATTTGATTTTTTTTAGGAGAGGTTTTATTACTGCAGTTTTCAAGGCCTGGGGAAACTGGCCTGCTATAAGAGAAGTATTTATTATCTGCAGTACATCTGGAGCTATGCAGTTAAATATGGTTTTAAAAAAGTTTGAAGGCAGAATATCAAGGCAGCATGTTGTGGGCTTTAATTTTGAAACCGTTTCTGTTAGAGTTGTGTAATCTAGGAGGCTAAAATGTCCTAGATTAACCGGAGGACAGGAAGGCACAAGTGTTATCATTCCGGAGCTGGAGCTGCACACTGCCTGTCTTATCTGTAATATTTTGTTTGTGAAGAGCGGGGAAGTGTTCTGTCTGAAATAACGGAATATCTTGTCAATGGGGGGGAAGCGTTCTATCTAAATGATGCAAATTCTCACCAATGGCAGGGAAGCGTTCTGTCATAAATTAAGGAATATCTCGTTAATGCCAAGGAAGTGTTCTTCCATAAATGATGGAATACCTCGCCAATGACTGGAAAGCGCTCTGTCTTAAACGACGAAATATTTTGTCAATGGCAGGGAAGCGTTCTGTCATAAATTAAGGAATATCTCCTGAATTGCGGGGAAGCATTTTGTCATACTTGACAGAATATTTCTTCAATGGCGGGGAAGTGATAAAAAAAAAGGTGTTTACTGATCCCACATCACTCGGAGACATTAAAAATGCAAGCCAAAGAAACCCTTGGTTCTCAGTAGGATCAACTAACCTGTTAATGTCAAAGTGGTCCTATCCGGGCTGGTTGTCGTAGTCATCTCTGCGCCGGTCGTCATGGTCGTCTCCAGGTCGGTCGTCATGGTCATCTCCGGGCCGGTGGCTGCTGCAGGAACAGGTGATGTTTTCCAGCTGCTAACATCTGTCCCTCTACATGGATTTCAGAGATCGACGGCCGCCGCCCTCTGTGACCTCACCACTGAGGTCCTGAGAACCATTAATGCCACAGAAAACGCGATGGTCGAGTACGGCCTGTCAGAGCCGGTTGACAGAGCCCACTTAGTAGGGACTGACGTTAAGCAAGCAGATGATGCGTTCAGGGAACTTGAGGAAAATGTAAGATTCATACGTCGACTGCACGCCTCCTCCTCCTCCTCGTCCCCTAACCTCTCTTTGTCCTGATGTCAAACTAAGCCCTGCCACCCACGCCTCATGTCAAGCATGATGCAAATGTCTGGACTGGCTTTAAACGTCCCCGGCTGCTGTGTCTCCAGTCTGTCCACACAGGGCCGGGTATCTGTGGGACGTCCCGGGCAGCACTGGTTCCAGTTTGGCTCCCACACAAGTTCTTGTTTAAAATTCACTTTAAAATTCAGATTGTTTTAGATTTTTTCCATAAAAATTCAAATGTTCTATTTTCAACTTATCGAAAAACTTTACATAACATTTGAAAATTTTCCCAAAATTATAAGAAAACTCTCGTAATTACTAAAAAACAAACATACAAAAAACCCAAAATGATTAAATGGACAAATAAATAAATGGATGAATAAATAAAACTGTCAATATGGGAAAACTATCTAATAAATATGGAAAAATTCTAATTCTGAACTGAGATTTATTTTCTCTTAAATTTCTGATAACCTTAAGAAAACAAACAACACAAAAAACAAACACAGAAATGTTTGTGTCATTTGTGGACAAGGTGTCTTTTAATTATATATATAAAAAAAAGTTATGGTAAATATGAGAAAATACAGTTTGTATATAAATGTAGTTTGAAAGATCTTATTTTAATGAAAGAGAAGAAATGATTGTGAATCGAACACACCATCAGAGAACCAGCCTGCGTGTTCCACCATCATACCTGGCCCTGCTCCTGATATCAGCACAGGTATGGAGGTGTGTTAGTGCCCTCTCCATGACACAGCTGTGTGTGTTGGTATGGAGGTGTGTTAGTGCCCTCTCCATGACACAGCTGTGTGTGTTGGTATGGAGGTGTGTTAGTGCCCTCTCCATGACACAGCTGTGTGTTTTGTATGGAGGTGTGTTAGTGCCCTCTTCATGACACTGCTGTGCGTGTGTGTGTGTAACCTGTTCAGGTGTACATGGCAGCCGGTCAGTCGTATGAGCTGGAGACGAAGTTGAGGCGACTCGAGCAGAGCGCCAAGACTCGCTTCGGGGGGACGACAGACTCGGAGCTATCAGAGCTGGAGGACGTGGTGGCGCTGACCGCCGCCCGAGTCCAGAGTGCCGAGAGCGAGGTGAGACCGCACGGCTGTACGAAACACAAACACCTAGGTTTGTTTGTGACTTAGATTTTTTACAAGATGGACAACATGAATCATCATCATCTTCATCATCATCAGTCCACCTGATCGTTTTCTCGAAAATATCTTAAACTAATCACAAAAAAAATCACCTTTAACTTATTAGCTAGCTACAGGTTTAATGACATCACACGACTAACGCTACCTTACGCTTCTAAACGAGTTTAATCTCACTGTGAACGTCATGTAGTGTTATTAATGGACCTGCATTTGTATAGCTCCTTTCTAGTCATCCGACCACGTTCACCTATTCACACACACACATTCATACACTGCATACACAAGGTGCCACCTGCTGCTCAGTTTTTAACTCTCGTATACACTGATGATCAGCCATCGGGAGCAGTTTGGGGTTCAGTATCTGCCCAAGGACACTTTGACATGCAGACCGGAGGGAATCAAACCGCTAATCTTCTGATTAGTGGACAACCCACTCTAACTCTGAGTCACAGAGCCACAGAGCCATCACTACATGATGTTCAGTGTGTGCCATACAGTGGAAAAACGCAAAAAAAGAAAAGCAAAACAAACAACACATTAAATGAAACGCAAACATTTGTTTCTACAAAAATGCAAAACAAAATAAGTAGAAAACAAAAAAATGCAAAATAAATACAGAAGAAACACGCAGAGAGAAAAACTGCAAAAAAATTACAAAAATGCCAAAAAAAACCCACATAGAAATAAAATGTAAACAAAAACACAGAGGAGAAACGCCAAAAAATACAAAATTAAAAAGAACCGCAGCATTAAAAAAAGAACGATACAAAAATGGGACCAAATAATAAAGAAGAAATGTCAGAAACACAGTATGAAGCTGCAAAGAAAAGAATCACTGTAGAAACATGAAAAAAAGAGAAAATGTACAGAGTATGAGGGTGCGAAATAACAAGTCAGTATATTAACAGAAACAATCAGGTACAGACTTGCTCTGATGGAGTTCACAGTGTGTTGAATCATCACAAACAATTATTAACGTATGAAAAACGACCTTGTTTTTTCCACCAATAATAAAATTACAAGGAAACTTTTTTCCAAAGTTAGAAATCTCACCAGATACATTTCCTGAAGTTACAGAAAGCTCTGAGTATTTGACTAAACTTTGTACTTAAAGATGTTTATTGTTTGTTTGTTTGTGAAACAACAACAATGACAAAGATTCAGTGATGACGACAGATATCACATGTGTCCTGATCTGATGTGTCCTCTGCAGGTGTCGGATATCGAGAGTAAGATCGCTGCTCTGAACGCTGCAGGATCAAAGAAGAAGGTTTGTTTATTTCTTACATGAAATAAATTATAAAATTATTATAAAGTTCAAGAACATTCCTTGTGTTGTAAAAAAGAGACTATTTACTAACAAGACAAAAATGATCTTTTATATATGAAAATACAACTTTATTAAAATATGAGGTGAAATATCAAAATGATATTTGATGATGTTTTTCATGAGCATATGAAATATTAATTTAAATGGCTTAAAGTCATGTTTTAACTACAAGAAGGTTTTTTTCCCCCTCATAATTACTAAAAAATGAAAGAAATATATATATTTTAGGTAGCTAATAATATATGGTTAGAAATCTCATATTTAAAAGAAAATGTTTCTTTTATCTTTTGTCTTGAGATTATTGTATTACTTTTTGTTAATAATTCTAAAATGATGATATTTTTACAAAACAAACAAGTTTAATAAATTATATTAATCCAAATCCATAAAATGATGATATTTGTATGGATGAAATAATTTAATAAATTATATTTTAAAAACTTACATGAACTATATAAAATTATTTAAAATTATGATATTCATAGGAATGAATACAAATATATACAACGCTATATAAATTGTATAGAAATCTATGAAATAATGATATTCATATGGATATGAATACATTTGATAAATTATATAACATTCAGATAAAACTATATCAATTTTATAAAAGTCTGTAAAATTATGATATTTCTAACTTAATAAATGTAATAATTATATTTTAGAGATGTTTGAATTATATACATTATATGAAATGATATAATGGATAATATGAAAAAATAGATACATTCTATTAAAATATTTAAAATGATGATATTTATGTAAATTAACACATTTAATGAATAAAATATAAAATTAATCAAATTTGAAAATATATAATTTGATGATATCTATATATCAGAATACCTTTAATGTAAAGACAGTTATATGAATTATATTAATGAATGGATAAAGTTATATGATGATACTTCTGTTAAATAAAACAGGTTTCTGGATCTCATCAGAGGAAAAAAGCACCCCAGGATTTTTCCAGTAAGAAACACTTTCATATGTTTTATAACAAAGATTCATCATTAATGAATTATTCACTTTTTTATTTCGACAGGTTTATTTTGTGGTCAAAAATCAAATATTTTAAATCCTGAATGCACCAATTAATTCACATGATTTTTCCTGTTGGAATTATTGACAGAAACCAGTAACGGAGCTCAGTGGAAATCCAGCAACATGTTCTGAACCTGAAACCAGCTGGAGTTCAAACTTCGAAAGAAATCACGTCATTGTTCTACATTTATTTTCTTCCTGGAAGTTCTTTTTTTCTGCTGAATTGTTGGATTTAATGAAACTCTTCTTTGTGTGTCAAAGAGAAAAATGTTCAACATTCACTATAAATTCAAACTAATGCGACACAATGTTAAAGATACTTCATGCTGAAATTCAACCTAAAACTGAAACAAAGACGTGTTGATGCAACATTTAAGTTCCTTGTTTTCATATTTTATGTTTTTCATTATGAAAAAGAAAAGATTAGATCTAATATTAGTTATTCAGTTATTATTATTATTAAAGTAATGTTGTCACATAAATGAAATAAAGAAAAATGTTGAAATACAGAAAATTACAAAACGTTAACTCTCCTGTATTAAAGTAAATATGTGCAGAATTTTGTCGCTCTTGACGTCCTGTGGGATAAAAACGTTCATTAAAATAATTACAACAATTAACAAAATAAATAAACTGAGGATTTAAAAGAACATTTTTAAAAAGTTCATCGATTTTTTTTTTTGGTAAACAATCATAGAGTTTACAGTGAAAAGATCAGTTGTCCTTTGCGACATGAAGAAAAAATATTTAAAGAACAAAAAGAGAGCGAATACAGTATGGGGGCGTAAAAATGCCACACAAAGAAAAACAAACAAAAAGATCAGTATCAGATAATGACATAAAATAACGAGGTGTTTTTCACATCAAATATATTCTAATGTAAAAATATGCTAAATACTGCCACTGAAGGTCTGATGACCAAACCACTCACAAAGCATCAGTTTTTGATGACTTAAGAATGGGCTGAATATTTCCACATTATATCCAACTTTTCATATAAAAACAAAACATAGAAAAAACTTTTTCTTATAAAAAACAAAAAAACAAGAAACTTTTCTTGTAAAAAATACTTTCATGTAAAAAAAAACAACTAACAAACAAAAAACCCCAGTAAATGTTCTTGTAAAAAAACAAAACAAACAAACCAAAAAATTCTTGTAAAAAACAGAACCCAGTTAGGACACGAGACAGCCTGCCGTCCTCAGGTGCACCTGGAGCGTTCACTGACATGGTCCTGCATCGTCAGTCAGGCGACATCTCAACATATAGAACATGACGTTAAAAAACTTAACGTCTTGTAGACGAGACAAAATTCAGCCGTTCACCAACATGAATTCATTTTAACAGCAGTTTAACAATAATTTAAAGTCCATGTAAAGCAGCAAAAAATGTCTGTTATAAGTTTGTCACATCACAGAAATATGTGTCATTAATCACTGAGCCAAATTTGAAAGATTAAAAAAATCGTTAAGTATATAAAATTAGCTCTCAAAATCATGGAAAAACAAGCACTTCTCTCTGCTGTGAAACGCTGGGGTCGTGTCCGGAGGTATGTCTGCAGCCTCTTGTCTCATGACTCCATGCTGCACACATACCTCCGGACACGCCCACTCGCAGGAGGGAAGCTGCCTCCGTGTACTGTATAAGCACGTAACCCTGCACCACGGGAGGATGTAATCCAGGGAGGGAGAGTGTCGGTTCGGCTTCACTGACTGAAAATATTTTTTCCAGCGGATGTCTTAGTTACAACATGATTGAGCTAACTGGAGTAGTTTCATGTCGTACCCGACAACGGGAGGCTTTTAACAGATGACGTAGCTTTGCTGCTGCTAACGTTAGCTGTCTGTCTCTCTTAGCTGCAGCCACTGATGCTTTCTAGACATCGTGATTTCCCAAAACTGAATAAATACCACACATAGCAACACAAAACTGCTTTGCTAAATCAATCATGTTGTAACTAAGATATCCGCTGGAAAAAATATTTTTTTCACGGACCGTTTATTGAGTTATTACAGACACCGCTAACGGCTAATGGCTAATCGTTAATGGCTAACGGCTAACAGCTAACGGATAGGCCAGCTAATCTATAATAATCATGTTAATTACAAAACGTGCACACAGAAATAGTAATGTTTGTTCAGTCATTGTGTTTATGGACTTTACAAACATCAGATTAGTCTACACAGTGATATAGTGACGTGAAGAATGTGATATATGTATATAGTGAAACTGCTTGTTTTCTATACTACTGCCTCTTCCTCTTCTACTGCTTCTTCTTCTTCTTCTTCTTCTTCTTCTCTCAATTTATTGGCGGATCGCAAACAACTTCCAGGTGCATACCGCCACCTACTGTACAAGAGTGTGTATTTATACTGCTACAGCCTCAGGGGGCGTGTTTGCAGCAGGGATAGCTCCGTTACGTAACGCGGCTATGATTTAAGGCCCGCCCACTAAATCCAGAAAATTGAAACCTAGAAACACAGTTTGTGGAGCCTAGCTCCACAATTACATTGTAAATGGCTAAAAGGCTTTTTTACACATTTTGAGGAGTACTTTTATGACCTATTTAATGTGTTTAGAAGAAAATAGCAGAATTTGCTTTACACGGACTTTAACAAAATAAGATTTCACGTTATTATCAAGATGTGATCATGATATTACACCAAACATTTCACATTAAGGAAAGATAAATATGTTTATCGTTATGACAAGAAAAGGTTATTTTATGTTTTGTTTTATTTTTTACAAAAATGTTTTTGTTGGTTTCTTTGATTTTGTTTTTTACAAAACAGCTAATTGAGGGTTTCTTTGTGTAATGTTTCTTTTTGCTTTATTTTGTTTTACAAGTAAAGTTTACTGTTTGTTTGGTGTCAGCGTTCACAGCAGTGTGATGTGTACGGTCGGCCAGTTTTAAACACTGCTGGTTATGACGTAATAAAAGGAGCTGGACAGTCTCAGTATGGCGGGCGGAGCCGTGGAGCAGTGGGCGAAGTGGTGGGCGGAGCGGTGGTGGATGGGTCCAACAAACCTCAGACTTTCAGACGTGAGCCGAGCTGTTCACTTCCCTGACGACTGAAAAGCCAAACGATGATTTCTTTATTTATTTTTTTTAAAACCTAACCATGTGCTTGTGTTGATGTCCTGGCATTAGTAATGGCATCAGCAGAAGAAGTAAAAAACCTGGTGCGTAACATGACGACAGAACGCTTACATGTGACAACTTGTGATCACATTTTTTGTTTTCGTATTAAAATCTCTTGTAAAACGATGAAAAATGTTTTGTTATAATAAGAAACTTTAAATGTTATTATCTGATACTGACCTTTTTGTTTGTGTTTTCTGGAGTGGCAGTGGGACACTTGAGTTGAAGGAAATATCTACAATGAACAATCGAAAAGCTAAAATGAGAAAATTAAACAAAAAAACAAACAAACACAAAAAAAAAAAAGAACCCAATACAACACGGTTTCACTAAATTTGATAAAAAGATGAGATTATGAATGTAATTTAAAATAATGAAATGAATAATTAAACATTTCCATGAAAAACTGCATTTGACACAAACGTTTTACTCTTCAATCAATTAAAATCTTGGACCATTCCATAGTTTTTTAAAATGAACAGCTGAGAAAGTATTGGTTTGTTTCATATGTTCAGTTTTTCTGATCACTTCTGATATGATCAATAAATATCTAGAACTAAACGATGTCCTCAGTTATGTAATGATGTTTCACAGCAGGAGAATATTCTCACATCAGTTCTATAAATGTTTTAACTGATTGGCTGCTTATTGTGAACTGGATATTATTGATCAGGATTAGTATTTTCTAATTGTTTGAAATATTGTGCAGGAGATGAAAATGTTGAGCTTGATTATTGATGATAGATGACAGGAAATACCACAGTACATGATTGACTGAAAGGGTGAATCTGTGTCAGTGATCGGCTTCTGATCAATAAACTATAAAATCATCTGTGTGACAAGTTTTCATCATTTAAAACATTTATTTGCTTCATTATTCTGGTCATGTCCAAACCTGAACAAATCTATGATTGTCGTGTTTCTCTGTACATGTGAATTTTTGGACGACATGTTTTTTTCATGATCTTAGACGACATGCGATACTATGACGTTTTTTTATTATTTTGGACGACATGCTATATTATGACATTTTTTCATGATTTTGGACGACATGCTATACTATGATGGTTTTTCATGATTTTGGACGACATGCTATACTATGATGGTTTTTCATGATTTTGGACGACATGCTATACTATGATGGTTTTTCATGATTTTGGACGACATGCTATACTATGACATTTTTTCATGATTTTGGACGACATGCTATATTATGACATTTTTTCATGATTTTGGACAACATGCTATACTATGATGGTTTTTCATGATTTTGGACGACATGCTATACTATGACGTTTTTTTTATTATTTTGGACGACATGCTATACTATGACGTTTTTTCATGATTTTGGACGACATGCTATACTATGACGTTTTTTTATTATTTTGGACGACATGCTATACTATGACGTTTTTTCATGATTTTGGACGACATGCTATACTATGACGTTTTTTCATGGTTTTGGAAGACATGCTATACTATGACGTTTTTTCATGATTTTGGACGACATGCTATACTATGACGTTTTTTCATGATTTTGGAAGACATGCTATATTATGACTTTTTTTCATGATTTTGGAAGACATGCTATATTATGACGTTTTTTCATGATTTTGGACGACATGCTATACTATGACGTTTTTTTATTATTTTGGACGACATGCTATACTATGACGTTTTTTCATGATTTTGGACAACATGCTAAATACTATGACGTTTTTTCATGATTTTGGACGACATGTTAAATACTATGACGTATTTTCATGATTTTGGACGACATGCTATACTATGACGTATTTTCATGATTTTGGAAGACATGCCATACTATGACGTTTTTTCCATGATTTTGGACGACATGCTATACTATGACGTATTTTAATGATTTTGGACGACATGCTATACTATGACGTATTTTCATGATTTTGGACGACATGCTATACTATGACGTATTTTCATGATTTTGGACGACATGCTATACTATGATGGTTTTTCATGATTTTGGACGACATGCTATACTATGACGGTTTTTTTCATGATCTTGGACGACATGCTATACTATGACTTTTTTTTTCATGATTTTGGACGACATGTTATACTATGATGGTTTTTCATGATTTTGGACAACATGCTATACTATGACGTTTTTTCATGATTTTGGACGACATGCTAAATACTATGACGTATTTTAATGATTTTGGACGACATGCTATACTATTACGTTTTTTCATGATTTTGGACGACATGCTATACTATGACGTTTTTTCATGACTTTGGACGACATGCTATATACTATGACGTTTTTTCATGATTTTGGACGACATGTTATACTATGACTTTTTTTTTAATGGTTTTGGACGACATGCCATACTATGACGTATTTTCATGATTTTGGACGACATGCTATACGATGATGGTTTTTCATGATTTTGGACGACATGCCGTACTATGACTTTTTTTCATGATTTTGGACGACATGTTATACTATGACGTTTTTTCATGATTTTGGACAACATGCTATACTATGACTTTTTTTCATGATTTTGGACGACATGCTATACTATGATGGTTTTTCATGATTTTGGACGACATGCTATACTATGATGGTTTTTCATGATTTTGGACGACACACTATACTATGACGGTTTTTCATGATTTTGGACGACATGCTATACTATGACGTATTTTCATGATTTTGGACGACATGCTATACTATGATGGTTTTTCATGATTTTGGACGACATGCTATACTATGACGTTCTTTCATGATTTTGGACGACATGCTATACTATGACGTATTTTCATGATTTTGGACGACATGCTATACTATGACGTTTTTATATGATTTGGGACGACATGCTATACTATGACGTTCTTTCATGATTTTGGACGACATGCTATACTATGACGTTTTTTGTTTATGATTTTGGACGACATGCTATACTATGACTTTTTTCCATGATTTTGGACGACATGCTATACTATGACCTTTTTTTCATGATCTTGGATCATATGCTATACTATGACCTTTTTGTTTATGATTTTGGACGACATGCTATACTATGACCTTTTTTTTCATGATTTTGGACGACATGTTATACTATGATGGTTTTTCATGATTTTGGACAACATGCTATACTATGACGTTTTTTCATGATTTTGGACGACATGCTAAATACTATGACGTATTTTAATGATTTTGGACGACATGCTATACTATTACGTTTTTTCATGATTTTGGACGACATGCTATACTATGACGTTTTTTCATGACTTTGGACGACATGCTATATACTATGACGTTTTTTCATGATTTTGGACGACATGTTATACTATGACTTTTTTTTTAATGGTTTTGGACGACATGCCATACTATGACGTATTTTCATGATTTTGGACGACATGCTATACGATGATGGTTTTTCATGATTTTGGACGACATGCCGTACTATGACTTTTTTTCATGATTTTGGACGACATGTTATACTATGACGTTTTTTCATGATTTTGGACAACATGCTATACTATGACTTTTTTTCATGATTTTGGACGACATGCTATACTATGATGGTTTTTCATGATTTTGGACGACATGCTATACTATGATGGTTTTTCATGATTTTGGACGACACACTATACTATGACGGTTTTTCATGATTTTGGACGACATGCTATACTATGACGTATTTTCATGATTTTGGACGACATGCTATACTATGATGGTTTTTCATGATTTTGGACGACATGCTATACTATGACGTTCTTTCATGATTTTGGACGACATGCTATACTATGACGTATTTTCATGATTTTGGACGACATGCTATACTATGACGTTTTTATATGATTTGGGACGACATGCTATACTATGACGTTCTTTCATGATTTTGGACGACATGCTATACTATGACGTTTTTTGTTTATGATTTTGGACGACATGCTATACTATGACTTTTTTCCATGATTTTGGACGACATGCTATACTATGACCTTTTTTTCATGATCTTGGATCATATGCTATACTATGACCTTTTTGTTTATGATTTTGGACGACATGCTATACTATGACCTTTTTTTCATGATTTTGGACAACATGCTATACTATGACTTTTTTTCATCGTTTTTATGAAATAACTTCCTGTGAATTCATTTTTCCTCAACTCACGTTTCCCCTTTTTACTTTTGTCAACTGTTGTCAGAAACATCTGGTGATGATTTATATCAAGACTTTACAAGAGAATAACAGACAGATTGGATGAAGGTGACGACAGAGACACGTATGACACTTATCAAAACAACCTGATAAGCTCTGTTTCAGAAACAAACTCTTTATTGGACGGACAGTGATGGAGTTTGATGATAACGTGACAGACCTGAGCAGGTCAAGCAGGTGGAGTTCAGAGAAGCTCCCTGCAGAAGAGTCAGGTCTGCTGGGTGGAGGACAAAGGGTGGAGGAGTCAGTGGGGCAGAGGGACGGTGGCTGGAGGAGTCAGAGCAGGTCAGCCTCTGCAAGGATCACCTCTGTGTTAATTGCATGGCTTGGAGTGTGAAGTATGACAGTCACATGTTTATCCCAGAGACTACTCACCATCCTGCACATCGCGTCCACACTGCTAAAGAGTCTGAGGACAGTGAAGACTTTGTGTCTCTGCGTTGTTTGACGAGATAAGATTAGATCTTTTATCATCTGAAACATATCTGCTGCTTAGCTCCACGGTAAGACGTCACCTGTCCTCCGTGTCCTTTGGGACACATGTGGGACACATTTGTTTTTTCTCATCAGATGAGATGTGCGTCTGCAAAGTGTTTTAATGTCATTCTTTTTCTAGATTTGTCCAGTTTTTGTTTGGGGGTTTTAATCCTTCATTTTTGTGACAAATCCATGCAATTTTTTTGCCATGTTTTTTTCTTTAGAGCATTTGTTGTTGTTGTTGTTGTTGTTGTTGTTTGGTTAATATTTGCACCATTTTGGGCTGTTAGATGTAATTTCTGTACTTTATTTTTGTGACATAAATAGCATTACCTGGTGCAATTTTCTGACTCAAATTTGGGGTATTTTTTAGATTATTTTGTGTTTTATTTTGGTTTAATTTTTTGCCAGTTATATCTTTTTTTTGTCCCATAATTGTGCTTTTTTTATGTATCAAAGTTATTTTGTGCATTTTTGTCCCTTATTCATGCTATTTTCTTTGTTGTTGCAATTTTTGTGACTTTTTGATGCTGTTATTTTGCCCATTTTTTCCTGTTTTTTTGTTTTGTTTTGTTTTTGCCAAAAATTTTGTGATTTTATGTTTAATTGTTGGAGATATATCTATCTTTTCTGAGTGAAATCTTTCGGCCAATTCTTCCACTTTTGAAGCATTTTTTTGTTTAATATTTGCACCATTTGTGGAAATATTTGGGCTATTTTATGGACTCTGTCTGAATTTGGGGGTATTTTTAGATTGCTATGTATTTTATCTTTGTTTGGGTAATTTATTTATTTATATATTTATTTGTGCCAGCAGCTTGTGTGTTATTTTTTTGTCACCCATATGGTTTACTTATCTAATTGTCACAATTTGTTTATTTTTTCTTACCAAATTTATCTGGAAATTTTTCGATTTTGGTGCTTTTGTTTTTTCCGATATTGTCGTTTTTGGCACATAGTTGTGTGATTTTGCGTGTTTAATTTTTGGGTACAATTTTCGTACCAATTATTTGAAGTTTTTAGTGTTAATTTTATTCAACATTTGCACCATTTTTGGCAACATTTGGGCCAATTATGCCACATATTCCTAACTTGGTTACCAAAACGCAAATCGTTACATTTTGGTGCCACAGTTTTTCCAACTTTGTCCTGTTTTTGTGTCATAATTGTGTGCTTTTTTTTAATGTGATATTCATACCATTATGTGGGGAAATTTCTTTCCCCAATTCTGGCCACTTTTAAAATATGCTCCCGTTTTAATTGGTGCCATTTTGGTGCTTTCTTTAAAATTTAGATTGATTTTTTTAATTTCAAAAATGGTGGGTGGGTGTCAGGGGTACAGCCTTAGAATGGTTTAAGTCATACCTGTCCAAAGGATGATTCTCTGTTAAACTGGGCGACTCCACCTCATCAATTGCCCCTTTAGTTTGTGGAGTTCCCCAGGGATCAATTTTGGGCCCATTCTTTTTTCTTTATACCTCCTTCCTCATGGGCAAGTTTTTAAAAAACATGGCATCTCTTACCACTTTTATGCAGATGACACAGATTGACATACCACTGAAAAAGAACCACTGTGGCTCCCTGACACCCCTGCTCGAGTGCCTGAATGACATCAAGGCTTGGTTGGCCCAAAATTTTTTAAATTTAAATGAAATCAAAACTGAGGTAATCGTGTTTGGACCCAGTGGAGCTTCTGTTGACCCTTCCTTCGCTCTGGGCTCCTTCAGTCACTGTCTTAGAATAACAGTCACCAACCTTGGCATCAAAATGGATACAGATTTTAAAATCGACAAACAAATAAACGCTGTCCTCAAATCCAGTTTTTATCATCTTCGGCTTTTAGCAAAAGTTAAATCTGTTTTATGGTTTAATGAGTTTGAGTGTCTGATTCATGCTTTTATCGCGTCACTTTTAGACTAATGTAATGCTCTTTATGCAGGAATTAATCAAAATGCCCTGTTACGCCTACAGTTAGTCCAGAACTCTGCGGCTCGTCTTTTCACAGGAAGCAAGAAACACGAGCACATAACCTTCATTCAGGCCTTGCTGCACCGGCTTCCTGTTCATTTCAGGATTCATTTTTAAATTTTATTGTTTGTTTTTGAATCTTTGAATGGACTGGTCCCTACGTACATTTCGGCTCACTTTATAAATAAAGTGGATTGGGTTGGATAGTTGTTTCTTTTCTGTGCATTTTATTTTTGTTTTTACTTTTGTCAAAGACATTGCCATTATGAGTGTGTTAATATTGTCAATCAATCAATTTTATTCATAAAGCCCAATATCACAAATCACAATTTGCCTCACAGGACTTTACAGCATACGACATCCCTCTGTCCTTTGGACCCTCACAGCTGATCAGGAAAAACTCCCACACACATATTCAGGACATTTTTGTTTCATTCTGTCACTTTATTTGTGACGATGTTTGATTTCTGTGACATTTTCAGGTCTTTGTTTTTCAGTTGAGATTTAGTGCTGTGTCCCTCTCTTCCTCTCTTTGTTTGTCTTCATGTTTGTGACAGTTCATGTTCATGTTTGATTGTTTCAGGTTGATGGAGTTGTTGTGACCTTCAGAGAGACTAAAGACAGAGACTAAAACAGACAGAGGACAGACAAAGGACAGACAAACAGAGACAGAGGACAGACAGTCCTGGTTGGTGTGATCATGTCTCCCAGGCGGATGGAAACCAAACCAGTGATCTTGTGTCTGAAGACGCTGCTGCTGGTCTACTGCCTCGTCTTCTGGGTGACACACACTTATTCATTCATTTATTTATTTATTCACAGTTCATCCTTATTTATTCACAGTTCATCCTCACACGTGCGTGCGTGCGTGTGTGAGGATGAGCCTTGTCTCTTCTTCACGTCCTTCTGTCAGTTTGTCACTCTGCTGTCGGAGCTCATGACACAGTCATGTGACACTGACTGACTCACACACACACACACACACACACACACACACACACACACACACACACACACACACGGATATCTGTTGGTGTGCTATTTTGGTGACAGAACTGAAGGTAAGGATCGTCCTCATTGGCTAACCTGTAGCTCCTCCCACTCAGGTGACAGGTGTGGTCCTGTTGTCGGTGGGCTTATGGTGGAAGTTTATGTTGGGCCCCTACACGCTGCTCATCTCCAGTGGCCCCTCCAACGGCTCCTACGTCCTCACTGCCACCGGAGCCTCCATCGTGCTGTTCGGACTGTTCGGCTGCTTCGCCACCTGCAGGGGGCGCCCCTGGATGTTACAGCTGGTCTGTATGTAGTACTAACACCACCTGCAGGGGGCGCCCCTGGATGTGTTTTTACAGTCAAAGTTCTTTATACGTTTCAACCTTTAAAGTAACTGTAGCTGTCAGAGTAATGTAGCGCAGTGAGTAGAAGTACTCAAGTAAAGTGACGATGACATCAGTACTTGAGTGCAGAACTACTTGAGTAAACGTACTCTGTCCTCTCCTCAGTACGCCATTTTTCTATCTCTGGTCTTCATGACTGAACTCATTGCTGGAATCTCCGGGTTCATCTTTCGCCACGAGGTCAGAAATATTAAAATATAGATTTCATATTGCAAACGCCGCTGCTCAAGATGACATCATTCTGACATCATCCCGTGTGTGTGTGTGTGTGTGTGTGTGTGTGTGTGTGTTCAGATCAAAGGGACCTTCCTAACCACGTACAGTGACGCAGTGATGAGGTACGACGGTCGAGACGACAGGAGTCTGGCTGTGGACGGCGTCCAGCGCAGAGTCAGTGTCTGTCTTTATGTTCTCCTGATGATGTCATCCTTTGGTACACACGTGTTTATTCAATGATGATACAAACTAACCTTTATTTAAACATGATCACAGATGAGTCACATGCCAGCTGGATCAGTTATCAGACGAGTCACTTCCTGTCTCTGTGTCTGCAGCTACACTGTTGTGGCGTGTTTAACTACACCAGCTGGATCAGCAGCGCATATTTCCCCGTCGGTGGGATTCCCGCCAGCTGCTGTATTAACTTCTCTGACTGCAGCACCGCTGACCTGAAGAACGCCACCGTGGCTGCACGCAAAGTCCACAAACAGGTGGGAAACACACGACACACACACATACTCAGCTCCTGGGTCATGTGACAGGGAGAACGTCACCTGATTGGACAGAATCTGATCCATCAGTTGCAGCTCCATATAGTGTGAGTCAGAATGTTAAAATTTGACTTTTTCCAGATCTTAAAAATTTAATTTGATCAATGAGTGAGTGAATGAATGAGTGAGTGAGTGAATCTCTAAATGAATGACTGCAGTGTATGTCCTCAGGGTTGTTATGAGCTGGTGACGTCCTTCATGGAGGGGAACCTGGGAATCATCGCTGCAGTCACGTTCGGTGTCGCATTCTCTCAGGTAGGACCCTCTGTGTGAGGGGGTGGGGGGCAGATATGATGTCATTATTGATTATTGATCATTATCAGCTGTGATTGGCTGAAGGTTAAATTATTACACAATATTTTAACTCTTAAAGATCTGATGTGATCACTGGAGTCAAGTAGGATGAAAAGAACAGTACGTCACATTTACAACAGCTGCAGGTCCTGGTTCTGTCCTGTAGGGGGCAGCACTGTTACACAGGGTCATGGCCTGCGCTGGAGACATTTATGTTTCAGATCAGAGGACGATCATGAGAGCAGGGATCAGAAATTAAAGTTTTATTTCCTGGTGATTACATCATAATGTGTTCAAGAACTCAGGACACACAAGC
The DNA here is from genome assembly GCA_035609425.1 of Epinephelus awoara. Taxonomy (NCBI): domain Eukaryota; kingdom Metazoa; phylum Chordata; class Actinopteri; order Perciformes; family Serranidae; genus Epinephelus; species Epinephelus awoara. Next base: position 22,658,635 of record CM069317.1, read on the forward strand.
TTCTGTTTAAACACACACGTCTCTCAAGTGATCACAAGTAATGGAACATTTTTATGTTTATGTTTATTTAGAAAGGGACAGTGCACATTAACGAACATCACTGAAGTCATGTAAATGTGCCAAATTTAACCACACAGGCTCGTTTTCATCTGCAGTCCCAGTAGGGTGATGATTGAAGTGTTTATAAGAAAATGACATGAAATAACAGAAACATGGAAATACAGACATAAACAGACAAAAACAGATATAAACAGATATAAACAGACATAAACAAATATAAACAGACATAAACAAATATAAACAGACATAAACAGACATAAACAGATATAAACAGACGAACAGATATGAACAGATATAAACAGATATAAACAGACATAAACAGATATAAACAGATATAAACAGACAAACAGACATGAACAGATATGAACAGATATAAACAGACATAAACAGATATAAACAGATGTAAACAGACGTAAACAGACATAAACAGATATAAACAGATACAAACAGATAAAAACAGACATAAAGGGACATAAACAGATATAAACAGACAAACAGATATAAACAGATACAAATAGATAGAAATGGATAGAAACAGATACAAACAGACATAAATTGCTATAAACAGATGTAAACAGATACAAACAAATATAAATGATATAAACAGATATAAACAGACATAAACAGATACAAACAGATATAAACAGATACAAACATAGACAAACTGATATAAACAGATACAAACAGACATAAACGGATATAAACAGATATAAACACATACAAACAGTTATAAACACATACAAACAGACATAAACGGATATAAACAGATATAAACAGATACAAACAGACATAAACGGATATAAACAGATATAAACAGATACAAACAGACATAAACGGATATAAACAGATATAAACAGATACAAACAGTTATAAACACATACAAACAGACATAAACAGGTACAAACACATATAAACAGATACAAACAGACATAAACGGATATAAACAGATACAAACAGATATAAACAGATATAAACAGATATAAATGGATATAAACAGGTACAAACAGATATAAACAGACATAAACAGATACAAACAGATAGAAACAGATACAAACAGATAGAAACAGATAGAAACAGAAATAACCAGACATGAACAGACATAAACAGATACAAACAGATACAAACAGATATAAACAGACATAAAAAGATATAAACAGATACAAACAGATATAAACAGACATAAAGAGATATAAACAGATACAAACAGATATAAACAGACATAAACAGGTATAAACAGACATAAACAGACATAAACAGACACAAACAAATATAAACAGACATAAACAGATACAAACAAATATAAACAGACATAAAGAGATATAAACAGATATAAACAGACATAAACAGATATAAACAGATACAAACAAATATAAACAGACGTAAACAGATATAAACAGATACAAACAGACATAAACAAATATAAACAGATACAAACAGATATATGTTTGGGACAGATGTTTATGGCATTAGCTGTTTTGGACAGGTGTTTTCCGTGTTAGCTGTTTGGGACAGGTGTTTTCAGCATTAACTGTTTGGGACAGGTGTTTTCAGTGTTAGCTGTTTGGGACAGGTGTTTTCAGCATTAAGTGTTTGGGACAGGTGTTTTCAGCATTAAGTGTTTGGGACAGGTGTTTTCAGTCTTAGCTGTTTGGGACAGGTGTTTTCAGCATTAGCTGTTTGGGACAGGTGTTTTCAGCATTAAGTGTTTGGGACAGGTGTTTTCAGTCTTAGCTGTTTGGGACAGGTGTTTTCAGCATTAAGTGTTTGGGACAGGTGTTTTCAGCATTAACTGTTTGGGACAGGTGTTTTCAGCGTTAGCTGTTTGGGACAGGTGTTTTCAGCATTAACTGTTTGGAACAGGTGTTTTCAGCATTAAGTGTTTGGGACAGGTGTTTTCAGCATTAGCTGTTTGGGACAGGTGTTTTCAGTGTTAGCTGTTTGGGACAGGTGTTTTCAGTGTTAGCTGTTTGGGACAGGTGGTTTCAGCATTAACTGTTTGGGACAGGTGTTTTCAGCATTAAGTGTTTGGGACAGGTGTTTTCAGCATTAGCTGTTTGGGACAGGTGTTTTCAGTGTTAGCTGTTTGGGACAGGTGTTTTCAGCATTAGCTGTTTGGGACAGGTGTTTTCTGTGTTAGCTGTTTGGGACAGGTGTTTTCAGCGTTAGCTGTTTGGGACAGGTGTTTTCTGTGTTAGGTTTTTGGGACAGGTGTTTTCAGCGTTAGCTGTTTGGGACAGGTGTTTTCTGTGTTAGCTGTTTAGGACAGGTGTTTTCCATGTTAGCTGTTTGGGACAGGTGTTTTCAGCGTTAGCTGTTTGGGACAGGTGTTTTCCATGTTAGCTGTTTGGGACAGGTGTTTTCTGTGTTAGCTGTTTGGGACAGATGTTTTTAATCCCAATGTACGGATCCTGATGGAGGTCCTATTTATACAACAACGATTTCAACCGAAAACGGCATTCTGACTGCTCGTTTACATGACAGCTGTGTTTTGGGTGCCTGAAGATGCAACATTTTGAGAAAGGGTTCCAGAGTGCCTTTTTTTGGAAACAGGAGCGTCTCTGTTGTCATGTCAATCAATCAATCAATCAATTTTATTTATAAAGCCCAATATCACAAATACAATTTGCCTCACAGGGCTTTACAGCATACGACATCCCTCTGTCCTTTAGACCCTCACAGCGGATAAGGAAAAACTCCCCAAAAAAAACCCTTTACCGAGGGAAAAAAATGGTAGAAACCTCAGGAAGAGCAACTGAGGAGGGATCCCTCTTCCAGGACGGACAGACGTGCAGTAGATGTCGTACAGAACAGATCAGCATAACAAATTAACAGTAATCTGTATGATACAATACAGTAATCTGTATGACATCCTCGGTAATGACAGTAGCTTACAACAACATTCATGAAAGTAATAATACTGTCGTTATAGTTCTGGCTACTGTGGTACAATATGTTGAAAGTATATATTAGTATCAGGCAGTCTACATGTATGATAACATCATATGTCTATAATAGCAGTAGAAGTATGACTAATGATTAATGATGGCAGCAGCAGCAGCAGCAGCAGCAGGAGGCATCTGGCAGGACCACGGCAGCAGCACAACCACACACGTCACACTATCCAGGCACCGCTGCAATACGAGTTAACCTGAGAGACAGTGGAGCACAAAGGCTCCGGAGAAGAAACCGAGTTAGTGACATCCAGAATGGCCGAGTTAGCAAGATGCAGTAATAGGATACGAGAGAGAGAGGGAGAGAGAGAGAGCGAGAGCGAGAGAGAGAGAGAGAGAGAGAGAAGGTGCCCGGTGCATTAAAGGTGGTCCTCCGGTTGACTAGGCCTAAGTCAGCCTAACTAGGGGCTGGTACAAGGCAAGCCCGAGCCAGCCCTAACTATAAGCTTTATCAAAGAGGAAAGTCTTAAGTCTAGCCTTAAATGTGGAGACGGTGTCTGCCTCCCGGACCGTAACAGGAAGATGATTCCACAGGAGAGGAGCCTGATAGCTGAAGGCTATGTAAACTTTCAATGTGCAGTTCTTCGGAGACTTTTCACAAGGCATGTCCGAGGAAGTCCCTCGCTCTGTTTGTGCTGCAAAGTGTAGATTTACTATAGCAACTCCATCTCATCGTCCGTCCAGACAAAGGTTTGTGCGGTTGCCCTTTTGTTTGTTTCTGCATCACCGTGTGTTGTGACGCGTGTTGTTTCAATACAAAGTCACACCACCATCTACTGGCCCGGCGTGTTTACTACAGCACTTTTGGTCATTTTTGTGGATCTGTGTGCACAGCAATTGTTATCAAAACATCATCTGAATGCAGAACTTTTTTCAAAATGAAAATGAGAAACGTGTAAACATGGCATGAGTATGTTTACCACACAGGGCCACACTGAGGTGGCCACAACAGCAACAATATAGATGACAATTTGTCCAGCTAACTTAAAAAGACACAAGTTGCTTTTGGCTCTTATATACACCAGCGCCTGCAGCTTGGCGATTAATGATCAGACATTAGATAACTTTAAGTCAGAGCAGTCACTGATTTCACATGCACTCACACTGCTCTGCTGTTTCTTACGCTGTTTCTCACGCTGTTTCTCACGCTGTCAGACATCATCAGTGTTGGGCAGCAGAGCGTCATGAATCTAACGACATTTTCAGTGGCGTGGTGGTGACATCACTCCTGTCTGAGTCTGCTCAGTAGTGAAGATGATTATCTGACAGAGCTGTGCAGCAGAAAAGACTCTGAGCAGTGGAGGTCTGGATAAAAGTCAGGATAATAAAACTGAGGATGAGTCACGTGACTGACGCCAGCGCCACACTGAGGCATGTACGTCTGTTAATGACATCATCACTGATGTAACATGTCTCCTGTCTCAGCTGATCGGGGTGTCTCTGTCCTGCTGTCTGTCTCGCCTCATCAACGCCAACCAGTATGAGATGGTGTGACAGGTACCGCACACACACACACACGCACACACACACACACACACTAGTGTCCATAACACATGTCGACTCCGTATTTTCCTTCTGTTACAGAAAAGAGACGACAATACCTGTTACCATGGAAACCTGTCTGACGCTACTGTCGTATTTATTTGAGCTTTGATTGGTTCTGATGTTCCGTTAGAGTGACGTTGTGTGTGGTGTTGTGTGTGACATTGTGTGTGACGTCCTGTGGAGGATCAGGAGAAGAAGACATGGATAATAATTATATTAATAATAATAACATGAAATAAACGTGTTGATATGAGATGTCTCCCGACTCTCTGTGACACTGTGATGTCATCAGGTATGTTCACAGGTGTTAACATCAGTGTGATGACAACGTGTTACCTGTAATGTTGATGAGGAGCCAGCAGGGGGAGGAGTTACTCCTCAGACAGGAAACAGCTCACCGATGATGTCAGACGAATGATACATAAAATAACAATCTGACATCAGGTTAAATTCTGTATAATCATCTTGACCTGTAAACACTCAGAAAATAAAGCTTTCATTGTTTTTGTTTTCACAAATTATTAGTTTATTTATTTATTTATTTTACAAACATCACTCTCATTTGTTGAGGATGAAAATCTAAATATTTAACCATTTATTTACCACTAGATTTTAAAATTTTCTGTCAATCTCTTGAAAATGTTTTAATTTTGCTTATTGTTGAAGACAGAGGAAATTTATTTATTTACCACTAAATTTACCACTCTATTGTTTTTTTTCACAAAATAAAAAACAGAGGAAAACAGAAGAGCAGAAAAAATAATTTATTGACCAGTAAATGTTCTATTTTTCTCTCTTCTTTTTTGAAATTTAATCTTATTAATTTATTGTTTACCAAAAAAAACACAGAAGAGCAGAGGAAATCAAAATATTTAACTTTTTATTTACTAATACATTTTTAACTTCTCTTTTTTAATTGATTTATTTATTTATTTTGATGTATTTTTCTTTCTTTATTTATTGTTTACAAAAATCACACATTTGTTGAGGACAAATGAAATTTAATTTAACTTTATTTACCACTACATTTTTAATTCTCATTTATTTTATTTCATTTTATTTTTATTTATTTTTATTTTCCAAAAACAACTCAGGTGTCGAGGACAGAGGAGCAGAGACATGATCTGTATTTGTATCCTGGTGCAATACTACTACTACTAATAATAATAATAATGATAAAATAATAACATATAAGAAGATAATCAGTATTAATGCTCTGTATCACAAACACAGAACAGTGATGTCACACGCTCCTGCCCCGCTCTGATTGGCTGTAACATCCCCACCTGATCAGGTACTGCCGCTGACAGCAGACTCATAATAATAATTATCATCTTTAGAACAATGATAACAATGATGATGATGACGATGATGATAATGATGGTGATGTGAATGCGAGCAGCAGCAGAGAGTGTGCTCACCTGCGGGCTGGGACAGGGTTCAGTATAATCCAGGTGTAATCTGCTGCTCCCACCTGTCGCCTCTCTGACTGGATTATCAGCTGACACACAGAGACAAACCACCACCATACCAGGACACACACAGAGGGAACGTGGACAGACACAGGGGACGAGGACACACGCAGGGGACAAGGACACACGCAGGAGACGAGGACGCACACAGGAGACGTGGACGACCTGGAGGACCTGGAGGACATGTTTTGTGTGTGGACCAGACAGAGATGGACAGTCACAACCTGACCCTCCGATCGCTCCTTGTGCTCCCAACTGCTAAATGCTAACTGATGCTTAGCTAGCTTTACGATAGCATCAACACAATTCAGCCCTTTGTTAGCTCGTTTATTTATCATAGCCTGTGACTGTGAGATAGTCTGGGTATTAAATACAGCCATGTTAACTTAGCCCAGTTGTAAATTAGCCTGGATGAACTGAGCTTGGCTGTATTTCAGTCTAATGTAGCCTGGCTCTAGCTTTATCTAGCTGTTAGCTTGGCTGTAATTTAGCTTGCCTTCAAGTTTGTTAACTAACCAGGATGAAACCAATCTTGGCTGTAAATTAGCCAGGCTAGCCTAGCTTGAACATAACTCTATCTAGCACATTAGCTTAGCTATAACAAAGCTAAGCTATACGTCAGGCTAAATAAAATCTTGGCCTTGTTGTTGCTCAACCTGGTTATAAGTTAGCCGACTATTTTTGGCTATAATTAGCATAGCCTAGCTCTGTTAAGGCCTGGTTGTAAATAACTCTCACTGTAAATAGAGCCAAGTGGCTATACTTTAGCCACAGAATAAATTAACTTGGCTGTATTTAGCCTAAATAAAAACTTAGTGCTAATGACTCAGTTATAATCTAGCTGGTTTTGACTTTCTTTAGCATAGCTGCAAATTAGCATTATTCAGCCTGACTATAAATTAGCCTAGCACCAATGTAGCTTGGCTGTAGCTTTGTGTAGCTGTTCAGTTAGCTTGACTGTGAATTAATTTTATTTTGTTACAATTTAGCACGGTTATCATTTTAGCTAACCTGGAAGAAACCCATCATTAATGAAGCCAAAGTGTACATCAGGCTAAATAAAATCTTGGCCTTGTTGTGGCTCAGCCTGGTTACAAGCTTGCCAGGTGTATGGCTATAATTAGCATAGCCTAGCGCTGTTAAAGCCAGGCTATAAATAACTCTAACTGTAAACTGAGCTAAGTGGTTATAATTAAGCCTCAAAGTAAAGTAGCTCGGCTGTACTTTAGCCTGAAATACTTAGCCTGGGTGACTCTGCAAATTAGCATTGCTATTTAGCCTTGCTATAATCCAGCTGGATATAAATTAGCCTAGCTCTATTGTAGCCTGGCTGTAGCTTTATGTAGCTGTTTGCTTAGACTGGCTGCAAATTAGCTACCCTCGCTGAAATTTAGCATGTCTTCAGTTATTAATAACTAACCTGGATGAAACCAAGGTTGACTGCAATTTAGTTGTAAATTAGCCCAGTTAGCCTAGCACTGACTTAGCCTGGTGTAGCTTTATGTAGCTCAATCTAGCGAGTTAGCTTGGCTGCAACAAAGCCTAAGTATACTGTAGCATAATTAATATGCTAGCCTTGTTGTGGCCCAGCCATAAGTTAGCCAGCTATATTTGGTAATAATTAGCACAGCCTAGCTCTAATAAAGCCTAAGATTAATTGTCTAAGTTATAATTTAGCCTAAAAAAAGTAGCCGTGAAGACTCAGTGTTGTTATAATCTAGCTAGCTGTAAGTTTGATTAGCGCTAACATTGCGTGGTTGTAAAGTAGCATAGTTGTAATTCAACCTAGCTCGATTATAATATAGTGCGGATTTAGAGTACCTGTAATTTAGCCTGGTTTGAAGTCACCTCGATGAAATTCGGCTCAGTTGATATTTATTTTAGTAGTGATTTAGCTTAGCTGTTTTAGCCTGAATTAGCCTGGTTGTGACTCAGTGTATTATAATTGTCTGTAACTGAAGTATAATTAGCTAGCGCCACAAACAAACGTCCTCACGATGGATCCAGGCAAAGACGAAGTGTTTTCGGACGCTGAAAACCCGAGACCTCTGAGTGCAGAGGAGAAAGAGGAAGAGGAGGAGCTAGAGGAGGAGGAGGAAGGGGAGAAGGATGAGGATGAGGAGGAGGATGCCAGGATCTTCAATGCCTGGATGCAGCGGTACGGAGCAGGGCAACAGCAGAATAATATTGGAGAAGAGGACAGGGAGGAAGAGGAGGCAGGGGGACGAAGACCTGGGAGCAGGAGCAGTTTAGAGCCTCCAGTCCGCATGAGGGCCGACCGCCGAGCCTCGCTGCCGTGTCCGGTAAGAGAACCCAAAACTGTTATGCTTAACTCAAAGCTGGTTCTACGATTAAAAACTAAACTGATAAAGTCAAGTTCAGTCATGAACGACTCGTGTTCTCTTTTATTTTCTGTCCTCTTAGCGACACACAGCTGGCTAGCAACGTAAACATGCTAAATATAGTGCCCACTGTTCTTTGGTCTCCACTGGTTTGCTAACATTGGCCTTGGCTGTGCTACACTGCACACTACCCAGGTCAGGGGGGAACTAACATTAGCTAGCTAGCAGCTCATTTGGTGATTACCGCTGGTAACGCCTTCCTGGTGGTGGACCACATTGCCATGGATGCCCACCTTCTGGTCTCCACCCAGGTCGCCATGGTGAGTAAGCTGCTTCATTTTGACCCACAAACCCCTTTTTGCGCTGTTAACTCTATTAGCTGTGTTAACACTGCTAATGATCCTAATAGTGCTAACACAGTAAACAATGCTAAAAGGAGTTGCAGAGGAGACACGTGGGCACGATGTTCACACAGCAATGCTGTTGGGCCAGGATGCCGTTAGTAGCTGTAACCACCAAATGAGCAGCGGCGCTAGCTAGCTAGCTAGCTAGCTAGCTCCAACCAGACCTTTGTGGTGTACAGTGCAGTCGCAAAATTAATGTGTAGTCGAACATGTAATCAGTCAATCAGTCATTTTTGACAGTTAACAGTCACCTGTTGACGTCCTTTGAATAAAGTTCAGCTGCCTGTTCGGAACAACGACGTTGAAGTTGACATGGTGTCAGATCAGAAGCTAGCAAGATCAGCAGGCCAACCACATGGTCCATTCGTTGTGGACGTTCTGATCGTACAGCAGATGCAGTAGTATAAATACTACTGCATCTGCTAACAGCTATCTAGCTAGCAACACTGCTAATTCAGCCACTACTGCTAATAACGCCATCCTGACCCAACAGTGTTACTGTGGAAACATTGTGCCCACCCTCTGGTCTCCTCCCAGGTCGCCCCAGTGACTAAGCAGCTTCTTTAAAGCCCTAAACCCCCCTAATCATTGTTTTTGTTTGTTTGTTTGTTTGTTTATTATGTTTAATAAGCGTTTAGCCACAAGAACCAGATGTAGCCAAATGCTAATTTACAACACCTGTCCACAGGAGGCCTCGTTGCCTCTGTTAGCACCATTAGCAAGCTCAGCACTGCTAACGATGCTAACATAGTCAACAATGTTAAACAAGGTTTTAGCAGCTCAAAATGAAGCCACACTCACCTGGGCGACCTGGACGGAGACCAAAGGGTGGGTATGATGGTTGCAGAGCAACGCTTATGGGTCAGAACGGCATCACTAGCAGTAATCGCCAACTGTGCGGTGCTGCCAGCTAGCTAACGTCAGCTCCAACCCAACCAAGGCTGGCTATGTTAAAATATCACCTTCTCTGAATGGATAGTGCTTTGAGATGTACCACCACAAGTTTATTGAGTCAGTGCAGCAGCGGACTGAAAGGAAGGCCTCTTGGTAGAACCTCTGTTCCTTTAGGGGTAACAGTAGAACCAGTCTTAACAGCTGAGTCCAGTTTATTGAAGTTGTGTCTCCAGGCTCTCACAGCTCCTAAGGCTGAAGAACAGTGCAGTTCCCCGTGTGCTGTTTTCTGCTCTCGTCTATGTTTAGCTGCATTAGAACGAGATGTTCTGCAGCTCAGGTGGCTCAGAACACTTTGGTTCAGTGAGCCGAGCATCAGGTCACTGATGAGGATCAGGGACGTGAAGTCTGGGTAATTACTGACAGGGAGAATGTGATGTTTGACTCAGTGCGTTAATCTGCTGTCAAGAACCAATCAACAGACCTGCTGACTGGATGGATGGTTAAACCTGTAGACCCAGTTGGACCAGGGGTTAACCATCTGTCTCTGTCTCTGTCCAGGCGACTCTGTCGGCCATGCAGCTGTCTCGTCTCCACTCATCCACCCAGGCTCCGGTGACAGCGAGGGTCCTGCTGCAGCGCACCTCCTCACGCCGCCTCCTGCCGTCACCACAGGACATCGCCGCCCCTGCCAGCTCCGAGCGAAGACCCTCCCTAATACCCACAATCCCTGAAGTCATAGCGCCCGAGAGGCGTGGCCAGTTCAGGAGACGCAACGTCATGTCTCTGGTGGGTAACATACAGGGGGTACACATCTTTGAGGCTGACATGTCATTGTCATGTCTGAACCATCACTTCCAACACCTCAACGTCTTTATGCTATGCTATGAAATGGACTCCAGTAAAGTCAAAGTACCTCGTAGTGGTACTTTAGAGTACTCAGTTTCATCTCAGTAATGATAATGATGATGATGATGTGTGTGTGTGTGTGTGTTACAGAGTGATGCGTACAGTGTGTGTCTGATCTGTCACAATGAGCTGAGTGGAGGAACCAGAGAGCTGCAGTGTTCACACACCTTCCACAAAGAGGTAACTATATGTGCTTACAGACCCTTTAATGACACAATGATGTCAGTTTGTTATCAACAGCATTAGCTAACATTAGCTTTGACAGTACAACAAATATTGGATCTCCCATAATGTTAGCGCTTTAGAACATAAGCTAACGTTAGCTTCGACAACACAGCAAATATTGGATCTCCCATACTGTTAGCTTTTTAGCACATAAGCTAGTGTTAGCTTCAACCACACAACACATATTGGATCTCCCATAATGTTATCTCTTTAGCATTTGAGCTAGCTTTAGCTTCGACAGTACAACAAATATTGGATCTCCCATACTGTTAGCTTTTTAGCACATAAGCTAGTGTTAGCTTCAACAACACAACAAATATTGGATCTCCCATCATGTTATCTCTTTAGCATTTAAGCTAGCTTTAGCTTCGACAGTGCAACAAATATTGGATCCCCCATAATGTTAGCTTTTTAGCACAAAAGCTAGCATTAGATTCGACAACACAACAAATATTGGATCTCCCATAATATTAGCTTTTTAGCACATAAGCTAGCGTTAGCTTCGACAGCAAAACAAATATTAGTTCTCCCATAATGTTAGCTCTTTAACACATAAGCTAGCATTGGCTTCAACAGCACAACAAATATCGGATCTCCCACAATGTTAGCTTTTTAACACATAAGCTAAACTAGCTTTGACAGCAAAACAAATATTAGTTCTCCCATAATATTAGCTTTTCAGCACACAAGCTAGCATTAGCTTCAACAGCAAAACAAATATTAGTTCTCCCATAATGTTAGCTTTTTAGCACATAAGCTAAAGTTAGCTTCGACAGCAAAACAAATATTAGTTCTCCCATAATGTTCGCTAGTTAGTGCATTCACTAAGGTTAGCTTTGACAACAAAATAAATATTGCATTTCCCTGTGATGTTAGCTTTTTAGTGCCTGAGCTGACATTAGCTTCGATAGCGAAACAAACATTTAGCACATTAGCTAAAGTTAGCTTCGATAGTGAAACAAATTGTGGATTTCTGTCCGTCTCTGTGTGTCTCTCTTTCCATTTGTCACTGAATCTGTGTCTCTCTCTGTCCCTGTCCTTATCCCTGTCTCTGTGTGTCTCTGTCCCTGTCCATCTGTCCCTGTCACTGTCTCTGTGTGTCTCTGTCCCTGTCCTTATCCCTGTCTCTGTGTGTCTCTGTCCCTGTCCATCTGTCCCTGTCACTGTCTCTGTGTGTCTCTGTCCCTGTCCTTATCCCTGTCTCTGTGTGTCTCTCTGTCCCTTCCTCATTCCTGTCCCTGTCTCTGTCTGTCCCTGCCTCTGTCTCTGTCCCTGTCTCTGTCTGTTTGTCTCTCTCTGTCCTTGTCCCTGTCTCTGTCTTGCCTTGTCCCTCTGTCTCTGTCCCTGTCTGTCCCTGTCTTGCCCTGTCCCTCTGTCCCTGTCCCTGTCTCTGTCTCTGTCCCTGTCTGTCCCTGTCTCTCTGTTTCTGTCTTGCCCTGTCCCTCTGTCTCTGTCTCTCTCTGTCCCTGTCTCTCTCTGTCTGTCCTTGTCCCTGTCTTGCCCTGTCCCTCTGTCCCTGTCCCTGTCTCTGTCTCTGTCCGTCTCTCTCTGTCTGTCTCTGTCCCTGTCTCTCTCTGTTTCTGTCTGTCCCTGTCTCTGTCCCTGTCTGTCCCTGTCTCTCTCTGTTTCTGTCTCTGCCTGTCCCTGTCTCTGTCTGTCCCTGTCTCTGTCCTTGTCCTTGTCTCTGTCTTGCCCTGTCCCTCTCTGTCTGTCCTTGTCCCTGTCTTGCCCTGTCCCTGTCGCTGTCTCTGTCCCTGTCTCTCTCTGTCTGTCTCTGTCTCTGTCTGTTTCTGTCTCTGCCTGTCTCTGTGTCTCTGTCCCTGTCTGTCCCTGTCTCTCTCGGTTTCTGTCTCTGCCTGTCTCTGTCCCTCTGTCCCTGTCTGTCCCTGTCCATCTGTCTCTGTCCCTGTCTTTGTCTGTCTCTGTCTGTCCCTGTCTCTGTCTGCCCATGTCTCTCTCTCTCTGTCTCTGTCTGTCCCTGTCCATCTTTCTCTGTCTCTGTCTGTCTCTGTCAATCTGTCTCTGTCTCTGTGTTGCAGTGTATAGAGGAGTGGCTGTGGAGGAAACAGTCGTGTCCTACGTGTCACGTTCAGGTGTCTGACTCTCAATCCGTCCACTGGAGCTCTGCCCAGGTTAAAGTCCCCTGAGCGCCGCAGCAACATCAGATGGATGAAACATAGATGAGATGGCCAATCAAAACTCACGCCAACATACAACCACAGTAACCTCACCTGTACCCTGAGACCTGTGACCTCACCTGTAACCTGAGACCTGAGACCTCAACTGTAACCTGAGACCTGAGACCTCACCTGTAACCTGAGACCTGAGACCTCACCCGTACCCTGAGACCTGTGACCTCACCTGTAACCTGAGACCTGTGACCTCACCTGTAACCTGAGACCTGTGACCTCACCTGTAACCTGAGACCTCACCTGTAACCTGAGACCTGAGACCTCACCTGTAACCTGAGACCTCACCCGTACCCTGAGACCTGTGACCTCACCTGTAACCTGAGACCTGAGACCTCACCTGTAACCTGAGACCTGAGACCTCACCTGTAACCTGAGACCTGAGACCTCACCCGTACCCTGAGACCTGTGACCTCACCTGTAACCTGAGACCTGTGACCTCACCTGTAACCTGAGACCTGTGACCTCACCTGTAACCTGTGACCTCACCTGTAACCTGAGACCTGTGACCTCACCTGTACACTGTGACCTCACCTGTATAAATAAAATAAAAACAGTATATTAAATGCAGCTGGGTGATGTCACCTGCGCGATGTCACCTGTGCAATGTCACCTGTGTGATGTCACCTGTGTGATGTCAGCTGTGCGATGTCACCTGTGTGATGTCACCTGCATGATGTCAGCTGTGCGATGTCACCTGTGCGATGTCACCTGTGTGATGTCACCTGCACGATGTAAACTGTTCAATGTCACCTGCGCGATGTCACCTGTGCAATGTCACCTGTGTGATGTCAGCTGTGCGATGTCACCTGTGTGATGTCACAGAGTCAGAATCAGACAAGTAAAAACATTAACTCTGGTTTTATTACTGTACTTATTATTTCTTTTCTTTTTTAAAAGGGATGTCATTGGGATATATTTATTATTTATTTGTTTTGTCGTTTATGTGCTTAGATATTTGTGTTTTGTTTATGTTTAATCAAAGCCTAATAAAGTGTAAAAATTTACTGCAGTGGAATTTAAAGAACTTGTATTTTTATTTTCTGCTCTTTTAATATTATAAATATTTACCTGACAGTATTGATACTACATATACTCAATAATCACATACTGTTTTTGTATAGTAGTATTTTCCTAGAATAATATTCTATATAGTAGTATTTTTATCTAATATTTCATATAATAGTATTTTGAGATCAGAATGTTTTAATTAGTAGATTTTTTTATATATTTTTATTTCTCATATAGAAATATTAGTAGTGTTTGTCATTTTTACTGCAGTAACAGATCAGAGTAGTTCTTCTTCTTCACCCTTGTCTTCTTCTTCTTCTTTTTCGCCTCCAGTTCTTCTCTCAGTGTAAACACCATGATAATGTAGTATATATTCTGCCAACATATGAGCACATGTGAGCACATATTAGTTTTCAGAGAAGAAGAAGAAGCAATTGCTGTAATTACATGTCAAAATGACTGCGTGTAGAGGAAACAGCGTCCCCCTCTCATCCCAGTGTGGCCGGAGGCGGTACTGCAGAAGGAAGTGCTGCACCTGTTGACTTTTGTTTGGGAAGACGGAACCTGCGGAGAACACACACCTGTAGATACACACCTTTAGGAAACATACCTGTAGAAATCCACCTGCGAACCGTGTGGAGACAGTCAGATAGCAGAGCCGGACCGGATGGACAAACTGAAGAAGGTTCTGAGCGGAAACGATGACGGAAACACCGACGGGACCGGAATCATAGAGGTAAGATGAAGCTAAGGGGTTAGCATCATAATCGTCATCATCACCATCACCACCTTCCTACTGCTGCTGTTACTGTTAGCATGTTAGCATGTTAGCTGCTCTTTACTGGAAACAGCTGCAGTTAAAGTCAGTAACTCACAGATACTCTAACAGCACTCCGTCACACCTACTGCCCTTCGTTACTGAAGTAATGATACTCTAACAGCACTCCGTCACACCTACTGCCCTCTGTTACTGAAGTAATGATACTCTAACAGCACTCCGTCACACCTACTGCCCTTCGTTACTGAAGTAATGATACTCTAACAGCACTCCGTCACACCTACTGCCCTCTGTTACTGAAGTAATGATACTCTAACAGCACTCCGTCACACCTACTGCCCTTCGTTACTGAAGTAATGATACTCTAACAGCACTCCGTCAAACCTACTGCCCTCTGTCACTGAAGTAATGATACTCTAACAGCACTCCGTCACACCTACTGCCCTTCGTTACTGAAGTAATGATACTCTAACAGCACTCCGTCACACCTACTGCCCTCTGTTACTGAAGTAATGATACTCTAACAGCACTCCGTCACACCTACTGCCCTTCGTTACTTAAGTAATGATACTCTAACAGCACTCCGTCACACCTACTGCCCTTCGTTACTGAAGTAATGATACTCTAACAGCACTCCGTCACACCTACTGCCCTCTGTTACTGAAGTAATGATACTCTAACAGCACTCCGTCACACCTACTGCCCTCTGTTACTGAAGTAATACTCCGTCACACCTACTGTCCTGTTACTTAAGTAATGATACTCTAACAGCACTCTGTCACACCTACTGCCCTCTGTTCCTGAAGTAATGATACTCTAACAGCACTCTGTCACACCTACTGTCCTCTGTTACTGAAGTAATGATACTCTAACAGCACTCTGTCACACCTACTGCCCTCTGTTCCTGAAGTAATGATACTCTAACAGCACTCTGTCACACCTACTGTCCTCTGTTACTGAAGTAATGATA
This sequence comes from Epinephelus awoara, assembly GCA_035609425.1. NCBI lineage: Eukaryota > Metazoa > Chordata > Actinopteri > Perciformes > Serranidae > Epinephelus > Epinephelus awoara. The sequence continues at coordinate 22,674,382 of CM069317.1, forward strand.
CTCTAACAGCACTCTGTCACACCTACTGTCCTCTGTTCCTGAAGTAATGATACTCTAACAGCACTCCGTCACACCTACTCTCCTGTTACTGAAGTAATGATTCTCTGACAGCACTCCGTCACACCTACTGCCCTCTGTTACTGAAGGAATGATACTCTAACAGAACTCCGTCACACCTACTCTCCTGTTACTGAAGTAATGATACTCTAACAGAACTCCGTCACACCTACTGCCCTCTTATACTGAAGTAATGATACTCTAACAGCACTCATTCACACCCTCTGCCCTCTGTTACAGAAGTAATGATACTCTAACAGTACTCAGTCACACCTACTGCCCTCTTATACTGAAGTAATGATACTCTAACAGTACTCATTCACACCCTCTGCCCTCTGTTACTGAAGTAATGATACTCTAACAGTACTCAGTCACACCTACTGCCCTCTGTTCCTGAAGTAATGATACTCTAACAGTACTCAGTCACACCTACTGCCCTCTGCTACTGAAGTAATGATACTCTGACAGTACTCTGTTACTGTAAAGTACTATTTTACAGCAGTAACAGTCCTGTAGTATCATCACTCTGCAATTAGTAGTAGTAGTTGTTTATTTTGGTTCATTTGTTAATTAACCAAATGCATTCCAGTAAAGCAGTACATATATATGAATGAACCAAAAAGGTGAAGGCTGAAGCCGTAGCTTATATGATGCCTTCCCTTTTTACACTACATCACACCAAAACAAAAACATAAAGTGTTACAACAAAGACAAAAATGTTACAAAGATCAATTTCAACGAAAAACATGTGATATAGGCTTAGGAATTTACAGGCAAAGCTGCCCAAGGAAACTTAATATACTTAGTCATACCAAGTATTTATATTTGTCAATTGCCCTAATTTTAAACATTTTTTTGAATTTACAGAATGAACTACACATTTTTAACTCATCACAGAGACTATTCCACAAGTTTACCCCTTTAACAGAAATACATCTACTTCTGAAGTTTGTCCTTACTTTAATTTTTTTTAACACACTGTTTCCTCTGAGTTTATACCGACTTACTCTGGGTGAAAACATTTTCTGAGTGCAGTAAGGAAGTAGATTGTTGTGGGCTTTGAACATTATAAGAGAAGTTCTTAATTCAACATCTTCAAATTTTAACGTATTTAATTTAATAAAGAGTGGATTTGTTGGTTCGCAATATTTTGAGTGATTTACAATTCTTATGGCTCCCTTTTGTAGTTTAATTATTGGGTCAATGTTTGTTATATAAGTGTTTCCCCATATCTCCACACAGTACGTGATGTATGGGACAATGAGTGAACAATATAGCATGTAAGTGGATTTCTGATTTAAAAGTTCTTTCGTCTTATAGAATTGCAATGATTTTGCAATTACAGTATTATTGATTATCGATGAGCTGATCAGCTGTCAGAGCTTACTGTATAATAACATATATTGATTATTGATAGCTGTCAGACTCAGACAAATGTATCAGATCACGTGTTCACTGTTGTGTTTACTGTGTGATGAAACCTAAACATGATGATCTCACTGATGACAATGTCACCTCTGCAGAGAGCCAATGAGGCATCCACGCTGGCCTGGGGGACGAGGGTGAAGGGCTTCATCGTCTGCTTCATGCTGGGTGTCTTCTGCTCCATCCTGGTAAGGGTCTCCATTGTAACAGTCCACTGTCTGTCTGTCTGTCTCCATGGTAACATCCTGTCTGATTATTCTGCATGTATGTATGTGTCTGTCTGTCTGTCACTTTTTAATGTAACATCTTGTCTTGTTGTTTCCATCTGTTTCCATGGTAACTGCTTTTTTGTCTATTGGTTCCATGGTAACCTCCTGTCAGTCTGTCTTTCTGCTTGTCTGTATCCATGGTAACGATCTGTTTATCCATCTGTCACTTCCTGTTGTAAGAGCTTGTCTTATTTTCCCTGTGTGTTTCCATGGTAACCAGTTTATCTGTCTGTATTTTTCTCTGTTTCCATGGTAACAGCCTGTTTTGTCTTCCTGGCTGTATCCAAGGTAACATTCTGTCTGTGTGTATCCATGGTAACCCCCTGTCTGTCTGTGTCTAGATGGTAACAATCTGTCTGTGTATCCATGGTAACAGTCTGTCGGTCTCTGTTTTCCTCTGCTGCCATAACAACATTGTGTGTCTTGTCTTATTGTCTGTATCCATGGTAACCAACTGTCCATCTGTGTGTGTCCATGGTAACCCCCTGTCTGTCTGTGTCTAGATGGTAACAATCTGTCTGTGTATCCATGGTAACAGTCTGTCGGTCTCTGTTTTCCTCTGCTGCCATAACAACATTGTGTGTCTTGTCTTATTGTCTGTATCCATGGTAACCTCCTGTCAGTCTGTGTGTATCCATGGTAACCTCCTGTCTGTCTGTGTGTCTCCATGGTGACCTCCTGTCACTCTGTGTGTCTCCATGGTAACAGGGCAGCTGTCTGCTGTGGGTCCCAGTTGTTGGTCTTGCGGTGTTCGCTGTCCTCTACAGTGTGGGAAACATCTGCGCTCTGGCCAGGTAACAACCACATCATCCCTGAGGTGTACTTTCAGTGTCATGAACTCTATTACCCATCATCCCTCAGAGCTTCTCTCAGTGTCATGAACTCTGTTACCCATCATCCCTCAGGACTGCTCGCAGTGGTTCCCTTTGGTTGATGATGTCACATGTTGTCCTGTGTGTGTTTCAGCACCTTGTTTCTGATTGGTCCGTGTCGACAGCTGAAGACCATGTGTGCTAAAGAGAGAGCCTTTGCCACCGCCATCATGCTGGTGAGGTCACACGTGTAATATACAGTGTTCAGTATTCAGTGTGCAGTGTACAGTTTGAAGTATGCAGTGTGCAGTGCACGGTGTGCAGTGTACAGTGTGCGGTATACAGTGTACAGTGTGCAGTATGCAGTTGGTAGTATACAGTGTGCAACGTGTAGTGTGCAGCGTGTAGTATACAGTGTGTAGTATACAGTATGCAGTGCACAGTGTGCAGTATGTAGTATACAGTGTGTTGTATGCAGTGTGCAGTGTACAGTGTGTGGTATACAGTGTACAGTGTGTAGTATGTAATATACAGTGTACAGTGTGCATTATACAGTGTGTAGTGTGGTGTGTAGTAAACAGTATGCAGTGTTTAGTATATAGTGTGTAGTATACAGTGTGTTGTATACAGTGTACAGTGTGTGGTATACAGTGTACAGTGTGTAGTATGTACTATACAGTGTACAGTGTGCATTATACAGTGTGTAGTGTGGTGTGTAGTAAACAGTATGCAGTGTTTAGTATATAGTGTGTAGTATACAGTGTGTTGTATGCAGTGTACAGTGTACAGTGTGTGGTATACAGTGTACAGTGTGTAGTATGTACTATACAGTGTGCATTATACAGTGTGTAGTGTGGTGTGTAGTAAACAGTATGCAGTGTTTAGTATATAGTGTGTAGTATACAGTGTGTAGTGTAGTGCGTAGTATACAGTGTGCAGTTTGCAGTATACAGTATACACCGTATAATATACAGTGTGCAGTGTGTAGTATACAGTGTGCAGTGTACAGTGTGTAGTATACAGTATGCAGTGTGTGGTTTGCAGTGTGTAGTATACAGTGTGTAGTGTGTAGTATGCAGTGTACAGTGTGTAGTATACAGTGTGCAGTGTGTAGTGTACAGTGCACAGTGTGTAATGTGTAGTATACAGTGTGCAATGTGTAGTATACAGTGTGCAGTTGGTAGTATACAGTGTGCAACGTGTAGTATTGCACAGTGTGTAGTATACAGTGTACAGTGTACAGTGTACAATGTATAGTATACAGTGTGCAGTCTACAGTGTGCAATGTGTAGTGTACAGTGTACAGTGTGTAGTATGCAGTGTGTAGTATACAGTGTGCAGTTGGCAGTATACCTGTGCAGTTTACAGTGTGCAGTGTACAGTGTGTAGTATATAGTATACAGTGTACAGTATACAGTTTGTAGTATGCAGTGTGTAGCGTAGTGTGCAGTGTACAGTGTGTAATATGCAGTGTACAGTGTGTAGTATACAGTATACAGTTTGTAGTATGCAGTGTGTAGCGTAGCGTGTGCAGAGTACAGTGTGTCATATGCAGTGTACAGTGTGCAGTGTACAGTGTGTAGTATACAGTGTACAGTCTGTAGTATACAGTGTGTAGTGTACAGTGTGTAGTATGCAGTTTACTTTTTACTGTGTGTAGCATAGAGTGTGTAGTCTAAAGTGTGTACCTGTTTGTGTCTCCAGGTGTGTCTGGTCCTGACTCTGTGTTCTGCGTTCTGGGTGAGACAAACAAACTCTCAGCTTCTATCACTCACTCACTATCATCGTGTGTGTGCGTGTGTGTGTGTGTGTGTGTGTGTGTGTGTGTGCGGAGGAGAAGATGCTATGTATTTCTATGAGTGACCAATTGTCTTCTTGTCCCTTTTGTATTTGACTCCCTGCCATACTTAATGCAATTGGTGGAACCAAATAAAGAATTCAAATGTGTCTGTGTGTGTGTGTGTGTGTGTGTGTACCTATATGTGTGTACCTGTCCAGTGGAAGAACAATGGTCTGGCTCTCCTCTTCTGTGTCCTTCAGTTTCTGGCCTTCACCTGGTAATAACAACACACACACATTTATAAACGTATAAACATATGTATGCGTGTCCGTCGATCTGTCTGTCCGTCTGTCCATCTGTCTGTCCGTCTGTCCATCTGTCTGTCCGTCTGACTGCTGCTGTTGGTCTTCACAGGTACGGACTGTCATACATCCCCTTCGCCAGGTAACACTCTCATACTCTTTACTGTTATATGTTTCATATATGTTATATATTTCATACTGTATACCAATATTTAATCATATATGTTATATTTTATCACATATTTAATTTTATATTTATATATGTTATATTTTATTACAAATATGATTTAATATTTATATATTATATTTTATTACAAATATAATTGCATATTTATGTATGTGAAATTTGATCACATTTAATTTAATGTTTATATATGTTATATTTAATCACATATTTGATTTAATATTTATATATGTTTGATCACATATTTGATTTATTTAATTTAATATTTATATATGTTATATTTGATCACATATTTGATTTATTTAATTTAATATTTATATATGTTATATTTGATCACATATTTGATTTAATATTTATATATGTTAAATTTAATCACATATTTGACTTAATATTTATATACATTATATTTTATCACATATTTAATTTAATATTTATATGTTAAATTTGATCAAATGTTTAATTCAATATTTATATGTTATATTTTACACATTTGATATTTTTATGATTATTTTATCATTTGTAATATTAAATTTACATGTCATACGTGTAATTTGTTATGTATGTTACATTTCATTTTTTTTTTCTCTTTCTCTTTCAGAGACGGAATCATCAAATTATGTTCGATGTGTCTCTGAAGTCCCGCCCCTCTGTCTGTCTGACCAATCAGGATGCTGCGAGGGGTGTATCATCGGAAGGCCTTTAAGCATTTCAACCTCCAAAATCTACAAAGGTGGTCTCAGGTGTCGGTTTCCATGGAGACAGGTTACCTTGTGTTAACCACTGTTAGCTGTTAGCATGTTAGCCTGTTAGCCTGTTACCTGCACTTTTAACTGTAACTTTGTTACCCATTAGCATTTTAACTGTACATATTAGCTGTTAGCATGGTAACTGTTAGCTTATGGCATGGTAACTGTTAACAATGTTAGTTGTTAGCCTGTTAACTGATACAATAAGCTGTTAGCATGGTAACTGTTAACTTTTACCTTAACTGTTGGATGTTAAAATGTTAATTGTTAGCAAGTTCACTGTTATTTAGGCCTACTGTTAGCATGGTAACTGTTAACTATTAGCATGTTAGCTGTTAGCATGGTCACTGTTAGCAGTCATCAATCAATCAATCAATTTTATTTGTATTGCCCAATATCACAAATCACAATTTGCCTCACAGGGCTTTACAGCATACAACATCCCTCTGTCCTTAGGACCCTACTGTTAGCTCTTAGCATGCTATCTGTTATCTTTTAACTTTTACCTGTTAACATGTTAACTGCTACCTGTTAGCATGTTAAATGCTACCTGTAAACATGTTAACTGTTAACTTTTAATTGTTGCTTGTTAACTCTTAGCTGTCAGCATGTTAGCTGTTAGCGTGTTAGCTGTCAGATGTGATAATTGTATGTTTGTATATTATAAATCGGCATCACTGTTTGTGTTTTCAGAGATGAGACTAAAAGATGAAGAACAAAATAACAAACAGATTGTATTTTATTATGTAAATGATTTAATAACTATAAAGTTTTAAATTCAGCAACGACGAACAGAAAAAAACTTGAATTCTGCTGATTTCAAATTAAAACATCAGATGAATATGAATCTGAATCTGATGTGACGGCAGGGACAGTGATGACATCCTGTTTGCTGCTCACAGAGAAAACTTTACTGTAACGTTAAAGTGACAAACAGAAAAAAGCATTTATTTTATGGCGACAGTAATTATATTTTATTTATACAGAAAAGTGCAGACACACACACACGGACAGGATGCCAGGCTTTTATTTGGTCTTCAACAGGAAGTAAAACACACCAAAGTTTATTTTTACGGCACCTTTAAAGCAGCTGTGCGGAACTTTTTACCATTAATAAAACTGTCCCTAGTTCGTATCACCCCCCCTTGGAGATACGCATATTTATTTGAACCCAACAGCAACAAAAAAGCCTTTCTCTATATGGCTATTTAGCGTAGCCTAGCTCGGGTCGGACACACAGGGGAAGTCAGAAAACCAGAATACAGCACCCGAGGCGGAAGTGATTCTGCTCACCCACAGCGGCCCACAGCGATTAAACCACAGAAGAAGAAGGAGCCGCGTTTACAGTGTTCTTCGAGTAAGCAGTAAGCAGTACACATAACATCTAACAATGTTACCAGAGATGTATCTATGAGGACTTGGTTGTACTTTTGATGTCATGGCGGATAACGAAGGAGCATCATGTAAAATGATCTGTGACTGTGACCATGAACACAAATATACAGCAGGCAGTTGTCCTCAGTTTATAAGAAATTCAGAGCTACACCAGAACATTTATGAACAGGTCTTACTTTACTACTAACTTGTGTGTAACGTTAGCATGTTAGCATGTTTCCACTAATTACTTGGACTGACCTAACGTTAGTAGCGTTAGCTTTGCAAGCGAAGGCTGCAGGTAACAGCTTTGCTGTGTTAGGATTATGTTATGTCTTCACTGTGTATCTTCACATCAAAGAATACTCTGACGATTTGGGAGTTATGCCCTTTCTCTGTCATTTTCATAATGAGACAACATGATCAATATCTTTTTTGTGTCTGTACGTCCAGTGGCTGGGTCTCAGCGGTTAGCATTGTGCTGATAGAGGGTCAGCACGTGCTGTGCTGTGATCTGCGGAGGGATACACCGGTGAGCAGGCACAGACGCAGCTTGTAAACAAAACTCAGCTGTTTATTTAGCCTAGCGATATCTCCGGAGTTTCTTGTAGCGGACACAGATCCAGAGCCATACCTGTTTGAGCCGGAGCACACAGATGAGGAACTCCAGGTGTTGAATGCTGAGCAGAGATGAGAGAGGCTGAATCCTCCGCTGCTATTTTCCTGCACACAGTGGGATTCGGTGCTGCCGTCGTTGGGGAGATATATCATCAGGAGGAAAACAGCCGCAGAGAGTGCATCACAAGGAATGAAAACTTTGCAGCAATCACTAATCCTGGTGTGATTGAAACTTTTTTACATGTTCTTAAGATGAACTGGAAAAAACGCTCCAGGCCTGCAGGAGCTGATGGACAGCTTTCAGTCGGGTGAGTAATATCGTCCGTGTCGTCTCTTTGTTTGCCATTTACCTGGTGTACCTGTCCCAGAGCCAGCTGCAGCTGTTGCTCACCGGTGTATCCATCCGCTCAAGATGTACTGACAGTGCCATGCTAACCGCTGTCTCAATATGAAAATGATAGAGAAAGAGCATAACTCCCAAATCGTCTGAGTATTCTTTTCACATAATAATGCGGAATCAGCAGATGACTTGTTAACTGTTTATTCCTCCTTACACCGAACGTACACGGCTGCTTCTCATTGTTTCCAGTAGCACAACAACGGTTACTACATTACCCAGAATAACTTGAGGCTCACACTACTACGGTAGCCTTAGTAGCTCAAAATACACAACAGATTAGATTAGATCAGATCAGAACAGAAACACGACAGGAGAATTTACTGAGTGATTTTGCTGTTTCCACTATTTACTTGGACTGACATTAGTAAATCCTCTCGCTCTCCAAAACAAATGCATGCGGTAATTGCTGGCTTTACGACACCAGGCTGTGGGTGTCATACCGCTTCGACCAAAGGGGTGCTACAATCAACGAAACGTTCCACACAGCTGCTTTAAACGGCAAGACAAAAAACAAAAAAACAGGATGTATATAACGACAAAAACAGAAGATAAAAATCATAGAGTCAGAGTTACAGATTTGATTTCAGAAAATACAAACAGAAAATAATTTTTCTGTCAGTTTGTTTCAGATTTGTGGAAAATGAAAACCTGAATGTTGATTTTAATGTTTCATGTTTAATCTGAGTTTTAAGAATTCCTACGCACCTTGAATGTCTCAGAGAGGAAGACTGCAGTTTCAGTTTCCTTCAGGTCGTCTTTTCGTTTTATGGTCAGAATCATTTCAGCACAAACATTTCATTCATGTCTATCAATTCGGCTGTCACAGGGTTGGAAAATTTCTGGGATGTTTTCAGTAAATTTTGTGTTAAATTTATTAGGGAAGTAAAGCTCGGGAGTTTGTTACATATTTTCTTTATTTTTTCATAGTTTTAAAAAATGTACCTCTTAAATGTAAACTCATTTTGGTGGAAAATACACATTAGAAAGCAAAACTAAGTCTGATGGTACGTCAGGTTAAAAGTATGTATGGTAGTGAAGGGTCAGAAAACTTACCAAAAATGTCTGATAAAATTTCAGTAAATGTCCGCAAAGTTTTCGTAAATGTCAGCTAAATTTCCAGTAAATGTCCGTGTAGTTTCCAGTAATTATCTGGTCAATTTTCAGTAAATGTCCAGTAATTTCTCAGTAAATCAGATGTCCAGTGTAGTTCCATATATTTTCATGAAAAATGTCTGGTAAATTTCCAGTGATTTCAGTAAATGTCCCCCAAATATTCTCTAAATGCCCATGTAATTTCTAGTAAATGTCCATAGGTTTTAAATAAGTGTCCAGTATATTTCCATATATTTCCATGAAAAAATGTCAGGTATACTGTACTTCCAGTAAATATCTGGTAAATTTCCATTAAATATTCAGTAAATGTTCAGTATGTTTTCAGTGTGTGTCCAGTACATTTCCATATATTTCCAAAACATGTCCAGTAAAATTGTGGTAAATTATCAGTAAATGTCACGTACATTTTCACTGAATTTCTTGTACATTTCCAGTAAATTTCCTGGAAATTTGAAGTCAATATCAGCTTAATGTCAAATACATTTTCTGTATGGCGAGGACATTGTTGGTAAATGTCTGCTAAATATTCCATGGAAGTTGAGCCCAGGAGTGTTGTTTAAGAAATATATAGTTCTTAAAATTTTACCATAAAAATGTACCTGTTATTAGCCAGGAGTGGTGGGATGTTGTTGTTGTTGTTGTTTATTAAATGTTCAGTCTGATGTTAAATTAATCAACTTATTCAACTGAAGTTTAGTTTTCTTTTTTTTTCCTTTTTTAAAGTGATGATGATGGTGACCTTCTTATTTACACGTTTCCACCCTGAATATTCCAGACATTGTCAGCCGTAGTTGCTACTCACAACCAGTGTTGGGTAAGGGTTACTTTAAAAGTAATCAAAGTACATTACTGCATTACTTTTTTAAAAGTAACCAGTTACTTTACTGCGTTACTCCCTGAGTAAAGTAACTCAATTACTTTTAAAGTACTTCCAACGTTACTCCCTGAGAAAAGTAACTCAAGCACTTTTATAGTACCTTTGAGTATGCTGGTTTCATGGTTTGTGTTTGTTTGTAAAACTACTTTATTATTTTAATAAAAACAGCAGAAACAGTCTGTTTGACGTCTTTAAATATAAAAACTTCCTGCTGATTATGAATTTCACATTTTTAAATACACACAGATAAACCAGAGTTTAACCCTTGAGGTGTGTGTGTGTGTGTGTGTGTGTGTGTGTGTGTTTAACATTTAACATCCTGAACAGATCAGAGATGTGTGTGTTTGTGTGTGTCTGTGTGTTTGTGTTACCTGTTGTTCTGATGTTTACCTGCCGCCCTGGTCAACGCTGTCTTTATGCCCGTTAAGTCTGTAAAGCCTGTAATCTTCACCTGCTGATTAAAACACACACACACACACACACACACACAGGGGGATGTCGTGTGTCGCTGTGTGTTTCCAGATGTTGACCTATCCTCCATTACATGCTGATCTGAACAGACTCAGGTGTTTGTCAGCTGACATTTAAACCTCCAGGACGGACCTGACCTGTTTGCCTCCACTCCTCTGAATGATCCACTAACCACTGACTGTCATCATCTGGTCCACACTAACACTGCTTAACTCAGATCTTCACCTGCGCTGAAACACCTGAACGAGAAGATAAAAACAGTTTTCTAATCAACACAAAGACGATCCACTCTGGAGATCGCTTTTTTAAATTTTTTTAAAGGCTGTGTTTTTCTTTCAGTTCACAGCGATTTAAAAAAAAAAAAAAAAAAAAAAAAAAAAAAAATTCACACCAAGAAACTAAAAGGATGATTTTTTATATTATTTTGTTCATCACTAGTTTTCCTTGTCCACACTAACATGGAAAAAAACATGACTGTTGTTTATTGTTTGTTTTCCAATTGATCCACTGAGGAGACTTCTCCATCCACACTAACGCTGCTTAACCCTGAGTTTACAAGAAAAACCCACTTTCAAATCTTCATCTGCACTTGTCTAACTCTCAGGACCACATTTACAGATGTTACCCATCTCTTAGACCATGTTTGTAAAAGCAAACGTCCAGAATTTCCATCCTGAAGACCTTTTTCAAAATAGTTAGATGATGTCCATCATAATAAATATTGAGGCGAGCTTTCTTCATCTAAACCAAACTTTAAGAAGCCCTTGAACCCGCTAAAGGAACCTTTGTACCTCCTGAAGGACTTCTCGATCCAACTAAAGGAACCATTGTACCTCCTGAAGGACTTCTCGATCCAACTAAAGGAACCTTTGTACATCCTGAAGGACTTCTCCATCCACCTAAAGGAACCTTTGTACCTCCTGAAGGACTTCTCGAACCACCTAAAGGAATCTTTGTACCTCCTGAAGGACTTCTCGAACCACCAAAGGAATCTTTGTACCTCCTGAAGGACTTCTCCATCCACCTAAAGGAACCTTTGTACCTCCTGAAGGACTTCTCCATCCACCTAAAGGAACCTTTGTACCTCCTGAAGGACTTCTTGAACCACCTAAAGGAACCTTTGTACCTCCTGAAGGACTTCTTGAACCACCTAAAGGAACCGTGGTACCTCCTGAAGGACTTCTTGATCCACCTAAAGATTCAGATTCAGATTTTCTTTATTGTTATTGCAACAAGTGCAACGAAAGTTAAGGTGCAGGCCATTCAGTGCAAAAACAAAGCAAATATATAAAAACTTTGTGAAAATAAAAACACAAAATGACAAGATAAAATTACAAATAAATAGGCACAGTCTAAAAAGCACAGATTGAAAAAGGTATGTACATAAGGTGCAGAGAGGCTGTAGTGTGTATATATACAGTGGATATTGCAGGATGAATATTGCACAGAGGTAGTGTCAGTTGTATCAGTATATTGCACATATTACAGACAAGAGTTATTTAGGGCTCTTACAGCGGTTGGAAAAAAAGCTGTTTTTCAGTCTGTTTGTCCTGGTTTTGATGGCCCTGTACCGTCTGCCCGACGGCAGTAGCTCAAACAGGAAGTGGCCCGGGTGGCTGATGTTGTTCTTCCTGAGGATTCTCAGGAAGTGGAGTCTTTTTTGTGCTCTCTTTACCAGCTGTGTAGTGTTTTTATTCCAGGTCAGCTTCTCCTCGATGTGGACTCCCAGAAAGCGGAAGTCACTGACCCTTTCTACACGACGAGAATGGGCTGAATGTCCGTTTTGTTATTTCTGAAGTCAATGATGAGCTCCTTTGTTTTGGATGTGTTCAGGAGCAGGTTATAATCTCTACACCACACAGTCAGCTGTTGCACCTCATCCCGGTAAGCGGACTCATCACCTCCTGTGATGCAGCCTACCACTGTGGTATCGTCCGCATACTTAATGAAGGTGTTGCTGGTGTGGATGGGGGTGCAGTCTGAAGTGTAGAGGGTGAAAAGCAGGGGGCTCAGCACACAGCCTTGAGGGGAACCAGTGCTGAGTGTGAGGGGTGCGGAGGTGTGGGGGCCAATCCTGACCCGCTGTGGGCGCTCTGTCAAAAAGTCCTTAATCCAGAGGCATGTGGAATGAGGTAGACTGAGGTTCAGCAATTTCTCCACTAGACAGTGCGGAAGGATTGTGTTGAATGCCGAAATAAAATCCACAAAGAGAAGGCGGGCGTAGTTTCCTTGTTTCTCCAGGTGGGACAGCGCTGTGTGTAGCGCTGCGTTCACGGCGTCCTCTGTTGATCTGTTTGCCTTGTAGGCAAGCTGGTATGGGTCCGAGCTGGGGGTTATGAAGGTCATGATGTGACTCCTAACCAGTTTTTCAAAACACTTCATCACCACTGGTGTGAGCGCCACCGGCCGGTAGTCGTTGAGGCTGGTTATGATTGATTTCTTGGGTAGGGGGATGACAGTGGAGGTCTTCAGGCAGGATGGGACTGCAGACTGTGTCAGTGACAGGTTGAAAATCCTGGTGAAGATTCCAGCAAGCTGGTCTGCACAGTCTTTCAATACCCGCCCTGAGACGCCGTCAGGGCCTGTTGCTTTCCGTGGGTTGACCCCCCTCAGCGTGCGCCTCACCTTGTGCATCCCCACTGTGAGGGCGGGGCTCCTCCTGGCCGCTGGTGGCAACGTGGCTGCTCCTGGTGGTTCAGTCTCGAAGCTGTTCAGTTCAGCCTCTGCCAGCTCAGCGTTGCCCTCAGCAGCTCTGATGCCAGGTTTGTAGTTGGTGAGGTGCTGGACCGCCATCCATGCCTGCCTACTGTTATTGCTGTCCAGGTGGTCATCGATCCTCCTCCTGTAATCCACCTTGGCCTTCCTGATGCCTCTCTTCAGGTTGGCGTGGGCTATGCTGTAGAGAGCCCTGTCGCCAGCTCTGAAGGCGGTGTTTCTGTCCTTCAGCAGCTGCTTCACCTCTCTGATCATCCAGGGTTTCTGGTTGGGAATACCCGGATGCTTTTCTCCACTGTGACCGTGTCCACACAGTTCTTGATGTAACACAGCACAGTGTCCGTAAATACATCCAGGTCCTCGTCCTCAAAGATGTCCCAGTCAGTGCTGTTGAAACAGTCCTGCAGCTGCTGAGAAGCACCATCTGGCCACGTCCTGATGGTCTTAGTGATGGTGGGGGTGGATTTTCGGAGGGGGGTGTATGTAGGGATTAATTGTAGGGAGATGTGGTCCGACCTGCCTAAGTGTGGTGCAGGTCTGGCCCTGTAGCCCAGCTTGATGTTGGTGTAAACCTTGTCCAGTGTATTGGCTCCTCTTGTCGCACACTTTACATGCTGGTGGAGTTTAGGCAGCGCTAATTTTAGATCCACATGATTGAAATCACCAGCAATGATGTGCACCGCGTCTGGATGTTGGTTTTGCTGCAGGCTAACGTTATTATGTAGCAGTCCGAGGGCTGAGTTAGCATTAGCATCCGGTGGAATGTAAACAACGGTTAGCATGACCCCAGTAAACTCCCGAGGAAGGCAGAATGGTTGGCATTTCACAGTCAAATATTCCAACCCTAACCCCACCCCTAACCCTAACCTGCTAAAGGAACCTTTGTACCTCCTGAAGGACTTCTCGAACCACCTAAAGGAACCTTTGTACCTCCTGAAGGACTTCTCGAACCACTTATAGGAACCTTTGTACCTCCTGATGGACTTCTCGAACCACCTAAAGGAACCTTTGCACCTCCTGAGGGACTTCTCGAACCACCTAAAGGAACCTTTGTACCTCCTGAGGGACTTCTTGAACCACCTAAAGGAACCTTTTGTACCTCCTGAGGGACTTCTTGAACCACCTATAGGAACCTTTGTACCTCCTGAAGGACTTCTTGAACCACCTAAAGGAACCTTTGTACCTCCTGAGGGACTTCTTGAACCACCTAAAGGAACCTTTGTACCTCCTGAGGGACTTCTTGAACCACCTAAAGGACTTCCTGAACCACCTAAAAGAACCTCCTAAAGGACTTCCTGAACCACCTAAAGGAACCTTTGTACCTCCTGAAGGACTTCTCGAACCACCTAAAGGAACCTCCTAAAGGACTTCTTGAACCACCTAAAGGAACCTTTGTACCTCCTGAAGGACTTCTCGAACCACCTAAAGGAACCTTTGTACCTCCTAGAGGTACTCAGGTTCCAGGACCAAACAGGAAATGGTTTAACATGTGGTGTCCACAGACAGTTGGTCTCTCCTTATCCTTTCTGACTGATCATTCTGCTAGTGTCCTTGGCACTACTGATAGCATGAGGTGGTACCTGCAGCCCAATCAGGTTGATACCAGATACCAGGAGACCAGCCGTTACACCAGGAGAGCTGGACAGGGCCGTAGAAGGGCATCAACCCAGCAGCAGGACCGCTATCCGCTCCTTTGTGTGAGGAGGAACAGGAGGAGCACTGCCAGAGCCCTACAACATGACCTCCAGCAGGCTACTGGTGTGCATGTTTCTGACCACACTGTTAGACAAACTAGATCAGCAACCGGCTGTGTATCATGCCGATGTTGAAGGACGCCTTTTTCGTCAGCTTCCAACGCCACAGGTCACCGCCCAAGCACCGGATTCTGACGACTTTGGAGTGAGACCGCGCGTCCCAGAACATCAACAACCAACACACCTATGGCGTCATACATGGAAGTGGAAAGTCCATGACCAGACATGGACATGTGACGAGATGAATTTGAAATTGGTTCATCAAGATCTGATGTGTCATTTAAGAGTTCCCCTTGTTGTTTTTAGCAGTGTATGAGACACACACACACACACACACACACACACACACACACACACACACACAGTCTGACTGCTGTCAGGTGTGTGTGTGTGTGTGTGTGTGTGTGTGTGTGTGCTGTTAGGTGTGTGTGTGTGTGTGTGTGTGTGTGTGTGTGTGTGTGTGTGTGTGTGTGTGTGTGTGTGTGTGTGTGTGATAATTGCAGCCCATCAGAGGCTGAGTGAAATCTGAGAGTCGGAGCATCAGTCTGACAGACGGTCGGACGGAGGGTCAGTCAGACTGATGTGTCTGATTGTTTCAGTCAGACGCTGAGTGCCTTCACATCATCATCATCGTCATCATCATTATCACTTCTTCTTCTTTAATTCTCAGTTTGGATTATTCCTGCTCCTCTCAGAGGCTCCTCTGGATCAGGTCAGTTTGGTTTTATTATTTAATTCATGATAAAATATTAAAACATACAAATGTGATGATTCTCTTTCTGTTTTTATTAAATGTGTTTATTTCCTCTTTTCATCCTGTGAATTCATCACAGAAAGGAAGTCAGCACTTCCTCCAGCTCAGATCATAATTAACTCATTATCTCATTAAAACACACACACACATTTAACACTGCATGTCATTTACTAACACACACACACACACACCATATATATTACAGATTATATATCTGACAAGTTTAATTTAAGAATATTCCAAGAATATTAAAATGAAAAATGTTTGAAATGACAGTAAAGTTTAAACACAGTGCCGACACCTACGTCCCAAATAATATCATTTATTTATTTTTACATGTTTTATAATAAACTTTAAATGAACCAAATTTGATTTTATGTATTTATTTATTTTTAGTTGTGTAATGTGTTGATGGCAGAAACGAGTGAGAACATGTGCATGTGTCAGGAGACCTTTAATAGAAGACAGAGACGTACAAAAAATAAATAAATAAATATGATTACAATAAAGATAAAAATATTTTAATAATAATGGTAAAGATCAAATAGATTAATTAATTAATTAATAATTTTGAATAAATAGTGTATAAAAAACAGGGTTTATATTTCAGAATTTAAATTAATAAAATTGATGATGCAGATGATAAAACTGTTGTTTGTCTTATTCCATTTGTTTTGTTTTTGACACTAACTAAAACTGTGTAAATAAATGTTGACATTTAGACTTTAACAATAAATCCAAATGTACATTGTGTTTGTATTTTAATGAGTCATTAAACCTTTCAAAGATAAAATACAGAAAATGGAATAAATATCACAACAAAAACAAAATAAATCAAATAACAAAATGATAAAATAAAATTAATAGAAATAAGATAAAATAATAAATTCTGCTGAGGACAAAATGAGTATTGAATCCTTGAGGTGAAAAACAGGACATCTGAGCTGTAAACATGAAATAATATAATATAAACTAGAGGAAGCTGCTGCGTCACCTCTTCATACAGACGTTCATAAAACACCATCTGTTAAATGTCTTTAAACACATCCATCATATAAAGTTTAAAGTTATTGTCCTCTGAGACAAAATGTGACCTGTGAGACCAACCGATAGAGACTTCACAATTACAGACTTTATATTTGTTAAATCAGAGATTTAAATTCTCTTTAAATCACAAAGTTTCTAAAAATCCACCTCAGAGATGTTGAAAGAATGACGCAGAATATTACAGTCTGAGAAACAGCCTGACACCGCACACGTTCAGAAAAACACTCCAAGTTTAAACGGAAACAAAATTAATATTATCAGGACGCAGCGATGGAAGACAAAGACAATTCTTCAAGGACGCATCACTTTTACTTTTTGTCCTCTGACAGTCTGATGATGCGTTTAGGTGCTCCTTAAAACTCATGTTTTACATCACTGTGACAAAATCAGTCAACACATCAACACGGAGAGGAATCACTCAGACGAATAAATAAATAAATAAATAAATAAATAAAAACCACTGGGAAAACATCCACTCAGTGTAAAGTCAGATGACAGTCTGAAGTGGCTCCACGCTGACGCTCAGCAGTTTCAATTTTCATGTAAAAAATAATAATAAATGAAAATCAATAAACTGGAAAACTGAATTCAGTTTTCGAAAACTACTTTTTTATTTTTCAGATCAATTTACAAAATTGAGATTTTAAAGCTGTGTTTCTATTTTTTTGGCCATTTTGCCTTTAATGGACAGGACAGGTAAGCGTGAAGGGGGAGAGAGAGGGGGATGACATGCAGCAAAGGGCCATAGGCTGGATTCGAACTTCTACATGCTCTGCCACTAAGCCACCGACACCCCATGTTTCTATTTTTTATTTGTGGACTGTTGGAGCAGCTGATAAAGATTTGGAAACCTCTTTTTCCTCATCCACACAAAAGCATTCTGTGAGTGTTTTAAGTTCATCCACTTAAGTTTTTTAAAATCTTCCTCTTTCTTCATCCACACTAACGTCGTTTGCCGTAGGTGTTGAAAAATTAATTCATTTTAGTTTTTTAAAAATCTCTCACTATTTTTTGTCATCCACACTTTATAATGTGTCAGAAGCATTGAAATCTTTTTTATTCTTCGTCCACACTTAAAATGTGTCATGAATGTCTCAAGATTATAAACCACTTTAGTTTTTGAAATCTTTTCCTCTTTGTCCACAAGTGTTCAAAGATTCATCCACTTTAGTTTTTGAAATCAGCTAAAATGTCCCACAATGTTGACATTTATTGTCTTCTTCGTCCACACTAAAACATTTGTGTTCAAAAATTCATACTTTTTACCTCGTCTACGGTAAAACGCGCCACTATGGTCTTAAGATTCATCCACTTTAGTCTGTGAAATCTTTTTCTTTCTTCAGCCAGACTGAAATGTGCCACAAGTCTCTTAAAATTCATTCACTTTCATTTTTGAAACCATTTTTCCTCAGCCACACTAACATGCGCTGCATATGTTTAGAGATTCCTCCACTGTAGTTTTTGAAATCTTCCTTTTTTCTTGTGTTGAAATCTTTCTCTTCTTTGTACAAACTGAAATGTTCTGCATGTTTGATTCATTTTATTTCAGGAAATCATCCTTTTTTTCCTATGTTGGATAGAAAAACATAAAAATACTTCAGTTTTTGAAATCTCTGTCTTCTTTGTCACCATGAAAATGTGCCACGACTGTTGAAAAATTCATCCACTTTAGTTTTTGAAACCTTTTTTTCCTGGTCCACACTAAAAAGTCATGCAAGTGTTTTAAGATTCATCCACTTTACTTTTTTACCTTTACTCTTGTCCACACTAAAATGTGTCGCAAATGTTCGAAAATTCTCCCTTTTTACCTCATCTACAGGAAAAGCTGCCACGAGTGTTTTAAGATTAATCCACTGTAGTTTTTGAAACCTTAATTTTTACCTTGTCCACTCTTAAAATGTGCCACAAGTGTTCTTTCTCTTCTTCGTCCACACTAAAATGTGTGGTGAATGTTGAAAAATTAATCCATTTTAGTTTTTGAAATCATCTTTTTGTGAAATGGTTAGAAAACCATTAAAATACAGACGTGACAATAGGCGACACGAACGACCCCGGCCTACCGATCAGAGGTAAGCTGACTGTAGAGCATCAAGCCAGTCCTCTGACTCAGCCCGACACACAAACACAAATAAAAACTCAAATTTTCAATTATTCAGTTTTATGTTTTCTATCCAACATTCCACAGGTGAAAGATTTTAACTTCCAGTTCTCTAATTTTCATTTCTTATGTGGAAAATTGAACTAATGAGCGTCACATGCAGCGACCTGCCACCTTCCAAACCACCACCTGATGATGATGACGGTTAAAACTTAAGTTACGTCCTCAAGTTTAAGAGTTTTAAGAATATTTTAAAAACACTGATCACTCCAAGACAAAGTGATGTTTCTCCAAAGTTAAAAACACAGCTGTTGAATTATTCGATCTTCAGCCTCCGAACGTGTCAGCACCTCTGATCCTTGTGTTTCCAGATGAAGGTGGAGGGCTTACAGGAGGACGGGGAGTCCGTGTCTTCAGCAGACCGGACCACCACTGACGCCGCCGCTGCCGCTGCTGCAGGTGCAGTCCGTATGGGCGGGGCTTTGTGCAGCCCCGGCTCGGCTGAACGCTGCATGTCACGGCTGCTGAGCGCGGTGGAGAGCGAGCTGCAGGCCGGCCGGGAGAAGGGTGATCCCACGGAGCGCGAGCTGAGGGTGGTGCTGGAGGACGCCGAGCTGTGGAGGAAGTTTCAGCACATCACCAACGAAATGATCGTCACCAAGAACGGACGGTAACCATGATGACTGTCTGAGGTTGTTTGTGTCTGTTGTGTGATTGTTGTTTTCACAATGAGATGACGAGTCATCCAGCCCCCTCATGAAACTTCAAAACAACCCGTCTGAGGGTTTCCTGCTCCGTCACCTTGAGGTTACACTTTGGTTCCATGGAGGCAACTAACTCTGCTTCCTTAAAACTGCTTGTTGAGGTTACACCTGTGGATCGTCTTCACCTGAGGGTCATTCATTCACCTGAAGGTCATCGTCCACCTGAAGGTAGTTCATCCACCTGAAGGTTATTCCTCCACCTGAAGGTCATTTCTCCAACTGAGAGCCGTTCCTCCACCTGAAGGTTGTTTATCTACCTGAGGGTCTTTGGTCCCACTGAGGGTTGTTTGTCCACCTGAAGGTTGTTCCTCTACATGAAGGTTGTTTGTTCACCTGAGGGTTGTTTGTCCACCTTAAGGTTGTCCATCTACCTGGAGATTGTTCATCCACCTGAAGGTAGTTCATCCACCTGAAGGTTATTCCTCCACCTGAAGGTCATTTCTCCAACTGAGAGCTGTTCCTCCACATGAAGGTCGTTTTTCCACCTGAGGGTCATTCATTCACCCGAAGGTTCTCGCCCATCTGAAGGTTTTTCGTCCACCTGAGAGTTATTCATCCACCTTAAGTGTGTTTGTCTACCTGGACGTTGTTCATCGACCTGAAGGTCGTTCGTCTGCCTGAACATTGTTTGTCCACCCCAAGGCTGTGCGTCCACCCGAAGTTTATTCGTCCACCTGAGGGTTGTTTGTCTACCTGACAGATGTTCATCGACCTAAGGGTTGTTCGTCCACCTGAAGGTTATTCGTCCACCTGAGTGTTGTTTGTCTACCTGACAGATGTTCATCCACCTGAGGGCCATTCATCTACCTGAAAGCCGTTTTGTCTGCCTGAAGGTCATTTGTCCAGCTGAAGGTTGTTAATCTACCTGAGGGTCTTTGGTCCCCCTGAGGGCTGTTTGTCCACCTGAAGGTTGTTCCTCTACATGAAGGTTGTTTGTCCACCTGAGGGTTGGTTGTCCACCTTAAGGTAACATCAGCAGCCTTTTACCATCTAAAAAACATTGCGAAAATCAAAGGTATAGTGTCTAAACCTGACTTGGAGAGACTTATCCATGCATTTGTCTCTAGTAGGTTAGACTACTGTAATGGCCTGCTCACTGGCCTCTCCAAACGGGCCGTAAGACAGCTGCAGTACATCCAGAATGCTGCTGCTCGGGTCCTGACCAGAACCAGGAAGTACGAGCACATTAGTCCAGTGCTCAGGTCTCTACACTGGCTTCCTGTGGCTCAGAGAATAGACTTTAAAGCAGCTCTGCTTGTGTACAAGTCTCTCCACGGCCTAGCACCAAAGTACATCTCTGACATGTTAGTGCCATATGAACCATCTGGGACTCTGAGGACCTCAGGGAGCGGCCTCCTGCTGGTGCCCAGAGTCAGGACTAAACATGGGGAATCAGGGTTCCAGTTTTATGCAGCTAAAATCTGGAACAGTCTTTGTGAAGATGTGAGACAGGCCTCTACTCTGACAATGTTCAAATCTAGGCTCAAAACAGCTCTATTTCACTGTGCATATGACTGAAAGGATCTCATCTGCACTCTTCTCTTTTAAAGTTCATTTTATAATGATTATTTATGTTTTTATTTTGTTATGTGATTTTAATGCATTTTCTTCTTCTGTAAAGCACTTTGAATTACTTTGTGTACGAATTGTGCTCTACAAATAAACTTGCCTTGCCTTGCCTAAGGTTGTCCATCTACCTGGAGATTGTTCATCCACCTGAAGGTTGTTTGTTCACCTTAAGGTCATTGGTCCACCTGAGGGTTGTTTGTCCACCTGAAGGATATTCGTCCACCTAAAGGTTGTTAATCTACCTGAATGTCGTTTGTCCACCTAGAGGTCGTTCTTCCATCTTTAGGTAGTTCGTCGGGGTTACCCTAACCCTAACCCTAGGTCGATTGTTCACCTGAAGGTCATTTGTCCACCTAAAGGTCATTCATCTACCTGAAAGTCGTTTTGTCTGCCTGAAGGTCATTCGTCCACCTGAAGGTTGTTTATCTACCTGAGGGTCTTTGGTCCCACTGAGGGTTGTTTGTCCACCTGAAGGTTGTTCCTCTACATGAAGGTTGTTTGTCCACCTGAGGGTTGTTTGTCCACCTTAAGGTTGTCCATCTACCTGGAGATTGTTCATCCACCTGAAGGTTGTTTGTCCACCTTAAGGTCATTGGTCCACCTGAGGGTTGTTTGTCCAACTGAAGGTCGTTCGTCCACCTAAAGGTCATTCATCTACCTGAAAGTCGTTTTGTCTGCATGAAGGTCATTTGTCCATCTGAAGGTTGTTAATCTACCTGAGGGTTGTTTGTCCACCTTAAGGTTGTCCATCTACCTGAATGTCGTTCATCCACCTAGAGGTCGTTCTTCTACCTTTAGGTAGTTCGTCCACCTGAAGGTCGATTGTTCACCTGAAGGTCATTTGTCCACCTTAAGGTCATTCGTCCACCTGAAGGTTGTTAATCTACCTGAGGGTCTTTGGTCCCCCTGAAGGTTGTTCCTCTACCTGAAGCCTGTTCGTCCACCTGAAGGTCGTTCTTCCAGCTTTAGGTAGTTCGTCCACCTGAAGGTCGATTGTTCACCTGAGGCTCATCCATTCACATGAAGGTCATTTATCCACTTGTTGGTCACTGGTTCACCTGTGGGTTGTTAGTCCACCTGTGGATCATATTTTTCCACCTGCTCAGGTTGATGTTTCACTGAGCTATGGTGAAACAATGTGATGTCACCAGATTTCATTCATCAGTGAGCCCAATATCACAAATACAATTTGCCTCACAGGGCTTTACAGCATACGACATCCCTCTGTCCTTTGGACCCTCACAGCTGATCAGGAAAAACTCCCAAAAAACCCTTTAATGGGGAAAAAAACGGTAGAAAGCTCAGGAAGAGCAACTAAGGAGGGATCCCTCTTCCAGGGCGGACAGACATGCAATAGATATTGTACAGAACAGATCAACATTAACAGTAAAAAACATTAAATTAACAGTAATCCGTATCACACAATGAGACAGAAAGAGAGAGAGACAGAGAGAGAGACAGAGACAGCGAGAGATTAAACCCTTTAAAGGGGGTTCATTCAGCTTTTCATTCAGAGGTGACGCCTCTTCAGGAATCTGAGAGTGTCTCCACACTAACCTGGCTAAATAAAATGGTCAGAGCTTTTACAAAACATCTCCAGAGTTGAAAACTTCAGCGGGATCTTTCAGGGTCAACAGAGGACGGAGTTTCCTGAAACCCGTCTGGGGCACAATCACTTTCTCTGTTCTCGTTCAATGTGAAAATAAAAGATAATAGTAGTAATAATAATAATAATAATAATAATAATAATAATAATAATGATAATATATTTTATTTATTGTGCACTTTACATTCCAAGGAATCTCAAAGTGCTCAAAGATGATTGTTGGCTGCAATGCAGATTGTCAACAAAAAAAAGGAAAAGGGATTTTAATGTTTTTAACTGTGGAAAAACGAAATCATTTTCAGGTTAAAACTGGGCTTCAAAATGCAACGACGGCTCTGATAAACTTTCACCTGGATCTGACAGAGACTCAAATAAAACATTCACAACATCGTGAGAGAATCAGAAAACTCACCAACCAAATAAATGGTTTATTTAAAAAAACCCTGAAGATTTGACAAGTTAGTTGGTATTATTTTAGAAACACTTTCTGTAAACCTGTTCCTAACGCAAAGTGGTTCCACATGATTGTTTGTTCTCTGAATATTTTCCAGATGAAACAGAACCACCAGGAGAACGTTGTCACCTCTCAGTGTGTCTGTGTTTGAAGCTGACTCCGGATCAGTGATCCTATTAATCGGGGTTATTCATTAGTCTCGATAGCGCCCGTTAACGCTGCCTGTGTGTGTGTTTTTTTGTGTAGCCGAGGCGTGTTGACCGGTCGCGCCCCACGCTGGGAAAACACTCCATTCACACCTGCAGAATGCCACTTGAGCGGCTGTTAGTGATGGAGAGCAGCCTGTTAGTAGGTGGTCACAGATGAACATTCACACGCAGCCAGAGTTTATTTATTAAATCACTTCAATCAAGCACCCGTACTTTATGTGAGGACTTCCTTTTTATTCTGCTCTGTACTTTTACTGCGCTACGTTCATCTGACAGCCTCAGTTACCTTACAAGGTTTTACACACAGAACAAACAGCAACAAAAACAAAGAAACACCTTTTAATAACTGTAATGTGTTTGTTATACTGTTTATAACTGTAGTGTGAAAAATTTATGTTTGTTATTGTAATGTTCTAATAATCATAATGTGTAAGTTAATAATTGTATCGTTTTAGTAATTATGTTAATAATTATGTTTAATTAATAATTATATTGTATAAGTAATTATTTTAAAAAAATTATAATATATAAGTAGTAATTTTAATAACTGTTGTGTATTAGTAATAATGTTTTAGTAGTAATAGCAGTATTAAACTAGTCATTTTTGTAAATGGGTTAGTAATGTATAAGTAATAATGTCCATAATTTTAACATATAATTAATAATAATTCTAACGTATTAGTGATAATGTGAATAATTGTAGTGTATAGGCAGTATTTCTAATAATTGTCATTTGTAAGCAGTGATTTTAATAAGTAATCTTTAGTATAAGTAATAATAATGTTAATAATGTTAAAAATAAGCGGCAGTAGCTCGGTCCATAGGGACTTTGGTTAGGAACCGGAGGGTCGGCCGTTCGAGTCCCCGTCCGGACCAAAATATGGAGCGTGGCCTGGTGGCTGGAGAGGTGCCAGTTCACCTCCTGGGCACTGCCGAGGTGCCCTTGAGCAAGGCACCGAACCCCCCAACTGCTCGGGGCGCCTCACCAAGGGCAGCCCCCTCACTCTAACATCTCTTCACATTGTGCATGTATAGGTCCTGTTTGTGCATGTGTGTGTCTTTCGGACCTGTGTGTAATTGACAAGCAAGAGTGAAAACATTGAATTGCGTTTGCATATCAAACAACATTTATGCAACAGGATTGTTGCATAACACGATAATTGTGATATAGATAAAAATAGTAGTCGTAAAGTAGTTATTTTTATAATAGTAATGTATACGTGATGACATTCATCATTTTGATGTATAAATAATAATAATTGAAATTATTAGTAATAATGTAACCATTATGTATTAGTAATAATGTTAATAATCGCACCGTACTAGTAGAAATAGTAGTTATTTTAATTGTAGCCATGTAACATCAATGTTCATAATTTTAAAGGATGATTGATAATAATTATAAAGTATCAGTGCTGATGTTAATACTTATAATGTATCAGTGATATTGTTAATAATTCTAATGTATCAGTGATAATGTTGATAATTCTAATGTATCAGTGATAATGTTAATAGTTATAATGTGTCAGTAATAATGTTAATAATTATAATGTATCAGTGATAATGTTGATAATTCTAATGTATCAGTGATAATGTTAATTGTTATAATGTGTCAGTAATAATGTTAATAATTATAATGTGTCAGTGATAATGTTGATAATTAGAAAGTATCAGTGATAATGTTAATAGTTATAATGTGTCATTGATCATGTATATAATTATAATGTATCAGTGATAATGTCAGTAACGGCTGTATAAGTAGCAAAAGGAGTAGTAGCCATCTTGTAATTTTAATAATAGTCATGTAAATTATTGTAATAATTGTAGCATTTTAGTAATTCTGTCAATAATTGTCATGTTTTAGTAGCACTTTTGATCATTTTTGTGTTTTTTGTAATAATGTTAATAACTGTGCTGTATTAGTAGTAAAATAGTAATTTAGAAAGAAATGTAAAATTAATGTTCAACATATATATAATATATAATTAATAATAATTGTTATGTATTAGAAATAATCTTAGTAGTTGTAACACATTATTAGTAATAACATTAATAACTTTAATGTATCAGTAATAACGTAATAATTAGTAATAATACTATTTCTGTTTTAGTAGTAATGGTACCGGTAAAGTAGTAATTTCAATATGAGTATTGTAAAAATAAATGTTCACAGTTTTAATGTATGATTAACAATAATAGTTGATATCATAAATAATTGTGGTGTATATGTTTTCATTTTGAAAACTGTAATGTGTAAGTAGCCATTTTAATAATAGTAATATAGAAGTACTGATAAGTAATGTGTATTATTGAAATGTATAAGTAATAATGATCATAATGTATTAGTAATACATTTAATAATTGTAGTGAATGAGTAGTTATAAAAATAATTGTAGCGTTTAATGACTTTTGTTAATAATTATTGTGTTTTAGTAATAACAACGGTGATGTATTAGTGATCATTTTAATAACTGTAATGTATAAGTTGCAATTTTGACAGTTAATATGTATTAGAAGTAATATGAATTATTGTAATGTCATAGTAATAATGTTAATGATAACACATAAGAAATTATGTTTAGAACTGTATTGTCTGATAATAATGTCACAGTAATTAACATTATAACTACGCTGTGTTGATCTGCTGTTGGTTGCTTTGTAATGTGAGCGAGAAAACAAGCTAAGGTTAGCCAGCTAGCTGTAACTAGGCTATGTTGTACTGACCTGCTGTTGGTTGCTTTTTAACATTAGCTGATAAATTAATCTGCAAATGTCAAGCCTGCTTATTTAGTCTGGATGAATTAAATGACGTTAATCACTTAAAACAGTATTTTGCTATGTTAGCTAGCTCGCAATTTGCCTGCATCAGCAAGCATTCTAACGTTTACTAACATTAGCTAGCTAAAACTAGAATATATTTCACATTTACTTGCACTGCAGTACTTCCTGTAAACTCTCAGCACTTCCTGTAGTATCAGTACTTTTTGTAAACTTTCAGTACTTCCTGTAGTATTAGTAGTTCCTGTAAACATATTGTACCACAATAGCCGTAATTATAATTATAATATTATTACTTTCCTTAATGTTGTTGTAAGCTACTGTCATTACCGTCTGTCCCTGTCTCTCTCTGTCTCTCTCTCTCTTTCTGTCTCATTGTGTCATACGGATTACTGTTAATTTATGATGCTGATCTGTTCTGTACGACATCTATTGCACGTCTGTCCGTCCTGGAAGAGGGATCCTTCCTCAGTTGCTCTTCCTGAGCTTTCTACCGTTTTTTCCCCGTTAAAGGTTTTTTTGGGGGAGTTTTTCCTGATCAATCAATCAATCAATCAATTTTATTTATAAAGCCCAATATCACAAATAACAATTTTCCTCACAGGGCTTTACAGCATACGACATCCGTCTGTCCTTTGGACCCTCACAGCGGATAAGGAAAAGCTCCCAAAAAAAAACCCTTTACCGGGGAAAAAAACGGTAGAAACCTCAGGAAGAGCAACTGAGGAGGGATCCCTCTTCCAGGACGGACAGACGTGCAATAGATGTCGTACAGAACAGATCAGCATAATAAAATGACAGTAATCTGTAGTGGCTTACAACAACATTCATGAAAGTAATAATATTATCGTTATAGTTCTGGCTACTGTGCTACAATATGTTGAACGTGTATATTAATATCTGGCAGTATACATGTGTGATAATAATCATATGTGTATAATAACAGTAGACTCATGATGGCAGCAGCAGCAGCAGGAGGAATCTGGCAGGACCACGGCAGCAGCACAACCACACACGTCACACTATCCAGGCACCGCTGCAATATGAGTTAACCTGAGAGACAATAGAGCACAAAGGCTCCGGAGAAGAAGCCGAGTTAGTGACATCCAGAATGGCCGAGTTAGCAAGATGCAGTAATAGGATACGAGAGAGAGAGGGAGAGAGAGAGAGAGAGAGAGGGAGAGAAGGTCCCCGGTGTATTATAGGGGGTCCTCCAGCAGACTAGGCCTAAGTCAGCCTAACTAGGGGCTGGTACAGGTCAAGCCTGAGCCAGCCCTAACTATAAGCTTTATCAAAGAGGAAAGTCTTAAGTCTAGTCTTAAATGTGGAAACGGTGTCTGCCTCCCGGACTGCAACAGGAAGATGATTCCACAGGAGAGGAGCCTGATAGCTGAAGGCTCTGGCATCAGCTGTGAGGGTCCAAAGGACAGAGGGATGTCGTATGCTGTAAAGCCCTGTGAGGCAAACTGTGATTTGTGATATTGGGCTTTATAAATAAAATTGATTGATTGATTGATTGATTGATAAACTGTCAGTACTTCCTGTAGTACGCTAATGCCATGTCTCTGTGTGTGTCCAGGCGGATGTTCCCGGTCCTGAAGGTCAGCGTCTCCGGACTGGACCCCAGCTCCATGTATTCCTTCCTGTTGGACTTTGTGCCGGCCGACGGCTGCCGCTGGAAGTTTGTGAACGGAGAGTGGGTGGCGGCGGGGCGGGCGGAGGGCCGCAGCGAGGGTCGGGGACACGGCGGCATCTACATCCACCCCGACTCGCCAAACTTCGGAGCTCACTGGATGAAGGCGGCCGTGACCTTCAACAAGGTCAAACTCACCAACAAGGTCAACGGAGGAGGACAGGTGAGAACACCTGAACATTATCCGTCCCTCTTTCTTTTCTTCCTCACTGTGCTTCTCATCCCCCTCTTCCTCTTCCTCCTCTTCATTATTAAGATCTCCATGACAAGTGTCTTTTCTTCTTCTGTTTGTAGTTCTTCATCATCTTCTTCTTCATCTTCATAATCGTCGTCGTCATCATGTTCTAATTTGTCTTCATCTTCATCGAATGTTCATCTTTGTTTTTGTGTTCTTCCTCTTCTTCATCATCTTCGTCTTCTTCTTCACCTTTATCATCGTCGTCTTTGTCGCAATGTTCTTTTGCTTTTTTCTTGTCTTCGTCTTTTCTTCTTCATTTTCGTGTTCATCTTTGTCATCCTTGTCTTCTTCATCTTCCTCTTTGTCTTCATCTTCCTCTTCTTCATCTTCATCTTCTTCTTTATCGTCTTCTCCTCGTTCATCTTCGTCTCTTTCTTCTTTCTCTCTTTGGGCCTGTCCCATTTCTACCCCTTAAATCTTCCTCTTGCTACTGAGTGCCCTTGTATGTGTGGTGACCCTTGATGAGGCAAGTGAGAAATATTAGGGTAGAGATCTTTCCCTAAGAAATGGGACACCGCCTCATGCAAGTGGGCGTGGCCGACAAGCAGGCCTATGTCACGTGTAGTAGCAACGCAATGAGAATGCTGTTTCCAGCGCTTGTGTTGTGGCGTGTGCTCTTTACTCTTCTCCGTCTGATGAATCAATATCATCAACATCTACTTTTTCTTTGTCTTCGTCTTCTTCTTAATCTTCATCTCTTTCTTCTTCCTCTTAATCTTCCTGTCTTCTTCTTGTTCTTCATCATTGTCTTCATCTCCTTCTTCGTTATCTTCATCATCCCTGATGTTCTTCCTCTTCCTCTCTGTCTGTAGTTCATCATCTTTTTCTTCTTCCTCTCTTTTCCCTCTGACTCTTCTTCTGTGGTGTATGATCCGTCTCTTCATGTCAAGAGCGTCTCTTCCTCCTCCTCTTCTTCCTCTGCCTCCTCTTCCTCCCTCTCTCTCTCTCTCTCTCAGTGTATGGAGTGGGCGAGAGACTACAGCCTGTAATTAAGCACTTCAGTCGCTCTCCTCGCTCTACTTCACCTGCTCGCCCCCTCGTAACCACGGGAACCAGATAAACAGCTCTTAATTGGCCGGCGGCAGTTTAATGCACTTCCTGTCGAGAGGCCTTCACACACACACACACACACACACACACACACGCACACACACTAGAAAATTGGCAATAACATTGTGTATATTTACCCCATTATCACACACACACACACACACACACACACACACACACACATGATAACACACACACACACACACACCGTGCTGGAACACGATAGCGGCCGTGGCGGCAGCAGCTCGGACATAATGAAATAATTGCTCAGCTTATTTGTACATTATGGTAATTATGTTTTTTACTGGGAAATTAATTTACCCATCATGCTTTAGATGGACGACGGAGAGGGAGAGGTAAACTATACACACACACACACACACACACACACACACACACACAGAGTGGTGGGGTCAGCCAGCCTCTCAATCTGAATAGAAAACAGTTTGTTTTTGTGTGTCGGCCTGGAGAGCTGGGATTGGTTAATTGGACCTCGTTAGTGAGGGGGAGGAGGAGGAGGAGGAGAGGATGAGGAGGAGGGGGGGGGGGAGTTGATGGAGAGAAAAGACAGATGGATAAAAGAGCAGTTTGGGCCAAAAGACAAAGATGGCTCAGCTCCATAAACTCTACAGCTGGATCACTCTGTGTTTTTCATTCAGTCACAGGAGCTCCTGAAACTTTGCTCTGCTCTGGGTGTGTGTGTGTGTGTACACAGATAAATACACACAAATACTACACACTGATACACACAAATGACTGTGAAGTACTTGTACTCGAGTATTTCCTGTTTATGCTACTTTATACTTTAACTCTACGACGTCTCACAGAGACAGAGTACATCCATCCTCTCCTCCGGGTCTTGGTGGCAGCAGACGTCCCTGTCCTCAGCAACACTCCCCAGCTCCTCCTGGAGGACCCCGAGGTGTTCCCAGACCAGATGAGATCTATAATCCCTCCAGTGTGTTCTGGGTCTGCCCCGGGGCCTCCTACCAGCTGGACCAGGAGGATCCTGATCAGATGTTGAACCACCTCAACATGAAGGAGCAGCGGCTCTGCTCCGAGCTCCCTCCAGATGTCTGACTCCTCCCCCTATCTCTAAGGCTGAGCCCAGACACCCTATAGAGGAAACTCATTTCAGACGCTTGTATCTGTGACCTCATTCTTTCAGTCACTACCCAGAGCTCATGACCATAGGTGAGGGTTGGGACGCAGATGGACCAGGAAAT
Source organism: Epinephelus awoara (assembly GCA_035609425.1). Taxonomy (NCBI): domain Eukaryota; kingdom Metazoa; phylum Chordata; class Actinopteri; order Perciformes; family Serranidae; genus Epinephelus; species Epinephelus awoara. The sequence continues at coordinate 22,704,765 of CM069317.1, forward strand.
GGAAAGCTTTGCCTTCTGGCTCAGCTCCTTCTGAACCACGACGGTTTGGTGCAGCACCATCATCACTGCAGACGCCGCACCAAACCACTGATCCATCTCACGCTCCATTCTACCCTCACTGTGAACAAGACCCCGAGATACTTGAACTCCTTCTCTTGGGACATTAAGATAAGATGTCTAAAGATGTGTAAACTTTATTGATCCCACACTTGGGAAATTCACATGTCACAGCAGCTCAAAACACAGACTGAAAGTGGAGAGTGACAATGTATACTAAAATAAAAAATAAAACAATAAACTCTCTCCCAACCCAGAGGGAACAATCCACTGTTCTCCAGAAGAGAACCATGACCTCAGACTGGGAGGAGCTGACTCTGCAAACCGCCCCAGGTCATGCTGGAGGTCACAGTGTGATGAAGCCAACAGAACCAGGTCATCTGCAATCTGCAGAGACACAATCCTGAGGTTGCTGAACCAGACCCCTTCCTCCCACCGGCTGCACCTCGAGATCCCGTCCATGAAAATCACAAACAGGATTGGTGACAACTCTGGCGGAGGAAGAACACCCACGTTTGACGTTGTGCCAAGTGTACGAATGCAGCTCTCACTTTGGTCATACAGGGACCGGATGGGTCATAGCAGTAGCCCTGGTACCCCATATCTTGCAGTACCCCCGACAAGACCCCCAGAGGGACACAGTTAAAAGGCTTTCTTCAACTCCACAATACAATACACCGGGCACCTTCTCTTAATACACTGGGCACCTTCTCTCTCTCTTTCTCCCTCTCTTTCTCCCCCTCTCTCTCTCTCTCTCTCTCTCTCTCTCTCTCTCTCGCTCGTGTCCTATTACTGCATGTTGCTAACTCGACCATTCTGCATGTCACTAACTCGGCTTCTTCTCTGGAGCCTTTGTGCTCCACTGTCTCTCAGGTTAACTCATATTGCAGCGGTGCCTGGATAGTGTGACGTGTGTGGTTGTGCTGCTGCCGTGGTCCTGCCAGATGCCTCCTGCTGCTGCTGCTGTTATCATTAATCATTAGTCATACTTCTACTGTTATTATACACATATGATTATTGTCACACATGTATACTATCAGATATTAATATATTATTATTAATTATAATATTATTACTTTCATTAATGTTGTTGTAAGTTACTGTTATTACCGTCTTTCCTGCATCTCTCTCTGTCTCTCTCGCTGTCTCTCTCTCTCTCTCTCTCTCTCTCTCTCTCTGTCTCTCTCTCTCTTTCTGTATCATTGTGTCATACGGATTACTGTTAATTTATCATGTTGATCTGTTCTGTACGACGTCTATTGCACGTCTGTCCGTCCTGGAAGAGGGATCCCTCCTCAGTTGCTCTTCCTGAGGTTTCTACTGTTTTTTCCCCGTTAAAGGGTTTTTTTGGGGAGTTTTTCCTGATCAGCTGTGAGGGTCTAAAGGACAGAGGGATGTCGTATGCTGTAAAGCCCTGTGAGGCAAATTGTGATTTGTGATATTGGGCTTTATAAATAAAATTGATTGATTGATTGATTAATTGATCCACAAAACACATGTAGACTGGATGGACAAACTCCCGTGCCCCCTCCAGCAGCCCTACCAGGGAAAACACCAGTGATCTCATTTTAAGGATAAGGATAAGGTTAGACTTTATTGTCCCCGGAGGGAAATTTGTCTTGGACAACAATGCCACAGCTGCAATTACAGTTCATCACTCACACGTATCACAATGCAACAAAGTAATCGTACAGTTGTACAATAACATTACAGGACACTCTATATAACATATATTGCCCCGCCCCACTTAAAGTGTATAGGTCCTCAAACACAGATAATTGCACTGACTGTGACTGTATTGCACAGAATAAATTATAAACTTACGATAAAAGAAAATAAATAGAACAGTAACTACTGTCCTAGCAGCTCATTCTCCTAAAATTTTTCATTAATAAAACACTGCATAAGATCCATACCAAAAATGTACGTATGGACAAGAGCCAAAGATACAGACAAGAGCCAAACGCACGGACAAGAGCCAAACGTACGGACAAGAACCAAACGTACGGACAAGAGCCAAACGTACGGACAAGAACCAAACGTACGGACACGAGCCAAACATATGGACAAGAGCCAAACATACAGTCAACAGTCATGTGTACTGACAAGAGCCAAACGGTCGGACAAGAACCAGACGTTCAGACAAGATCCAAACGTACGAACAAGAGCCATCTGCTGCTGCTGCTGCTGCTGCCATCATTAGTCATTAGTCATACTTCTACTGTTATTATACACATATGACTATTATCATACATGTATACTGCCAGATACTAATATATACTTTCAACATATTGTACCACAGTAGCCAGAACTATAACGACAATATTATTACTTTCATGAATGTTGTTGTAAGCTACTGTCATTACCGAGGATGTCCTGCATCTCTCTCTCTCTCTGTCTCTCTCTCTCTGTCTCTCTCTCTCTGTCTCATTGTGTCATACAGATTACTGTTGATTTATTATGCTGATCTGTTCTGTACGACATCTATTGCACGTCTGTCCGTCCTGGAAGAGGGATCCCTCCTCAGTTGCTCTTCCTGAGGTTTCTACCATTTTTTTTCCCTGGTAAAGGGTTTTTTTGGGGGAGTTTTTCCTGATCAGCTGTGAGGGTCCAAAGGACAGAGGGATGTCGTATGCTGTAAAGCCCTGTGAGGCAAATTGTTATTTGTGATATTGGGCTTTATAAATAAAATTGATTGATTGATTGATCTGTACACAGTGTTTTTAACTGAGACGCCTTGTCCACTGTTCCACATCCAGGACAGAGTCCACATCATTTGTTCAACAATTGGTCTGAGCCTCATGTTTAGCACCCTGAAGTAGCCTTTCTTGAGGAGGCTGAGCAGTGTGATACCCTGATAATTGGACCACACCCCCCGGTCCCCTTTTTTGAAAATAGGAACCACCACTCCGGTCTGTCAACACATTCTCACTGCAACCTCGTCACATGTCCACATTTGGTCATGGACTTTCCATGTTGTTGATGTTCTGGGAAGCCGTGTCAACTTCACCCTGTTCTATGCAATGTCAATTTTCCCCCCCTTGAAAGTCGGTGGTTTTTGGACCCGTCCACCACCCCTCCGACCCCTGCTTTGACTTTTGTCACCTTAACTTTCATTGTTGTCCCGCTGCATTTCCTTCTAACACTGCTGGACGCAGTTTAAAAATAATGGTGACTGGCCGTGTAACATGCTGCCGGACAGGGGCCTCAGCCAGATGTTCCCTGTTCACCCTCACTCCACGTTTGGGTTTACCTGGTCTGTCCAGCAGCCTCCCCGCTATCTAATCCAACTCACCACCAGGTGGTGATCAGTTGACAGCTCTGCTACTCTCTTCATCTGAGTGTCCGAGACAAAAGTCTGCAGATCTGATGATATGACCATGAAAATCAATCACTGATCTTTGGCCATGGGTGTTCTTGTACCAGGTACACTTATGAGCCTCCCTGTGCTTGAACATGGTGGTCTTTTTGGCTAATCCATGACTTATTGCCCACGTAAGCATTGAAGCCCCTTAGAAGAACTACAGAGTCCCTGGTTGGCACCCCTTCTAGGACATCACCCAAAGACTCTGAGAAGACCTGGTACTCTGAACTGTTGTTTGGTGCAAGGACATCAGTCGGAGATCTCCTCTCAGCAACTTGGTAATACAGCAGTGCTCAGCCAGGAGCTTGTGGGTATCCCCACACCTGCCCCTTGTCATAGGAAACTCTGGAAAAGGTGAGAGTCCAGCACCTCTCCAGGACTTTGGTTAAAGAACCACCACTGTACATAGAGGTGAGCCCAACTATAGCTTGTTGGTACTACTCCACCTCCCACACCAGCTCCTGTTCCTTCCCCACCAGAGAGGTGATGCACCACGTCTGTAAACTTTACCCGACCTCAGTACCCATGCCTTCCACAGGTGGGTCCACAGGGTGGTGGCTCTGTGTCGAGTGTTTGTGCTGTATCCAGCAGAGCCCTGTTGGTTCAGGCGTGACCACCAGACACTCACTGGTTAGCTCCCCTACTGGTTTCTGGGCAAGGTGCTACAACTCCTTTCTTGCTGATTCATATGGAGTCCATGAATTCCTCTCAGTCTGGTCCTGCCCCTTTTTAAACTAGAGTATTGATAACTGATGGTTATGGTAAAACCTTGGCGTCAGTGCAACGGTGTACTAACACATGTCTCTGTCTCCATGTGTCCTCAGATCATGTTGAACTCTCTCCATAAGTACGAGCCACAGCTCCACATCGTGTGCGTCGGCTCTCGTCATCGTCTCGTCTCCAACGTGTCCTTCAAGGAGACGCAGTTCATCGCCGTCACCGCCTACCAGAACGAAGAGGTACTCACACACATACTGTACACACACACGTACAAGTACACACGTCAAGTACATACTGAATTCTTCAAGGATTAACTGATCAGAATTTGGTGGAGTCTGGTGGAGAGGATTTATGTCCTGTACCAGAAATTTTCATTAAATTTCATCCAATTTCATTAAAAATCTTGATCAAATGTTACTCCGAGGTTTCTTATGGTATTGGTAGAGGCCAGAGCAATGCCATCTAGAGAAACTATTCATCGGATAAAGAGTCTCTGAGTTGTTTGGGGCCAAGAACAATAACTTCAGTTTCGTCTGAATTTAACATCAGGAAATTGGTGCTCATCCAGGTTTTTATGTCTTTAAGACAAGTATGAAGTTTAGTTAATTGATTACTTTCTTCTGGCTTCATAGATAAATACAACTGTGTATCATCCGCATAACAATGGAAATTTACAGAGCGATTTCTAATGATGTTACCTAAAGGAAGCATATATAGAATAAATAGGATTGGTCCGAGCACAGAACCTTGCGGAACTCCAAAACAAACTTTAGTATGTAGAGATGATTCATCGTGAACATGAACGAGATAGATGAGATCTAATAAAACAAGTACAGAGACGAGTCCTTTGTCTGAAGCAATCAGAAGGTCATTTGTAATTTTAACTAGAGCTGTCTCAGTGCTATGATGCACTCTAAATCCTGACTGTAATTCCTCAAATAAATTATTATCATGGAGAAAATCACACAGCTGGTCTGTGACTACTTTCTCAAGGATCTTTGAAAGAAAGGGAAGATTAGATATTGGTCTATAGTTGGCTAACACCTCTGGATCCAGGGTGGGCTTTTTTTAGTAGAGGTTTAATTACAGCTACCTTAAAAGACTGTGGTACATAGCCTGTTAATAAGGATATATTGATCATAATATATGAGTGTTAACCAAAGGTAAGACCTCCTTGAGTGGCCTAGTTGGGATGGGGTCTAAGAGACATGTTGATGATTTAGATGAAGAAATCACTGCAGTCAATTCTTGAAGAGAAATTGGGGAGAAGGAATCTAAATAAATATTAGGTGTTACAGCTGTGTTTGAGGTTAGATAGGTACTATCTGAGGACAGGAGGTCATGAATTTTGCCTCTAATAGTTAGAATTTTGTCATTAAAAAAGCTCATAAAATCATTACTGCTAAGGGCTAAAGGAATACAAGGCTCAATAGAGCTTTGACTCTCAGTCAGCCTGGCTACAGTGCTGAAAAGAAACCTGGGGTTATTCTTGTTTTCTTCTATTAAAGCTGAGTAATAGTTTGCTCTGGCATTGCGGAGGCCCCTCTTATACGTTTATCCTTGCATTTGTCTCATACTGGCGAATGTGATGTCTCAAGTATGTTTTGGGGGATTTCTTCTCATTTGGCACAAATGTCCACTTTGACTTATCAGTGATCTGATCAGAATTTGGTGGTCAAAGGTCAAAAGTCACCATGACCTCGCATCCATCGCATTCTCATGAAAGTAATATCTAAAGTTGAGGATCTTGAGGGATTTTTTTCTCAATTTGGCACAAACGTCCACAATGAGGCACTGATGATCTGACTACATTTTGGTGGTTGTCAAAGATGAAGGTCACTGTGACTGTGAACTTGATATCTTGAGTATACCTTGAGGTGATGTCTTCTAATTTTGCACAAACATCCACAAACTGTAACTGAAACTTGATGGGTTCACAAAGGCTGTGATTCTGGTCTGTTTGTTTATACAGAGCGTTATGTAGTAAACAACATGTCGGCTGTGATTGTTTTTCTGTGCAGATCACGGCTCTGAAGATCAAATACAACCCGTTCGCTAAGGCCTTCCTGGACGCCAAAGAGAGGTGAGACTGTCAGGGACTACTTTCAGCAGCGGATTGATACATGTGATAAACCCATAAACTAATAACAGTGCAGATTATTGCTGATACTTTCAGAGGAGAGTGTGACACTTAGCGCTTAGCGTTTTTCACTAGGATAATAGGTGAAGTTAGCATTAGCAGGTGATTAGAGAGTCATTATTAGCCTCAGGTGTCACTGTTTGGAGAGACCATGTCAAGTGACTCACTCACTCACTCACTCACTCACAAACACACACACACACACACACACACACTGTGTTATATGGCGTTTGATTTATCCACCTCAGGAACCCAGGTGGGCGGAGCTCAGCAGAGTCATCAGAGAGTCGTGTCGGGATTCAGCCCTGTGAGTCTGAACATGTTTATCTTATTCTTATTCCTCTCACACAGTAATTCATTTATTTATATAAATAAATAATCATATACCGATACTAACAATTATATGTATACATGAAATATATAAACACAATATAGAATATATACAAAGCTATTTATACAGTTTAAATCCAGTTTATGTTTATTGTTTGATTGTAAACAGTGTTTTATTGATTATAATTGTATCATGATGAAAATACCAATGCAAAAGTGTCAGTGTTTATATTATATGTATTTTTATATTTTATATATATATATATATTTATATATATTATTATATATTTATATACAATAGAAAGAAGTATATATATATATACTTTTATACTGATTATATAACTTGCTAAAAATGTTTCTAATTATAAGATTTAAGACTTTAAATATTTTGTCTTTGTTATCAAATTGAACATTGGTTTGTAAGGAATATATATCTTTATTTTTATTACAGTATATTTAAAATATAATTTCGTGGATACAAAAATACACAATAAACAGAGTGCAGGTAAAATCCAGAAAAATAAAACACGTTTCTTTACTGCAGTTTTTGTTTTAACACTTTAATTTAGAAATATATAACTGTAGTAAAATGTTAAAATGTTTTTTATGTATTCATGTTTTAATCATGTTAAATATATATGTGTGTGTGTGTGTGTGTGTGTGTGTGTGTGTGTGTGCGTGTGTGTGTGTGTGTGTGCGTGTGTGTGTGTGTGTCAGGCTGGTCTCTGTGCTCGGCTGGAGGGGGTGGAGCTTTTCCTTATTCCAGCAGCCTCCCGCTGACATCCCATCATCACCACGGTTACAAACACCACGGTTACCCCGGGCGACACACACCTTACCCCACCACCTACCTGCCGCACCGCACACACTCCTCAGGTGACTCTGTGTGTGTGTGTGTGTGTGTGTGTGTGTGTGTGTGTGTGTGTGTGTGTGTGTGTGTGTGTGTGTGTGTGTGTGTGTGTGAGGGTGTACTGTACTGTATATACATGTATACACATTAAATATAACAAAGGACATTTATCTATAAGATGAATTTAAACAGACATTTAAAAACATTTGTATACAAACTTTACAGCTTCATTTACTATATACATGTAACATAATGTATATATATAACATACATTTATATTTAAATTATAAATATACACATTTATATATTTATTTATTTGCATATACTAGCATTAACATATATCTATATACATTTAGAGTATTTAAACAAACCCTGACATGCATTTATTTATATTTTATAGAAAAACATTTATTCATATAAATACATACTGTAAATACAAACATCAACATACATTTATACACATATACATTTAGAGTATATATACTAACATCAACATACATTTATACACATACACGTTTAGAGTATATATACAAACATCAACATACATTTATGCACATACACGTTTAGAGTATATATACAAACATCAACATACATTTATACACATACACGTTTAGTGTATATATACTAACATCAACATACATTCATACACATATACATTATGAGTATATATACAAACATCAACATACATTTATACACATATACATTATGAGTATATATGCAAACATCAACATACATTTATACACATATACATTATGAGTATATACACAAACATCAACATACATTTATACACATATATATTATGAGTATATATACTAACATCAACATATATTCATACACATATACATTATGAGTATATATACTAACATCAACATACATTTATACACATATACAATATGAGTATATAATGACGTATTCTGCCACGCCACCTGCCTTGCTTTATTAATCGCTGCAATGTTGTCTTTGTTCCTAATCATGTCCTTAACGTCCTCATACACTTCCATAAGGAGCGTTTGCTCCGCCACAGAAAAAGCCTCCGCTCGCTCCTTTCCTTTGATTTTTGACACTCTGCAACATGTTCGGCACTCGACTAGTGTGGGCTTTTTATTTTCCCTGGGTGCGTGCATGAGTTGAGGCTTAACAGGTGAGGCTTGAATTAGCGTCAGTTGGAGCCAGCTGATTTCACTTGATGGAACGGGTTGGAGCTAGACTGGGAGTTGCCGTTTAGTCAAACTTCAAGATGACACCTTAGTCTGGATATTCTTAGCTACGTTGATGGAATACCCCCCTGTTGTGTATTTAACAGTACACATATATACGGTGTGTGTATATAAACAACAGACTTGTTTACATGTTGTGTCAGTGTGTCTGAAGGAGTTCAGCTTTTATATAAACAACAGATTTGTTTACATGTTTACATGTTGTGTCAGTGTGTCTGTCTGAAGGAGTGTTATCAGACGGATGGAGCAGCTCCTCCCCTCGTCCCTCCTCCTCCTCTTCCTCCCTGTCCTCTCCCCCCTCCCTCCCCTTGACTAGCAGCGCTCCTTCCTCACAGCCTCCTCCTCCTCATAACTCCAGGTGAGGCCCCGCCCATCACCATATAAGGTTAAAGGTTGATGACTTCCTGTATGTCAATGTGAACATGTTTGTGTTCAGTCAGTATCCCTGTCTGTGGACCGTCGGATGCACTGAGCTAAGCCCCGCCCACTCCCCCTGCACCGCTCTCCACGGATCAATCAGCAGCGAGAGCCTCATGCAGCCGCCCAGTCATGGTCGAGTGGGCGGTGCCGGATGGCCACCTGGCCCCACCCACTCTTTCTGAGGAGGGATGTGATTGGTCAAATGGAGGTGAAGGCTACTGGTGACCACTGGTGGCTTCTGCTGACCTATGGTGACCACTGGTGACCACTGGTAGCTACTAGTGACCACTGGTGGCTACTGATGACCTACTGGTGACCACTGGTGGCTTCTGCTGACCTATGGTGGCTACTGATGGCTACTGGTGACCACTGGTAGCTACTGGTGACCACTGGTGGCTTCTGCTGACCTATGGTAGCTACTGGTGACCACTGGTAGCTACTGGTGACCACTGGTGGCTACTGGTGACCACTGGTGGTTTCTCCTGACCACTGGTGACTACTGGTGACCACTGGTGGCTTCTGCTGACCACTGGTGACTACTGGTGACCACTGGTAGCTTCTGCTGACCTATGGTGGCTACTGGTGACCTACTGGTGAACACTGGTGGTCACTGGTGGCAACTGGTGACTACTGGTGATCACTGGTAGCTACTGGTGACCACTGGTGACTACTGGTGGCCACTGGTGGCTACTGGTGGATACTGGTGACCACTGAGGACCACTGGTGACCACTGGTGGCTAAGGGTGACCACTGGTGGCTAAGGGTGACCACTGGTGGCTTCTGCTGACCTATGGTGGCTACTGGTGACCACTGGTAGCTACTGGTGACCACTGATGACTACTGGTGACCACTGGGGACCACTGGTGGCTACTGGTGACCACTGGTTACCGCTGGTGGCTACTGGTGACTACTGGGGACCATTTGTGACCCCTGGTGACCACTGGTAGCTACTGGTGGCTACTGGTGACCACTGGTTACCGCTGGTGGCTACTGGTGACCACTGGTGGCTACTGGTGACCACAGGTGGCTACTCGTGACCACTTGTGGCTACTGGTGACCAATGGTGGCTACTGGTGACCACAGGTGGCTACTGGTGACCACTTGTGGCTACTGGTGACCACAGGTAGCTACTGGTGACCGCAGGTGGCTACTGGTGAGAGCTGAAGATTCCCAGTCACCACAGTGGTGCCTGTAAATAGCTCATCCTCCATCACTGATTGTTAAAGGTCTCGGTTGGTGGTTGACAGTAGCCGATGGTGACCACTGGTCAATATTCGCAGTTAACTACCAGCGGGTACTGGTCTCTGTTGGTGGCTACTGAAGTTGTACTGTTGTATACTTGTCAGTGAAGATTCTCAGTCATCCAGGTCACGGTAATCGTAAGTGCTGTATCGGAGACAACTGGACTTGCTTGTGTTTCTTGAAGATGTTTGGCCTCTCATCCAAGAAGCTTCTTCAGTTCTAAATGACTGGTACAAAGTCGCAGGCTATATAGACCCTGTGTGGGTGGGAACCCTTGCAGAGTCATAGGGGTCACGTGAGGCCTTAGTTTCAGAGTCATTAAGGTCACAATGTGAGTCTTTGACCCACCTCCCCAGACGACTTCACACCCATTCACCCCTGGTCCCACTTGACCCTACCGACTCACACTGTGACCTAAATGACTCTGAAACTAAGAGCTAATGTGACCCCTACGACTCAGCAAGGGTTCCCACCCACACAGAGTTTATATAGCCTGCAACTTTGTGCCAGTCATTTAGAACTGAAGAAGCTTCTTGGATGAGAGGCCAAACGTCTTCAAGAAACACAAGCAAGTCCAGTTGCCTACGATATTAGCACTTACGATTACTGTTGTATAGTACGCAAATATGTTCACGTTACGTTACTGTGACATGTTAGAGTGGTCCCAGTACAGACCCAGTATACACAGTGACATGTTAAAGTGGTCCCAGTACAGACCCAGTATATGCAGTGACGTGTTAAACTGATCCCAGTACAGACCCAGTATATGCAGTGATATGTTAAACTGGTCCCAGTACAGACCCAGTATATGCAGTGACATGTTAAACTGATCCCAGTACAGACCCAGTATATGCAGTGACATGTTAAACTGATCCCAGTACAGACCCAGTATATGCAGTGACATGTTAAACTGGTCCCAGTACAGACCCAGTATATGCAGTGACATGTTAAACTGATCCCAGTACAGACCCAGTATAAACAGTGACATGTAAAACTGATCCCAGTACAGACCCAGTATAAACAGTGACATGTTAAACTGATCCCAGTACAGACCCAGTATATGCAGTGACATGTTGGTATTGTGGCGCCCCCTGCTGTTCAGACCATCAGCTGTGTTTACACTGTTTGATCTCATAAAATAAAAAACAAAGCCACTTCCTGTTTGGTGGGTGTTTACAGCTGCTGCATGTTGTTTGTTTGTTGTTGTTTGTCTCCTCTAAACAAAACAATAATAAAAGTTGTATATCTGATGTTTTTTCTCTGCTGCATGAACTTTATCACATGGATGACACATCGTCAACCTGCTCTGTGTCTATAAAGATTTAAAGGACCCTCTGCCTGTCTGGGATGTGTTTTATTGTAAATAAAATTAACCCCTCCATCACCACATTACACGGCGTCACAATACTGACAATGTTCAGGGAAAATATTAAATAATAATAATAGTAATCAGTACTGTTATGTGCAGCTGCTGTCACACTGTGTGTGTGTGGCATCTGGCAGGACCACGGCAGCAGCACAACCACACACGTCACACCATCCAGGCACCGCTGTGATATGAGTTAACCTGAGAGACAGTGGAGCACAAAGGCTCCGGAGAAGAAGCCGAGTTAGTGACATCCAGAATGACCGAGTTTGTGACATGTAGTAACAGGGCGAGACAGAGAGAGAGAGAGAGAGAGAGAGAGAGAAGGTGCCGGGTGTATTATAGGGGGTGCTCCGGCAGACTAGGCCTAAGTCAGCCTAACTAGGGGCTGGTACAAGGCAAGCCTGAGCCAGCCCTAACTATAAGCTTTATCAAAGAGGAAAGTCTTAAGTCTAGTCTTAAATGTGGAGACGGTGTCTGCCTCCCGGACCGTAACAGGAAGATGATTCCACAGGAGAGGAGCCTGATAGCTGAAGGCTCTGGCTCCTGATCTACTTTTGGAGACTTTAGGGACCACGAGTAACCCTGCGTTCTCAGAGCGCAGAGTTCTGGTGGGATAATATGGCACTATGAGCCCCCTTAGATATGACGGAGCTTGACCATTTAGAGCTTTATAAGTTAACAGTAGGATTTTAAATTCAATTCTGGATTTTACAGGGAGCCAGTGCAGAGAAGCTAAAACAGGAGAAATATGATCTGGTTTCTTAGTTCCTGTTAGTACACGTGCTGAGAGTTTTTAAGGACTTACTAGAGCTACCTGATAATAGAGAGTTACAGTAATCCAGCCTTGAGGTAACAAAAGCGTGGACCAATTTATTGTTTATTAAACAAAATATTAATAAAACCCCTCATTTCATTAGTTTATTATATTTATCACAAAGTGTGTTTGATGTTTATTCATTGATGTATTAATTAATTTGATAATTTATTTATTCATTGGAATATGAAATCAGATTTCCCATTAATAGATAAATAGATAATAAACAAATATATAAAATATCTTAAATATAAGATAAAATAAAAAATAGCACTGTAAACATTATAATAATCCACAGATTCTGTTTGGGCCTGACAATAAATGAAAACAAAATAGAATAATAAATAATCGTGAAATAATACATTAATAGAATTATCAGTATAACAGTTTATGTTCCATCCATCTCAGCTTCATGAACACAGCTTCATTGTGTTGTTGATGTTGACCCCCTCTGCACCCGGCACTGCAAAGAGTTTCAAATTCAAAATGGCGTCATACAGGTTTCTATTCCATATTGAACTGTAAAATAAAACTTTTCAGCAGATAAAAACTAAAAAATCTGTCTCTTGTAATACGTATATCCGGTGTGTCCTCTTATTGTGAAATAATACCGGAAGCCGACCTTGCTGACCCGGAAGTTGTTTGGAGCCGCGGTAAGCAGAGCCAGTTGAATGAAGTGAGACACGCCGAGCGGTTCTCTGCTTTAAACCTTCGCTCTAACAGGTACGTCATTGTTTGTTATTATTTGCTGTGTTGACGCCGCTGTTTGTTTACAGTCTGAAGTCTGACATAATTTATTTTACGACTTCTTTCAACCGTAACGTGCGTAAAATAGCGGGTTAGCATGCTAGCTAACGTTAGCTGTTCCTCCGGAGTTTAATGGATACAATTCGTTTGTAAAGACAAACTGTGAGCTGGGACGATTAATCGATCGACTGGACGTTAGTCAGAGACATGTCTGAGCACTGCGGGGTCGGTTAGTCGGTAACAAAGTCTCAGGTTTAGTCAGCCAACTCTGACCTCATCAAGTTACAGAGTGATAGATACATTAATAATGTGTGCGGTAGTTGGTGCTCCCAGTGCTCCCAGTGGGTTTAATGTAAAGATGTCAGACTGTGTTTATTTCTCAGTTAAACTCAGTGAGCTGACATCATCATGTTGTCATGGAAACAGAGTGTGAGGTCAGTAACTGTCTGTGTGTTCAGGTTGAAGCTCTGCGGCCGTCATGGCTCACATCACCATCAACCAGTACCTGCAACAGGTAACCTCTGACCTCTGACCATCATCATCATCGTCACCTGTCGTACCGTGTGACCACACAGATGTGTTCTTCTTCGCTGGTGTTTCCTTCCTGCAGGTTTACGAGGCCATCGATAACCGTGAAGGCTCATTCTGCGCCGAGCTGCTCTCCTTCAAACACCCACATGTCGCCAACCCACGCCTCCAGGTCAGGCCCCGCCCCCTCAGGTACACACAGTCTCTGTTGCTAGGATTTGGCCTCACCTGTGTGTGTGTGTGTGTGTGTGTGTGTGTGTGTGTGTGTGTGTGTGTGTGTATGAGACAGCTGGCTAGTCCAGAGGAGAAGTGTCAGCAGCTCCTGGAGCCACCATACGACGAGATGGTCGCCGCTCACCTCAGGTATGACGGCCAATCAGAGGCCTCCTCTGTTTTATGTCACAGCTGAAGGTGTGTCAGAGTGCAGGTAACCATAGCAACAGCACTGTGTGTGTGTGTTCCAGGTGTACCTACGCCGTGTCCAATCACGACTTTGTTGAAGCCTACAAGTTCCAGACTCTCGTCGTTCAATATCCTTCATGATGACGTCACACACACACACACGCACACACACACACACACACACACACACAAGATGGACCAGTAATCAATAATTGATCAGTCCTTGACTCGTGACGTCCTTCCTGAGAGCCTTCCAGTCCCACAAAGAAGAGAACTGGTAAGTATTAGCCTAGCTTAGCATAAAGACTGGAAGCAGAGGGAAACTGTTAGCCTAGCTTAGCATAAAGACTGGAAGCAGAGGGAAACTGTTAGCCTAGCTTAGCACAAAGACTAGAAGCAGAGGGAAACTTTTAGCCTAGCTTAGCATAAAGACTGGAAGCAGAGGGAAACTGTTAGCCTAGCTTAGCATAAAGAATGGAAGCAGAGGGAAACTGTTAGCCTAGCTTAGCACAAAGACTGGAAGCAGAGGGAAACTCTTAGCCTAGCTTGCTGCTTTGTTGTGTTTGGGAACTGATATGAACACGCAGCCTTTGAACGCAGCCTCAGTGTTGTGTTTGTGGTCTCAGGGCTCTGCCAGTGATGTTCGCTGTAACTCTGGATCTCAGGATATTTGCCAACAATGTAAGAAGCTCACACACAGACACTGATGTGAGGTCAGCTGTTACTGCTGCAGTGCTGACCTCTGACCTGTGACCTCTGCAGGCGGAGCAGCAGCTGCAGAAGAAGGGTAAAGGTCAGCCGGGGGAGATGTTGGAAAAGGCTGCGGAACAGCTGATGAGCTGCTTCAGAGTGTGTGCCAGCGACAAGTCAGTGACACACACACACACACACACACACACACTGAGTTTACATACTGTCTTTATACTGTGTGTGTGTGTGTGTGTGTGTGTGCCAGTCGAGCAGGGATCGAGGACTCAAAGAAGTGGGGGATGATGTTTCTGAGTAACCAGCTGTTTAAGATCTACTTTAAGGTGTGACATCACTCTATGTGTTCAAAACATGTTGACATGAACACGTCTGTCCCAGCTGACTGGTTATTGATCAGATGATTGGTTGATTTCAGATCAATAAGCTGCACCTGTGTAAACCTCTGATCAGGGCCATTGACAGCTCCAACCTGAAGAACGACTACAGCCCCGCCCAGAAGGTCACCTACAAATACTACGTGGGCCGCAAGGCTATGTTCGACAGCGACTTCAAGCCAGGTAACACTGGAATTGTACTGGTATTGATAACCAATAACCTGATCAATCAGATACTGGTGATCGATCACCAGTAACTGATCGATCACCAGTAACCTGATCGATTACCAATAACCTGATTGATCATCAATAACCTGATCGATAACCAGTAACCTGATTGATCACCAGTAACCTGATTGATTACCAGTAACTGATTGATCATCAATAACCTGATTGATCACCAGTAATTGATTGATCACCAGTAACCTGATCGATTACCAATAACCTGATTGATCATCAATAACCTGATCGATCACCAGTAACCTTATCGATAACCAGTAACCTGATTGATCACCAGTAACTGATTGATCACCAGTAACCTGATTGATCCACAGCGGAGGAATTCCTGTCCTACGCCTTCCATCACTGTCATCGATCCAGTCAGAAGAACAAGAGGATGATCCTCATCTACCTGCTGCCTGTCAAGATGCTGCTGGTGAGGAGACCAGGTCCTGGTTCAGATCCCAGTTCGGATCCCAGATCAGTTCCCAGTTCAGGTCCCATATTAGATTCCAGGTCAAATGGCAGATTAGATCCCAGATCAGTTCCCAGTTCAGGTCCTAGATCAGATCTCAGATCAGGTCCCAGTTTAGATCCTAGAACAGGTCCCAGTTCAGATCTCAGGTCAGGTCCCAGATCAGATCCCAGTTCAGATCCCAGTTCAGGTCCCAGATCAGGTCCCAGTTCAGGTCCCAGTACAGGTCCCAGTACAGGTCCCAGATCAGATCTCAGACCAGGTCCCAGTTTAGATCCTAGAACAGGTCCCAGTTCAGAACTCAGGTCAGGTCCCAGATCAGATCCCAGTTCAGATCCCAGATCAGGTCCCAGTTCAGGTCCCAGATCAGGTCCCAGATCAGGTCCCAGTTCAGGTCCCAGTTCAGATCTCAGACCAGGTCCCAGTTTAGATCCTAGAACAGGTCCCAGTTCAGATCTCAGGTCAGGTCCCAGATCAGGTCCCAGTTTAGATCCTAGAACAGGTCCCAGTTCAGATCCCAGTTCAGATCCCAGTTCAGATCCCAGATCAGATCCCAGTTCAGATCCCAGTTCAGATCCCAGTTCAGGTCCCAGTTCAGGTCCCAGATCAGGTCCCAGATCAGGTCCAAGTTCAGGTCCCAGCTCAGGTCCCAGTACAGGTCCCAGATCAGGTCCAAGTTCAGGTCCCAGATCAGATCCCAGTTCAGCTCCCAGTTCAGGTACGCATTCAGATCTCCGCACAGACCCTTGTTCAGGTCCCAGTTTGACCTCTGCGTATGGTTTCAGGGTCACATGCCAACTCATCAGCTCCTGAGGAAGTACGACCTCATACAGTTTGCTGATGTCACCAGAGCAGTGAGGTAAGCAGAGGGGAGGTGACATCATCAGTGACATCATCAGGGTGTCAAGTGAGCTGACAGGAGTGTGTGTGTGTTTCAGTGAGGGGAACCTGCTGCTGCTGAACGAGGCTCTGTCCAAACACGAGACCTTCTTCATCCGCTGTGGGATCTTCCTCATCCTTGAGAAGCTCCGCATCATCACCTACAGGAACCTCTTCAAAAAAGTGTGAGTACTGCAGCGCCCCCTGGTGGATCCTCAGATACTGCAGCTCCCCTTGAGGACCCTCAGGTACTGCAGCTCCCCTTAGAGGATCTTCAGGTACTGCAGCTCCCCTTAGAGGATCCTCAGGTACTGCAGCTCCCCTTGAGGACCCTCAGGTACTGCAGCTCCCCTTGAGGACCCTCAGGTACTGCAGCTCCCCTTAGAGGACCCTCAGGTACTGCAGCTCCCCTTAGAGGATCCTCAGGTACTGCAGCTCTCCTTAGAGGATCCTCAGGTACTGCAGCTCTCCTTAGAGGACCCTCAGGCACTGCAGCTCCCCTTGAGGACCCTCAGGTACTGCAGCTCCCCTTGAGGACCCTCAGGTACTGCAGCTCCCCTTAGAGGATCCTCAGGTACTGCAGCTCCCCTTAGAGGATCCTCAGGTACTGCAGCTCTCCTTAGAGGACCCTCAGGTACTGCAGCTCCCCTTAGAGGACCCTCAGGCACTGCAGCTCCCCTTAGAGGATCCTCAGGTACTGCAGCTCCCCTTAGAGGATCCTCAGGTACTGCAGCTCTCCTTAGAGGACCCTCAGGTACTGCAGCTCCCCTTAGAGGACCCTCAGGCACTGCAGCTCCCCTTAGAGGATCCTCAGGTACTGCAGCTCCCCTTAGAGGATCCTCAGGTATTGCAGCGCCCCCTGGTGGATCCTCAGGTACTGCAGCTCCCCCTGGTGGATCCTCAGGTACTGCAGTGCCCCCTGGTGGATCCTCAGGTACTGCAGCTCCCCCTGGTGGATCCTCAGGTACTGCAGTGCCCCCTGGTGGATCCTCAGGTACTGCAGCTCCCCCTGGTGGATCCTTAGGTACTGCAGTGCCCCCTGGTGGATCCTCAGGTACTGCAGTGCCCCCTGGTGGATCCTCAGGTACTGCAGCTCTCCTTAGAGGATCCTCAGGTACTGCAGTGCCCCCTGGTGGATCCTCAGGTACTGCAGATCCCCCTGGTGGATCCTTAGGTACTGCAGATCCCCCTGGTGGATCCTCAGGTACTGCAGTCACAGATAGAGTAGCAGAGTACCAGGACCAGTGTTATTTCATTGCAATGGAACAGAACAGTATGCTAACAGTATGGTAGCAGGATGGTAATCGTCTTTTCTAGATAGATTGTGAAATAAAACATGTTGAACACACTATGGGCTGAGATCCACCTTGGACCATACCATGTGATCACACCTGTCATTTCTGACCGTCGTCTCAAAGTGTCTTTTGATTTTCTTGTAAATCAAGCATGGTAGCAATTAGCTTAAGTCGCTATGTTAGCATATTGTTCAATATAATAAAGCCTGAGCTAGCTTTCAGTGAACATCTACTGCTCAAGATGATATAAGTTTTCCCACCACTCAGACAGAGGCTAACACATACAGCAAACTGTTGACATAATGTAGTTTTAGCTCCATGTAAAGTGAATAAATGTGATGTTTACATTTGGCACAAACGTTCACTTGGACTCAAGAATGAAATGCTTAGAATTTGGTGGTCAAAAGTCAAAGGTCACTGTGACCTGGTCTGTCTCATGTGTGATCATGGAACCAAGAACAGTTTGAGGGAATTTCCTCAGATTTGGCACAAAGGTCTACTTCGTCTTCAAAATTAACAAATTTGAATTTGGTTGTCAAATATCAAGGTTACTGTGACCTTGCAACCATCTCATTCTTGTGAAATGGTATCTTTAGAACACCATGAGGGATTTTCTTCAGATTTGGCACAAACGTTTACTGTGATATTGCATCAGTCTCATTCGCATTAACATAACATTTTAAGAACACCTTGAAGGAATTTTCTCAAATGTGGCACAAACGTCCATATGGACTCAACAATTAAGTGCTTAAAATTTGGTGGTCAAAGGTCAAGGTCACTGGGACCTTGCGTCTGTCTCACCCTTGTCAATGCAATATCTCAAGATCACTTTGAGGGAGTTTCTTCAAATATGGCACAAATGTCAGATTGGACTCAGTGATCAAGGGTTATATTTTGGTTGTTGAAGGTCAAGGTCACTCTGACCTGGTCTGTCTGATCGTATTTTTGACCAGATGATTTTGGCTCCATGTCGTTGTTATCATGGTTTATGATGTCACGATAAAGCTGCTGTCTGTCCGTCTCTCTGCCCCTCTTTCTGTCCCTCTGTCTGCCTGTCCCCCTGTCTGTCTCTCTGTCCCCCTGTCCGTCCTCAGTTACCTCCTGCTGAGGACACACCAGCTTCCTTTGGACGCCTTCCTGGTGTCTCTGAAGATGATGCAGCAGGAGGACGTGGACATCGACGAGGTGCAGTGTATCCTCGCCAACCTCATCTATGTGGTCAGTACGCGCGCACACACACACACACACACACACACACACACACACACACTACACAGGAAACAGCTGGGACAGAACACAGGAAGTAACTCTTGTTCTTGTCTTCTTCCTGTCAGGGTCACATCAAAGGTTACATCTCCCACCAGCACCAGAAGCTCGTGGTCAGTAAACAGAACCCGTTCCCTCCTCTGTCTTCAGTCTCTTAGACTACATTACCCACAATCCCCTCTGGCTGCTGCTCCTGGAAACTCTTCACAATGTCGTTTTTTATTTTGTTGTGTAAAAAAAAGTAATAAAACAGCTACTGGTTCGTACAGCGTGTCCAACGTCTCTTCTTCTGTCCCCCTCATGTCCCCTTGTGTCCCTCTGTGTCCCCCTGTATCCCTCTGTGTCCCCGTTACCCTCTGTATCCCCCTGTGTCCCTCTGTGTCCCCCTGTATCCCTCTGTGTCCCCTCTGTATCCCCCTGTGTCCCTCTGTGTCCCCCTGTGTCCCTTTGTATCCCCCTGTATCCCTCTGTGTCCCCCTGTGTCCCCTCTGTATCCCCCTGTGTCCCCGTGTCCCTCTGTATCCCCCTGTGTCCCCCTGTGTCCCTCTGTATCCCTGTGTGTCCCCTCTGTATCCCCCTGTGTCCCCCTGTATCCCCCTGTGTCCCTCTGTGTCCCCCTGTGTCCCCGTGTCCCTCTGTATCCCCCTGTGTCCCTCTGTGTCCCCCTGTATCCCTCTGTATCCCCCTGTGTCCCCCTGTGTCCCTCTGTGTGTCCCCCTGTGTCCCTCTGTATCCCCCTGTATCCCCTTGTGTCCCCCTGTATCCCCCTGTGTCCCTCTGTGTCCCCCTGTATCCCCTTGTGTCCCCCTGTATCCCCCTGTGTCCCCGTGTCCCCCTGTATCC
Source organism: Epinephelus awoara (assembly GCA_035609425.1). NCBI lineage: Eukaryota > Metazoa > Chordata > Actinopteri > Perciformes > Serranidae > Epinephelus > Epinephelus awoara. The sequence goes on from CM069317.1 coordinate 22,725,024, forward strand.
CCCTGTGTCCCCTCTGTATCCCCCTGTGTCCCTCTGTATCCCTCTGTGTCCCTTTGTATCCCCCTGTGTCCCCTCTGTATCCCCTCTGTATCCCCCTGTGTCCCTCTGTGTCCCCCTGTGTTCCCCTGTGTTCCCCTGTGTCCCCCTGTGTCCCCTCTGTATCCCCCTGTGTCCCCCTGTATCCCTCTGTGTCCCCCTGTGTTCCTCTGTATCCCCCTGTCCCCCTGTGTCCCTCTGTGTCCCCCTGTGTCCCCCTGTGTCCCTCTGTATCCCCCTGTGTCCCCCTGTATCCCCTTGTGTCCCCCTGTATCCCCCTGTGTCCCTCTGTGTCCCTGTGTCCCCCTGTATCCCCTTGTGTCCCCCTGTGTCCCCCTGTATCCCCCTGTGTCCCTTTGTGTCCCCATGTCCCCCTGTATCCCTCTGTGTCCCCCTGTATCCCTCTGTGTCCCCCTGTATCCCTCTGTGTCCCCGTGTCCCTCTGTGTCCCCGTTTCCCCCTGTATCCCTCTGTGTCCCCCTGTATCCCCCTGTGTCCCTCTGTATCCCCCTGTGTCCCTCTGTGTCCCCCTGTGTCCCCCTGTATCCCCCTGTGTCCCCCTGTATCCCTCTGTGTCCCCGTGTCCCTCTGTGTCCCCGTGTCCCTCTGTATCCCTCTGTATCCCCTTGTGTCCCCCTGTATCCCCCTGTGTCCCCCTATGTCCCTCTGTGTCCCCGTGTCCCCCTGTATCCCTCTGTATCCCCCTGTATCCCCCTGTGTCCCCCTGTATCCCCCTGTGTCCCTCTGTGTCCCCCTGTATCCCCCTTTGTCCCCCTGTATCCCCCTGTGTCCCCCTGTGTCCCCGTGTCCCTCTGTATCCCCCTGTGTCCCTCTGTGTCCCCCTGTATCCCTCTGTGTCCCCTCTGTATCCCCCTGTGTCCCTCTGTGTCCCCCTGTGTCCCTTTGTATCCCCCTGTATCCCCTTGTGTCCCCCTGTATCCCCCTGTGTCCCCCTATGTCCCTCTGTGTCCCCGTGTCCCCCTGTATCCCTCTGTATCCCCCTGTGTCCCCCTGTATCCCCCTGTGTCCCCCTGTATCCCCCTTTGTCCCCCTGTATCCCCCTGTGTCCCCCTGTATCCCCCTGTGTCCCCCTGTGTCGCCCTGTGTCCCTCTGTGTCCCCCTGTGTCCCTCTGTGTCCCCCTGTGTCCCCCTGTGTCCCTCTGTGTCCCCCTGTATCCCCCTGTGTTTTTGTTCATAAACAAAGTAACAGCACTAAAGCTGCCAAGGAGAGAGAGGCATCATGGGAAATTCAGCAAGCAGAATCCTCTTTGGCGGGCATGTCTCTCCCTCTGTCTCTCTCTCCCTGTCACGCTTGGCTGTCATGTCAGTTTCAGGCAAAATGCCCCCCAAAAAATATTAGAGAAGAATCCTTGGTAATTTCAGCAGCTGTTTTGGGTACATATAGATGGTTGGTGACTTATTTGAAATGTGAATCCTTTAAAAACTATCATACTCAAGAGCACTGTGAATTAATTCTGCCTAGATATCGATCAGATTTCCTGCATACAAACAACACGTGTGTCTGCCAGCTTGCTTCAGGCTCGGCAGTGAACTCAGGTAATAATGTTTAATACTTGGGATGACACAATAAAGCTGGTGGGTAAACTGTTGCCTTTGGTGTGACGTCCCTTTTATATGGTGCAGCCTCTTTATGTTATGTTACTGTTGGTACGGAGGCCGTGACACCGACTAATATTAATAACATGTCTAAAATATGTTTAATAAAAGTCCAACTAATATTAATAAATGGACCAAAAAATATATATAAAATGTCTGAAATATTATTTATAAAATGTTGGCAAAAAATTTAATAACGTGTCGAACAAATATTGATAAATAGTCAGGAAAAATATTTATAGAAAGTCCAACAAATATAAATTAAATGTCTGAAAAATGATGGGTGTGTCATTAAGTATAAATCTGTTGATGCTCAAAAACAATAATGAGATGAAAGTGTCGTCGAACGAGGACGGCAGGACTGACTCATGAGGCTGTGATGTCATCAGATGAGGACAGACGCTGAACTTTCATCATTTTCATTTTATTGAAGAAAAAAACGTTTATTAAAATAAGACAGACGGGAAAAGCCACGTGACAGAAGGACAGATGGACACAGACACCAGCAGATTGTGAGTGACTTTGAAACAGTTTGAAAGATGGCGGCGATGACTGCGGCGGCGGTCAGCGGTTCTCAGGGTACTGGTTTACTTGTGGGGTCATGTGATCCTCGGCCTCCACCAGCCTTGGTCTGATCCAGCCCAGGTAACGGGACACTTTGGTAAACACCAGACCGCTGCTGCCACCGTCCTCGCTGCCCGAGGACCATGACATCAGCAGCCCCGTCAGAAACGCCGTCCCATGCTCGACTGTGGCAACTGGAGTCCCTGGCAACAGGCTGCTATAGCGGCTGACCTCTGACCTCAACTGGTCTTTTGAGGACTTCTGAACCTTTGTCCTGCTGCTGTTGTAGTTTTCGGCTCCGTTTGGCGTCCCCCGGATGCCATTTTGTTTCCCTGCAGCTTCATTCGGGCTCCCCTGGGCTTGCTCGGCTCCATCGTGCCTCCTCATGCAGAACATTTTGTTGCTGAGCGGATGCGACACATTGAGCTGACGGCGACACTTGTCCAGCGTCATGTAGACCAGCTCCTGAGTCCGACCGACGCCCCGTCCCCCGGTCACGCCCCTTGTCCCAGAATGCATCAGGATGTTTTCACAGAAGTCCTTGGTGGGCAGGCAGAGGTGGATGAGGGTGGAACTAAAGGGCAAGGGGCGGGTCAGCTCGAGGAGGGCGAGGTCATTGTCGTGGTAACCTGCACGGAAACGTTCATGGATGTACAGCGCCTGCACAGGGATGACCACCATCTTGTCGTCGTCACCTAGGAGACAAGACGTTAATATCATACAGCAGGCTTTTATTTTGAAGGAGATGTTGGCAAAAAGTAAGTGGACAGCTGTGTGAGATGCAGTGATGTCATCACTCTTTTAAGGATTATCTTCATGATTTAAGGACCAATTAAAACACCTTAATTTTTCCCTAAAGTGTAAATTGGTTTAACCCTTTTGGAACCCCTTAACCTGCAGATAATCCATTAAATCTGAACAATCCCCCTTAAAGTTTTGAAGTCTGAAAATGTTTAAGTAAATGGTAAATTTTTTTCCTTAAGTTAAGCGATATGGGGTGCCGTTTGTAAAGTGTCTCATGCTGAAAATAACATCAACTTTTTGCCACATTTAGCTTCAAACTGTTTAAAAAAGTGTTGTGAATTTTTTAACGTCACCTTTTACCACATTTACAGCAATATTTGTTAACTTAGAAATATATTAAATAGTTAAATCTAAATATTAAATGTGGCACCTAAATGTTAAATCTAAATATTAAATCTAAATCTAAATGTTAAATCTAAATATTAAATCTAAATATAACTCTAAATATTAAATCTAAATCTAAATGTAAATGTTAAATCTAAATGCTAAATATAATATAAATCTAAATGTTAAATCTAAATATTAAATATAAATATAAATATTAAATCTAAATTCATTCATTCATTCATCTTCTAACCGCTTCATCCTCGTGAGGGTTGCCGGGGGGCTGGAGCCTATCCCCACATCGGGCGAGAGGCAGGGTTCACCCTGTACAGTTCGCCAGACTATCGCAGGGCTGACACACAGAGACAAACAACCATTCACACTCACATTCACACCTACGGACAATTTAGAGTAATCAATTAAGCTAGTCCCCAAATCGCATGTCTTTGGACTGTGGGAGGAAGCCGGAGTACCCGGAGAGAACCCACGCTGACACGGGGAGAACATGCAAACTCCACACAGAAGGGCTCCCACACCCGGGATCGAACCCTCTTGCTGTGAGGCGACGGTGCTAACCACCACACCACCGTGCCGCCCACCTATTAAATATAAATATTAAACCTAAATCTAAATCTAAATCTAAATCTAAATGTTAAATCTAAATGCTAAATATAAATATAAATGTTAAATCTAAATGCTAAATATAAATGTTAAATCTAAATGCTAAATATAAATTTAAATGTTAAATGTTAAATCTAAATGTTCTGGGTGAAACTAAATATTTAGCTAATATGCAAATTCACACTGCCGGTCACCGGAAGTACCAAAATAAAAGCTCGAGATGGTCAGACTGTGTTTATAGAATCAAATAACGAATTAAAACCAACTTATCGGGGGAAATGAACACTTGAACATACATTAGCGTGATAATAACTACCTAAAATAACAAGAAACATGTTTGGAGAAATTTTATTTGACGTGTACTTTGAGTTGTTAGTGTCCCCTCGGAGGGACTAACAACCTAAGCTAAGCTAACAAGCGTTGGCTCTTAGCACCGTTAGCAGTGTCTGTAATGACTCATTAACTCTTAAACGGTCCGTGTAAAAAATATTTTTTCCAGCGGATGTCTTAGTTACAACATGATTGAGCTAGCAAAGCAGTTTTGTGTTGCGATGTGTGGTATTTATTCAGTTTTGGGAAATCACGATGTCTAGAAAGCATCAGTGGCTGCAGCAGCAGCAAAGCTAACATCAGGACGTCATCTGTTAAAAGCCTCCCGTTGTCGGATACGACATGAAACTACTCCAGTTAGCTCAATCATGTTGTAACTAAGACATCCGCTGGAAAAAAATATTTTTTTCACGGACCGTTTAGAGTTAATGAGTCATTACAGACTCCTCTAACATATTGTAGGTTATCGTAGATTAGCGGGGCTAACCGTTAGCTGTTAGCCCCGCTAATCTACCATAACCTACAATATGTTATTAATTTCAGAACGTGATAGTAATGTTTGTTCAATCATAGTGTTTATAGACTTCACAAACACCAGATTAGTCTAAACGGTGATATAGTGACGTGAAAAATGTGAGATATGCATATATATATATGTAGCTAGACTCCGCTGGTTTTCTACCCGGAAGTATTTGTAAACAACAAGGTGATTCCCTCCGAAGGGACACTAACAACTCAAAGTACACATCAAATAAAATTTCTCCAAAGATGTTTCTTGTTATTTTAGGTAGTTATTATCACGCTAATGTATGTTCAAGTGTTCATTTCCCACGATAAGTTGGTTTTAATTCGTTATTTGATTCTATAAACACAGTCTGACCATCTCGAGCTTTTATTTTGGTACTTCCGGTGCCCGGAAGTGTGAATTTGCATATTAGCTAAATACTTAGTTTCACCCAGAACATTTAGATTTAACATTTAACATTTATATTTATATTTAGCATTTAGATTTAACATTTATATTTATATTTATATTTATATTTATATTTAGCATTTAGATTTAACATTTAGATTTAGATTTAGATTTAATATTTAGATTTAACATTTAGATTTAGATTTAGCATTTAGATTTGACATTTAACATTTAGGTGCCACATTTAATATTTAGATTTAACTATTTAATATATTTCTAAGTTAACAAATATTGCTGTAAATGTGGTAAAAGGTGACGTTAAAAAATTCACAACACTTTTTTAAACATTGTTTGAAGCTAAATGTGGCAAAAAGTTGATGTTATTTTCAGCATGAGACACTTTACTAACGGCACCCCATAAAGGGATGTCACGCTTTATGTGTCTGAAATCTACACCTCTTAAACCCCGACTAAGAATCCCTTAACTCTCACCTGTCCACATACTTTTGGCCTGGTATTACAGCAGTGAAACAGTGCTCAGTACCGGCAACCACGGCAAAGTTGGAGGGTCGGAGGTCGGACGCCGAGTCCTGGACGAGGCAGCGGGCGGCGGTCAGGACAGAGCGCCGACCAAGCACTACACCATCACAAAGCTCCGCTCCTCTGCTGTCCAGCAGGGACACCTGGAGGAGCAAAACAACCACATGATGAAGAGTAACCAATGAGCTGACAGCTGGCTGTGATTGGCTGAGACGGTCCTACCTGCCAGGGCCACGCAGACACCGACGTGTTGACCTGGTCAGGAAGTTGTCCACAGGGAAACGTGACTGCGGACACAAAGACGAGGTTAGTTCACCCGTTACAGCTGCTCAGGAAATGTTTGAGGCTTATGGCGGCGGCGGTGTCAGACCCTCTGGAAGACAGCTCCGCCCATCCATCTGCAGTTTGAATCCCGGCATGCAGGAGCAGGTGAAGGAGTAGTAGGACACCGTGCACAGCTGGTGACACGCCGTCGGGCCGTCAGTCGGACACTCTGCGAACTCTGAGACACACAACAATGAGACATGTATATTGAAGGAGGCAGGGCTAACTGTCACTGTGGGCGTGGTCCAAACCTCTTATCTGTGGCGCTACAGGCGGCTGTCCTCCGTCTCCCAGAACTTCCAGTTCACAGACGGGGCCGTAGTGGGAGGCGGGGCAGGAGCAGTTGAACCCGCCCACTCTGTCGGTGCAGTTTCCTCCATGGAGGCAGGGGTCGGGATCGCACTGATCACCATCTGATCACAGATCAATCACACTGATCACCATCTGATCACAGATCAATCACACCGATCGCCATCTGATTACAGATCAATCACACTGATTGTCATCTGATCACAGATCAATCACACCGATCGCCATCTGATCACAGATCAATCACACTGATCGCCATCTGATCTCAGATCAATCACACTGATCGTCATCTGATCTCAGATCAACCAATCACCATCTGATCACAGATCAATCACACTGATCAGATTTAACTCTGCGTCAGACACAGTTAAAAATCATTGTGTGTGTTTTAATGATGGTGGATTTCGGCCACATTAAAATTTTAGAGTTGATTTTGAGAATGACGTCACAATATTCCGACAGTAATGAATTTAGAGGAAATAAAGTCGCAACATTTATAAGGAAAAGTTGTAAATTCACAAGATTAAACTTGTGATACATTTTATACGTTTAATTTCGAAATATTTGGACTTTTTTCTTAATTTCGTGAATTCCGATTTTTATAACAATAATAATAATAATAATAATAAATAATTAATAAATAACTTTAGTTTATTTGTCTCACGAATTTATGAGTTCAATATCATAATATTCCGACTCCTCTGTCTCATAGATTCCTATGAAGTCAGTCTCATAAAGTTTAATATCATGACTTTATCCATTGTTTCCGTATGGCTCTCATCCTTCCTTGTAGCATTTCAGTTTTCAGACTGACTGTAGTTGTTAGAGTCCACAGATATCAATAAATAGTCAATAACAAACGGTATCGTCAGTGTCCCGGTATCGTAAAAACTCACCGACGTAAACAGTCCAGAATTCCATCTACAGAGAAACAAACCAGTTAGAACCAGTTTACAGGTACATTTTAATTTGCTGTGTGTGACACGTGTTTTGACGGCTGAGAGTCGTACCGTCTTCTTGGTGTCCTCGAAGTACTCGCGCGCTTCCTCCCAGCTGCACGTCTCCTCATAACACTCGCGCTCCAGGTTCCCCTGCAGGATCTCCTCCACTAGGAACAGGTTGGCCCGTCTGGACCGCAGGAACACGTCCTGCCTCCGAGGAAGCTGAAACACTTTGAACAGATTTTAATTCACAGTGTAATTATTATTTCGTCATTATGATGCAGTAGAACAGAAATACTCATGACATCATCATTTTAAGTATAACAAAAGAAAGTTACATTTGTTTGTACTATTATATAATCAATCCACTTTTTACATATTTATTTATACATTTAATATCGATCAATAATCTTATTATAATTCACAGTATACTGATAGTTAAAATGAAGTCAGACTGAGTCAGTGCTTGTCACAACTGTCTTTTTTGATATAAGCTAAAACATGCTAACTACACGTTCCGACACAGAAACCAAAAACCTTTGGCATGTTTTTGGAGTACGTACGGAGTCCCATCTGACTCCGTACATTTCCAGTTTGAGCTGGAACTTTAACGTGATTTGTTTGGTTTAACGTCAAACTGAAGACTTTAAGTCTTTATTTAACGGACAAACTGCAATCTGAGGAAAGGGCCCCAGAGGTCAGAGGTCTTACCTTGCCCTTGGATGAGAACCTGAAGGAAACAAGCGAAGACGTAGAGACACAGAAGAGACGCTGGACAACGAGCCGACATGATGCTGGCCGCCATGACACTGACTCCACTATACACACGCACGCTCACACACACACACACACACACACACACACACACACACACACACAGCAATGAGTCACGGCTGCTTCATGAAACATCTGTGACCTGAAATCCTGAATCTGTCGTGAAAGAGTCTGAAACACCGAAAATAAAAATATCCAGACGTCACTGTGTTCACAGACGACTCCTCTCTATGTTTATCTGTAAATGAATGTGATGAAAGTTGTGAGTTACTGTCGGATCAGTTTCTGTAAAGAGTTAACAGAGTAAATGCAGTGTCCCCGCTATGGACTCTGACCTCTCCTCAGAGTAACCTCACAAAACAAGCAGCACATCCGAGCTTTGTTTATTTGAGACAAACAAGAGATTAATCATTTCACATGATCCAGGACAGAACACGGAGACAGACAGGTGGAGGTGGTCACTGTGGTTATAAAAATATCTCCAGACCAACACATTTAAATCTTTATTTTCTGTCTTCACTTCCCAAAGTGATGTCTTCAGACAGCTTCTACTGATCAGTCTGATTGATTCATTATCAGAGCAGCTGCTGAGTCATTGTCTGACTCATCGATAACTTTGATATTGTTTTAATTACTTCACTGTATTTTTTTTTTTGTTCATTGCCGCAGCACCATGACGCAGTGGTTAGTGGGATTCAAACCTGCGGTGGGGGAACCCTTCTGTACAGTGTTTGCACGCAAGGTTTCTGGTTTCCTCCAGGTGCTCCGACATGTTCTCCCCGTGTCAGCGTGGGTTTCCTCCAGGTGCTCCGACATGTTCTCCCCGTGTCAGCGTGGGTTTCCTCCAGGTGCTCTGACATGTTCTCCCCGTGTCAGTGTGGGTTTCCTCCAGGTGCTCTGACATGTTCTCCCTGTGTCAGCGTGGGTTTCCTCAGGTGCTCTGACATGTTCTCCCTGTGTCAGCGTGGGTTTCCTCCAGGTGCTCTGACATGTTCTCCCTGTGTCAGCGTGGGTTTCCTCCAGGTGCTCTGACATGTTCTCCCCGTGTCAGTGTGGGTTTCCTCCAGGTGCTCTGACATGTTCTCCCTGTGTCAGCGTGGGTTTCCTCAGGTGCTCTGACATGTTCTCCCTGTGTCAGTGTGGGTTTCCTCCAGGTGCTCTGACATGTTCTCCCTGTGTCAGTGTGGGTTTCCTCCAGGTGCTCTGACATGTTCTCCCTGTGTCAGCGTGGGTTTCCTCCAGGTGCTCTGACATGTTCTCCCTGTGTCAGCGTGGGTTTCCTCCAGGTGCTCCGACATGTTCTCCCTGTGTCAGTGTGGGTTTCCTCCAGGTGCTCTGACATGTTCTCCCTGTGTCAGCGTGGGTTTCCTCCAGGTGCTCTGACATGTTCTCCCTGTGTCAGCGTGGGTTTCCTCCAGGTGCTCTGACATGTTCTCCCCGTGTCAGCGTGGGTTTCCTCCAGGTGCTCTGACATGTTCTCCCCGTGTCAGCGTGGGTTTCCTCCAGGTGCTCTGACATGTTCTCCCTGTGTCAGCGTGGGTTTCCTCAGGTGCTCTGACATGTTCTCCCTGTGTCAGTGTGGGTTTCCTCCAGGTGCTCCAGCTTCCTCTCACAGTCCAAAGACATGCAGGTTAATTGGTGACTCTAAATTGTCCGTAGGTGTGAATGTGAGTTTAAATGTTTGTCTCTATGTGTGGGGACAATTAATGAATGAATGTATTTTTATTGTTTTACTTTCGTGCACTTTGTGACCTTGTTTATGAAAGGAAACATTTATATTTTTAATATAAACCTCTGCATTTATACGACTCTGATAAAATGCTCTAAGTTTCAATGAAGAAACTGAAAATTTGGAATATTTTAATTTCAATGACACAAAACTTCAGACTGTTGTCATGTTATTATATTTCTTTATTTTTAAAAGTTCATTCCTGACAGCGGCTGATAAACAACACAGGAAACACACACATTTCAAATGTTTTAACAAGACTGAACGCTAACGTATACTAACGTGTTGGCAACGACTGCTTTACAAGCTGATTACAGATCTGCTGCCTCATTAAAGCCTCGTTAACTCAAATATAAAGGGGCCGAGAACAGAACCCTGAGGAACCTCTACAGTTATAAAGGACCCTGTCAGTGATCATGGTTCTCTGCTGTTTGCTAACGTGTTAGCCACTAGAAGCTAATCATAGGTTGAGCGTTGTTATTGCCAGGGTGTTGTGCTGCCCCCCAGTGGCCAAATATAGTAACGACTGCAGCTTTAAGACTGTTGGTTTTTTAAATGTTGTCAGATGATAAAAGTTGTTCAGAGTTTGTGACGTGGAAACATCAATGATTACATGAGAGACACAAAGTGCGGCTGATCTCTGCTTGATGGTCTCAACCCATGAAAATCGGCGGGCGGCGTCTTACAGAACCAGCCTTTGGATGGCTCCACGGCGCCTCCTTGCCGTGCCACCGCCCTGCTCTTTGGGCACCAGCTTCTCGATGCCTTCGTTGATCCAACGGATGTACTTGGACACCTGAGTGTAGATGCCATATTTGCCTTTGCGTGCACAGCCTTCACCCCAGCTCACAATGCCGGTGATGAAGTAGGTGTTGCCGTAGTTTGTGACGTGCGGCCCACCGCTGTCACCTTGGCAGGCGTCCTTGGCTATTGTGTCGTAGCCTGCGCAGAACATGCGGAAGGAGATTCGCAGCTGGGTGGATTCAATGCAGGTGTGTCGATCCACATAGGGTAGGGCGAGGCGCTGCAGGATCTGGGATGGCTGCCGCCCCTCGCCGACACGGCCAAAACCACTTACGATGCCCTCTGCCTGCCGCATCAGCACCTGCACAGGAAGGAGGAGATGCGCATTAGAATACCATCAGAGTCACTCTCACGTTGGTACAGGATGTGTGAGCTGCTGGTTAGCGTAGCATTAAAATTGGAAACAGCTAGTTTAGCTTAGCATAAAGCCTGGAAAAAGCTAGCCAAAATGAACTCATTATCTGGTTGTTTAATTTGTACAGAAATCAAATATGAAAACAACAGTGAGCCGTTTCAGCTTTCAGGAATTACGTGTCGGACTGCCTCTCGGCACGGACCAGTAACTTCCTGACAGCTACACTGGTTGCCTGGCAACAAGAAATAGTCAGGTACATGATCACTGAGTAAAACAACAAGTTGTTTATTGTGAACGGAGCAACCAAAGGTTCACCTTTTCAGCGAAGTCGGCCTCTGGGATGCAGGCGGGCAGGATGTATCTGGTGAAGGTGATGGGTGTGGTCAGTTTGATGAGGGCGATATCGTTATGGTAGGTGTCTGGTTTGTACTTGTTGTGGGTGATGATGGTCTCCACCTGGTGCTTGGCTTCATTCCCGTGCTCCACCGCCACGTCAAACTCACCTGAGGACACACACAGTGTTTCAGACACTCCAGCTCTGTACGTCAACACTTGAATGCATCACCAACGGTGCGGCTGATGCTGATTGGTTCGTCAGACCTACCCAGCTTGACATAGATGTAGCGTGATTGGTTCATGCAATGGGCAGCGGTCAGAATGATATACTCATTGAGGATGGTTCCTCCGCAGAACCCTCGGTCCTCCTCATTCAGGAGGAGAGCCTTTGAGGACCAGGCGGGAAATAGAAGGGTTACCAATACACAACATCTGCAGGTATGGACGCATGTGATATGGACTCCTAAGGGTCCATCTGGAGACATTAATGGGCTGATATGGACATCCAGATTTCCATGTAGAGACATTAATGGACACCTGGACAATAATGGACTGCCCGGTGTCCATACTCCCTGGTGTGTCCTCTGCTATGGGCGTCTTTTCCTCTATGTTGTTCCTTATTCTCTTATTTAAGGACATTAACATCATCATCATCATCATCATCATCAGTAGGTTGTCCTTTGATTCTAAAAGAGAAGGTGTTTCTACCTGCCATGGACATTGTCCCGGTGGACAGTCCTCTCCGTTGACAATACGGGTCGTACCCACGTTCTCAGGGAAGATCTCCTCTTCAAAGATCGCAAACTCTGGAAGGACCCTATCATTGCTGCTGTTCCTAGGAAGCGAGGACGTGTTGGACGTGGACTGGTGCTGGGTGGAGTTGGTGCTGAGGTCCGTCAGGTTGGACCCGGCGGTGTCCTCCTTTGTGGTGTTCCGGCGCTCATACCTGAAAACAGTCCGGGTCTTTCCGCTGATGACGGCACCACATTTGAAGGGTTCTGTAAGAGATGACATGAAGTTGAGATCAGACAGGAAGTAGAACATAGAGCCTGATAATTCTATCTGTCCTTACGGCGGTACAACAGTATGTTTGAGGAACCTTTAGGACTCGTCACCACGTAACAAGGCCTCAGCACTCTTTATCTCTCCAACCAGAAACACTGAGATTAACTGATACAACATGACCACGTGGAGTCTGCTTCACCATTGGAGTCACAGGATTTGTAATCTGGTCCCAGGAAGTATCCGTTGGCGCAGGAGCACTCAACGTTTCCTCGCACCACGTTGCAGAAGTGTTGGCAGCCTCCATTTTTATTCTCACAGAGCTCAGGAATAACTGCAAAGACAAAGGAAACACTGTTAGGACCAGGGCTGGAGTTCAGACCACACACCAGGTACCCCTGATACCCTGCCGTTAGACGACCCAGCTAAACAGATTCATGATGATGTGTTGACATTAACACAACAACCTGACAGGAACAAAGGGTTCATTCAAAAGAAACAGGAAATGGAGACGTGATCCAGGAGGGTTCCATGTTTCTGTGATGGGTAAGGATCTGGTTTAAAGACATGGGGTCAAGGTTGAGCTCCACCCTCCGGAGGGACTGTGGTTCTGTACCGATTTCGCAGTTGAAACCCTGGTACCCAGGCTGGCAGTAGCAGGTGTAGCTGCCGATCCCGTCTTTGCAGAGTCCTTGATGAGCGCAGGGCATCGAATCGCATGCGTCGCCATCTGCAGGGACAAACAGAGCAGACTGAGGTCAGATGGCCAGAACTCTCAAATGCTGACAAAGTTTGACCCATAGATTTGAATGTCAGAGCCATAGACCAGCCAATAGGAGGCAGCGTTTCAGTTCCTGCTTTCATTGGTAATATTTGGACTTTACAAAGCTCAGTTCAGGGTTCAGTTACTTCCTGTAATCTAATTTCTGGTAGGTACATTTCCTGCTTTGGTTCCAGCACCTGATATCACCCCTAACACCTGAATCACCATGTAGCACATCCTCACTGTGCGAACTGTCAGGGTTTCTAAATTAGCCCTTTGGTTCGGTAACTGACAAAACTGAATGAACATCTTACCAACGTATTTGGCCCAAAATTCATCCTGCAACAGAAGAAAAAAAAAATCACACTGTCAATTCAAAAGAATGTAAAATCACATCAGCTGGTCTCAGAACAGAAAAGTTCATGTGGGTTTAAGCCTCAGCGACTGTGACAGCCACGGCCCAGACATAAATTTGGCACAAACATCGAGTGAACGATGAACTGACAAGGCTGTGGTAGTCAAAGGTCAAGGTTATTCTTACATCGTCTGTCTCATCCCTCTTGGCCTTGAAGGAATTCCCTCAGATTTGACACAAACGTCCAGTTGGACTCAACGATACACTTATTAGAATTTGGTGGTCAAAGGTAAAGGTCACTGTGATCTCGAATCCATCTCATTCCGTGCCAGTGTCATTAGTTGTTGGTGGCATAATGTTTTCGGGTTATCTTTCCGTCCCATTCATGTGAACAAGATATCTCAAGAAGGCCTTAAAGGGAACTCTTCAAACTTGGCACAAACTTCCCCTTGGACTGAAGAATGAACTGATTAGACTTTGGTGGTCAAAGGTCAAGGTCCCTGTGAACTTGTGTCTATCTCATTTATGTGGATGTGATATCTTAGGAACACCTTGAAGGAACTGACTAAAATGTGGCACAAATGTCCACTTTGAGGCACCGATGAACTGATTAGGCTGTGGTGGTCAAAGGTCAAGGTTACACTGACCTCATTTGTCTCATTCTGATGGACATTCATTCTTGTCATATCTCAAGAATACCTGAAGGAAATTTCCTCAAATTTGGCACAGATGTCCACTTGGACTGAAGGCTAAATTGATTAAAATTTGGCTGTCAAAGGTCAGCGTGACTTTACATCTGTCTGATTCATGTAAATGTGATATCTTAAGAACACCTTGAAGGAATTTACTTAAATTTGGCACAAACTTCCGCTTGGAATTAATGATGAACTGATTAAATTTTGATGGTCAAAGGTCACTGTGACCTGGGCCGTCTCATTTTCTAATTTTTGTGAATGTGGAACTAAGAATAGTTTAGGGGAATGTCCTCAAATTTGGCACAAATGTCATCTTTGACTCGTAGATGAACTGATTACAATTTGGTAAGGTCGAGGTCACTGTGACCTTGTGTCTCTCATTCATGTGACAATGATATCTAAAGAAGGCCTTGAGGGAGTTTTCGCAAATTTGGCACAAACATCCACTTGGACTCATGAATGAACTGATTAGAATTTTGTGGTCATTGTGACCTTGCATCTGTGTCATTCATGTGAATGTGATATCACCTTGAAGGAATTCCCTCAAATTTGGCACAAATGTCATCTCGAACTCGATGTTGAACTGACTAGAATTTGGTGGTCAAAGGTCATTGTGACCTGGTCCGTCTCATTTTTGTGAATGTGGAACTAAGAACAGTTTGAGGGAATGTCCTCAGATTTGGCACAAACATCATCTTTGATTCATGGATGAGCTGATTACAATTTGGCTGTGTGTTAAGATGGCTTAAGCTAAGCTAAGCAAACAAACAATTCCCTAAAGTTTGAGTGTTGGTTTAGGACTTGTGGCAGTGTGTGGTTTTGTTCGACGGTGGTGTTTTAGTTGATGGTTAGTACAGTTTTGTCTTTGTCCTCAAAGATCTCTCGCGCCTCCTCCCAGTCGCAGCGCTCTTCCATGCACTCCCGCTCCATGTTGCCTTGTTTCAGCTCCTCCAAGAAGCTGTTGGCTCGTCTTCTGCGGGTCAGAACCTGATTGGCTGCCTCGTCGTCCAAAAAGACTGAAAGACAAAGTTAAGGTCTGATCAGACATTTGATGTTCACCACCACCACAAGTCATTGATGATCCTCAGAGGATGAATCCTAAAAGAACTGATCATCCTCTGATTTTTATGTGTTGTTGATTTTTTTACTTCAGATTTCTCAAGAGTTACCTGATGAATTGGCGAAAAAGGTTGAGACATTCATGTTCCTCAGAGGATGACTGTCCTCTGGCGCCACCATGGGGTCGAAAATATTTTAAGTGAAACATGTCAGGAACTATTGGGTGGATTGTGATAATCAGACATTCATATTCACCAGAGGATAAATTCTAACCCTAACCCTAACCCATATTCACCAGAGGATAAATTCTAACCCTAACCCTAACCCATATTCACCAGAGGATAAATTCTCAGAAAAACATGGTTTTGGTTCAGGTTGATGGTTCCCTGAAGATGTATCCTGATGATTTTCCTAAAGAACTTTGGATTCTTTAGGATTCACCCTCTGGGGAACATGAATTCATACACCTTTTGTGCCAATTTTCACAAAGTAAATCTTGAGATATTAGAAGTAAAAACTTTGAGAGCTGGTGGTGCTAAATGAAAAGTTGGAGGATAACCAATTTCTTTAGGATCCATCCTCTGGGGAACAAGAACATCTGAACCAAATTTCATAACATTCGCCCAATGAATAAATCAAGATTCACTTGATGAATTGGCAAAGAAATTCATGTTCCCCAGAGGAAATATACATGGTTCCCTGAAGATGTATCCTGATGATTTTCTCCTTTAACTTTTGGGTAGATTGTCATGACGTTTAATTCAGACATTCATGTTCTTCAGAGGATGAATCAGTTAAAAAAGAAATGGTTATCACACCTTGTCATCGAGTGTCAAAGTTTTTACCCGAAATATCTCAACATTTCCTCGATGAATTGGCCAAAAAAGGTTCTGAAGTTCATGTTCTCCAGAGGATGGATCATAAAGACATTAATGATCCTCAGACTGTTTCCTCTAATGCCACCTTTGGCAAAAATTGTACGGAAATTCATATTCCTCAGAGGAATAATACCCTAACTGCTTGACTGCTTGGGTTCAGATTTTTGGTTCCCTGAAAATGTATTGTAATGACCTCAAGTGTTCTCATGAGGTTAACATATAACGTTTTGACTGAAATGTTTTGACAGCTAGAATATTTGACGCCAGATGAAAGTTGAATTCTTTAGGATTCATCCTCTGGGGAACGTGAATGTCTGAACCAGGAGCCAAAGGAGAAAATCATCAGGATACATCTTCAGGGAACCATGAACCAAATCAGTCTAGGAGTACAGATATATTTCCTCTGGGGAACATGAATGTACAATTTTTGCCAATTCATCAAGTGAATCTGAATTTATTTATCGTGTGAAATTTGGTTCAGACATTCATGTTCCCCAGAGGCAATATATATATATAATATATTACTGTTTGAATGATTTGGTTCATGGTTCCTTAAAGATGTAACCTAATGATTTTCTCCTTTAGTACCATCGTTACATTAACATGTTAAGTTTAACGTTAAATGTTTTGACAGCTGTTGTCGGAGAGATTGTGATGAACTCTGGTTCATGATCCTCAGAGGATGAACCTTACTGACTTCGATCAGGTTGTGTTTGAATGTGTCCAGATAATTTCCTAAATCTGGTCGTGGCTCCTGAAACCTCTGAAAATGTCTTTTTATGTTTAAGTTTCATGACGTCACTTTGGACCAATCAGGTCTCAGTGAGTGTTCTTTCTGTCCAATCAGATGTCAGCACGCTTCATGTTGCTGTCAATCATCTAAAAAACATCCGAAATCTGAACAAGGTCAACACACAAACCAGCGGGGTCAAATGTCACCTGTCAGCCGCCAATCAACAACCCCCCAAACACCACCACCATCACAACACACAGTCAACATGATGAGACTCTCCCCCAACGCCATGACTCTGTCAATCCTTCGCTCCCTGTACATTTAAGTTTAGTTTGTAGACAACATACCTACGTGAGCGGCGGTGGCAGCCAGGTGCAACAGCAGGAGGCCGAGAGACTGTCGGTGAAAACAAAACATGGCCCGGAGTGGACGGCGAGCTTGAATTAGTCTGTGATGAGATGAAGGAACGCAGTCTGAATGTGGACAGAGGGACAGAGGGACAGAGGGGGAGGGGCCACAGGGAGGACAGTGACCTGAGGGAGGAGGAGTGGCAGGAGGAGGGGGAGGGGTGGGAGGAAGAGGAGGGGCAGGAGGAGGGGGAGGGGTGGGAGGAAGAGGAGGGGCAGGAGGAAGAGGGGGAGGGGAGGGGCAGGAGGCGGGGCAGGAGAAGGGAGAGCTTAAACATACTCTGCTTCACTGATAGAAAGACAACTACAACTCCCAGAGTGCATCACTGCAACAGACAGACTGAAGATACCCCTTTACTTCAGTAAAACTACAAATACCACAGAGCCTAACCACATGTCCATGTAAACCACATGACTCCGTAAACTGGTGTTAGAATATCTAAAATCAATCTTTGAAAAGTCTTGAAAAGTCCACATGTCCCAGTAAACCACATGTCCCTGTAAACCATGTGTCCCCGTAAGCCACATGTCCTCATGAACCACATGTCCCAGTAAACCACATGTCCCCATAAACCACATGTTCCCGTAAACCATGGGTCCCCATAAGCCACATGTCCTCATGAACCACATGTCCCAGTAAACCACATTTCCCCATAAACCACATGTTCCTGTACACCATGTGTCCCCATAAACCACATGTCCTCATAAACCACATGTTCCCGTAAACCATGTGTCCCCGTAAGCCACATGTCCTCATGAACCACATGTCCTTGTAAACCACATGTCCCATAAATTACATGTCCCTGTAAACCACATGTCCTTGTCATGATAACATATGTTTTTCATGTGTTCCTCTTGAGACAGTTTTAAAAATTTTTAGCATTTTAAGTAGATGATGGAACTGTTTAACTTCACAGAAGTTAAACAGTTCCATCATCATTCATCATCATTCATCAACATTCATCATTGTGTTTTGTATTACTGTGCAAAACCATGTATTAGCACCTTTGGTAAAATATTCTTTGTAAGTGATGTGGGTTTATTTTTTATTATTGTTGTTGTGCAACTTAAAAAAAAATTCTTTGAGTGTTAAAAATGTAGATGTTGACACCAAAGAACACACTGTAAAAAATGTAATGTTGAACAGAGTTTATTCTGTGTGAAGGTTAATTCAGCATGTCGACATCACGGATTAATGATTTTAGAGGAAATAAAACTTTTGAAGAATTAAATCTAATTTTAAACCAGTTTCTGTTCCAGCATCTCCAAAGCTTTCTCCATCGTCATCATCGTGGGCGGGTCTTTCATGATGCCCTCCACCCAGTCCACAAAGTTGGCCATGTTGGCGTACACCCCATAATATCCCGGGTGTGAACAACCCCGCCCCCAACCAACCACGCCCATCAGGAAGTGTGTGGAGCCGTAGGGTGTGACCAGCGGGCTCCCGTCATCACCGCGGCAGCTCTCCTGACGACCCTCCAGGTATCCGGCACACAGCATGTTGTCAGTGAAGTTGAACTGGGCTCTCTGGGAGCACTGGGAGTTCTGGACGATGGGGACGGACATCCTACGGAGGACAGGGGAGACTGGGACAGGGGGCGTGGCCCCTGAGATGTTGGCGTTGCCCCCGCTGGTCCTCTTGCCCCAGCCTGACACGATGTGGTAGCGGACTGGGAGGAGCTCCTGCTGAGCGAAGTCTCTGGTGGGCAGGCAGACAGGGATGGCGTGGCGGTTCAGAGTGACGGGACGACTCAGTTGCAACAAGGCGACATCACTGTCACCCGTCGCCGGTACATAGCCGTAATGGGAGATCGCCATGGAAACAGGTATGATCTGTTCGGTGCCTTCTTCCACGTCCAAATTGTGTTCCCCTGGAAACGGGAAAAAAACGTCAAATGCGCCAAAGTACAAATGTCAACTTTACTGAGCTACGTTAGAAAACAACTTTACAGAATGATTTTTTAAAGTTGTGTTGTCATGGTGCCACAGAAAACGAAAAAGACACTGTTGAATAAGACATTACAAATGTGACATTTACGGGGGAAAAAAACATAAACTTAACTTTAACGAATTAATAAACAACTTTACCTAGTAACTTTTTAAAACACCTTTACAGATTAAACAAATATATGGAGCAAATTTTGCAAACTATTCAAAAACAACTTTTATGAAACACTGACGAAAAAACTGCTGAAAAATTTTTTTTTTAGGGAAAATCTTTAACAAAATATTTTTAAAAAAACTTTACAGAAACATTTTTTACAAATCATTGAAATAACAAAATAACTTTTCCAGAATGTCAAGAAACAACTTTACAGAACAACTTTTAATTGAACAACATTAGCGTGCTAATGTGACAGTGATTAACAGACGTGCAGGTGAACTGAACAGGAAGAGGAATTACCTGCCACCACAGTGAGGCTTAGAGGGTTGTTGCCATGGATACAGTGGGCGGCGGTGATGACCCAGTTTGGACTGATCAGAGCTCCTCCACAGTGACTGTTTCCTTTTAACCGTACCAGAACCTGACGGACAGATGGACAGATGGATGACATTAACCCTTCAGGTTCAGTTCAGTTCAGAACAGAAGATTGATGTGTCCTTGCATTTCTTTATGGCATCACTTTCAGGCCACATTTCCCCTGACTTTAAAAGGGCATATCAAACCACCACTCCAGAGGAAAATACACCACAACATTTAACTTAAGAAATTAAAATCTAGGACATACAGCTGTTCTGACCTCGATACAGATCTCCAATTATCAGGAACTTGTGGTGCAAGGTATCAAAATGGAGAAAAATCAGAAATAATTAATAATTAGTAATAATAGATATTAATTATGTAAAATAATGAGACTTAATTTACATTAAATAACTGTGTGAGAGAGAGACAAAAGGTGTGGGTTCGAAACCAAGGCTGTCTGGGCTAAAAACAAAATGGCTGACAACCAGAAACAACAAGATGGCCGACTCACAGATGGCTTCAGACTGGCGGAGGTTTTTCCTGACTGTGTGATCAGTCAGGACAAAGTCAAAGCAGATGAAGCGAGTCTCTTCTTTGGGTGCAGCTCTGTTGAAGCCACTGTGTGAGTGAGTCTATGTGAATGTGATATGTGTTGCAAAGGGTCTGGGTTAGGCCAAAGGATGTTTAGTAGCATGCAAGACTCTGCACTGTCTGTGAACAGCATTAGCAAACTAGCATCACTTAGCTTTAGCGACGCCAACTAACCAATGACCTAACTGCAGCAATCACAATAATAATTCATAGGCTATGTAGCACAGACACTGATAAAGTGCGCCAAACACAACGTTTGCGACTAACTTTCCAGCAACAAGGAGAACCAAGTTGAGTTAGCATCCCAACGTCTAGCTCTGTAAGGAGCCCGAGGGACCAGCTTCCTCAGATCTGCTCCTTCGGAACGAGGACACAGCAAAGACTGAATCTGGAACCACAGCTCTTTCCAGCCTTCAACTGCCTGTTAACAAAAGCAACACTCCTCAGCATCTTTTTTCCTCTCCATCCATTCATGGACTGGTAACGTAACAACTGGACATAACAAGCTAGTGCAGAAGTACGAGCTGAGCAGGACAGTTAGCCTCTATGAGTGCCTGCGTGACATATGCTGATGTGATGTTTTCACAGAGTTAATATTGTGATTTGTTTGTTTTTATTGATTGTTGCAGTTAGGTTATTGGTTAGTTGGCTTCACCAAAGCTAAGTGATGTTAGCATGCAACTAAACATCCTTTGTACTAACCCAGGCACATTTTGCAACATATATCACATACACATAGACTCAAATTGGCTTTCAGAATAGCTACACCCAAAGAGGAGACTCAAAGTTCCTGCTTCCTGTAAATTAAGTCTAAGTATTTAACAAAATTAATAATTATTATTAAAATAATTATTTATTATTCCTGGGAGCCATTTTGATCCTTCAATTGGAGATCTGTTACAAAGTCAGGTCCCAATACAGATGATCCCATAATGTTTCCTGTAACACCCCCTTCAGGACTCAGGTTACCTGCCAGGGACAGTCTCCTTTGGGACAGTGGTTGGACCCCACCAGTCTGGTCTGATCCACCACAGTCTGATTCAGGCCTGTTTCTTGTGGAGGCAGCCGACCACACGGATACTCCACTGCAACACACACATACAACCATCACAGTACTCACTGCAGAGTACCAGCCAGTATTTCAGTAAAAAAGTAACTAAAGTACTTCTCTCTGAGATGTAACAGAGGACAAAGTAAGGGACTGGTATTCATGTGTAACCAGAGGATTAAAGATGTGTTCACCAGGGGGCAGATCAGAGCCAACACCTAAATATTTTCTTGAACAAATCTCAGTTTGTTTGGAGGTTCATATTTCCCAAATGCTAAGATCAGAATCAGCTGTTTGACAGTACATTAATAATCCATAAATCATTAAAGTCAGTTTCTAAGCACAAAGAGTAGGAGTATTCAGGTGGAATTTGTACCCTGAGCAACACACTGCCGCCCGTCTTCGCCCAGTTTGTATCCGTCAGCGCAGAAACATTTCCGTCTTTGTCCTGAGCCGTCACAGAAATGTTGACAGTGTCCATTCTGGTAGAGACACTTCAGGATGTCTTCTATCACTACAGGAAGATAACAGTTAACACACTGTAATTTATATATACACATACACACACACACACACATATATATATATATATATGTTCGATAACAAATACACTTCAGTATGTAAAACTCCAGTTAGCAACCCACACTATTATTAGCTTAAATCCCTTTTATTGGTCAAAATGTGGAGCTTCACCAGGTCAGTAAAAGAGACGGGGCCTTTAGTTAAAGTTTAACAGCTGTGTGTAGTACATCTGTCTTGTACTTGTTATTGTTTTTATTTGATTATTTTTAATATTTTTATTTTTTATATATATGTATTTTTAAAAGAAATTAGTCTCTGCTGTTGTGTCGGACACTTTAGGGAACCACTTTATTAAATAACTTTACAATCTGAAGCAACAACTACAACTTAACATTAGGGTACAATTTTTTTTTTTAAAGAAAAAGCTTTATTAAACAACTTTGCTGAACAACTTAACTTAAGGGAATGACTACAACTATAGGGAACAACTTTAGTAAACCACTTTCCAACTTCAGAAAACAATTTCAAATCTTTACAGAGCCACTTTATAAAACAACTTTACTGAAAGACTTTACTGCATAACTATGCACTTTGAAGCAACAACCACAACTTCTTGGCCCCAAACAACTCAGAGAGTCTTTATCTGATGACATAGTTTCTCTCGATGGCATTGCTCTGGCCTCTACCACTACCGTAAGAAACCTCGGAGTAACATTTGATCAAGATCTGTCTTTTAATTCTCATTTAAAACAAACCTCACGGACTGCATTTTTTCATCTGTGTAATATTGTGAAAATTAGGCCTATCCTGACCCAAAAAGATGCAGAAAAATTGGTCCACACTTTTGTTACCTCAAGGCTGGATTACTGTAACTCTCTATTATCAGGTAGCTCTAGTAAGTCCTTAAAAACTCTCCAGCTAATTCAGAATGCAGCAGCACGTGTACTAACAGGAACTAAGAAACAAGATCATATTTCTCCTGTTTTAGCTTCTCTGCACTTGCTCCCTGTAAAATCCAGAATTGAATTTAAAATCCTACTGTTAACTTATAAAGCTCTAAATGGTCAAGCTCCGTCATATCTTAGAGAGCTCATAGTGTCATATTATCCCACCAGAACTCTGCGCTCTGAGAACGCAGGGTTACTCGTGGTCCCTAAAGTCTCCAAAAGTAAATCAGGAGCCAGAGCCTTCAGCTATCAGGCTCCTCTCCTGTGGAATCATCTTCCTGTTGCGGTCCGGGAGGCAGACACCGTCTCCACATTTAAGGCTAGACTTAAGACTTTCCTCTTTGATAAAGCTTATAGTTAGGGCTGGCTCAGGCTTGCCTTGTACCAGCCCCTAGTTAGGCTGACTTAGGCCTAGTCTGCCGGAGGACCACCTATAATACACTGGGCACCTTCTCTCCTTCTCTCTCTCTCTCTCTCTCTCTCTCTCTCATATCCTATTACTGTATCTATTTTACTCGGCCATTCTGCATGTCACTAACTCGGTTTCTTCTCCGGAGTCTTTGTGCTCCACTGTCTCTCAGGTTAACTCGTATTGCAGCGGTGCCTGGATAGTGTGACGTGTGTGGTTGTGCTGCTGCCGTGGTCCTGCCAGATGCCTCCTGCTGCTGCTGTTATCATTAGTCGTACTTCTACTGTTATTATTACACATATGATTATTGTCACACATGTATACTATCAGATATTAATATATTATTATAATTAAAATATTATTACTTTCATTAATGTTGTAAGCTACTGTCATTACCCTCTGTCCTGTCTCTCTCTCTCTCTCTGTGTCTCTCTCTCTCTCTCTCTCATTGTGTCATACGGATTACTGTTAATTTATCATGTTGATCTGTTGTGTACGACATCTATTGCACGTCTGTCCGTCCTGGAAGAGGGATCCCTCCTCAGTTGCTCTTCCTGAGCTTTCTACCGTTTTTTCCCCGTTAAAGGGTTTTTTGGGGAGTTTTTCCCGATCAGCTGTGAGGGTCCAAAGGACAGAGGGATGTCGTATGCTGTAAAGCCCTGTGAGGCAAATTGTGATTTGTCATATTGGGCTTTATAAATAAAATTGATTGAATTGATTGAACTCACAACTTAAGGGAACAGCTTTACTAAACAACTAAAGGGAGCAACTTTATAAAACAACTTTACTGAACAACTTTACAATTTGAAGCAATAATTACAACTTCACTTAAGGGAACAACTTCACTCGAAAACTAAAGGGAGGAACTTTATTTAAAAAAAACTTTAGGGAGCAACTTCATGAAACAAATTTAAAGAACCACTTAAAAAAACAACTTTACAACTTCAGGGAACACCTATATAAAACAACTTTAAGGGACCATGTGAGCAACTTGAGGGAACAACTTTACAAAACAACCTAAAGGGACAATGTGATCAAATTTAGGGAACATCTTTATAAAACAACTTTACTAAAGAACAACTTTACTTAAGAACTTTAGGGAACAACTTTACAAAACAACTTTTCAGAACAATGTTATAAACATCAGAACAACTCTTAACAAAACCAAAAAACAAAATCTTCACCAAACAGCTGTATATGTGGAACCCATGTCTGGAACGACTTAAGTGAACAAATTGAAGTGATTTTTTTTTACCTGTTTGACAGTGTTGTCCTTCAAACCCTTCGGGACAGTGACATTCATAGGACGTCCCCATGTGGACACATGAGCCGTTGTTATGACACGGGTTGATCAGGCAGGGGTCGCGACCTGATAAAGGAATCAATCATAACAGTTTTTCTAAAGACAGAGAGACATGTTATTATTATGAATTCATATTTGATATAGATGATCTTACTATTATTGATACAAGTTAACATTTGAATTCTTGGTGAAGTGCAATCTTAAATATAGAATGGAGTCATAATTTAGTTGTGTTGTGATGTGGAGAAAAGTAAAGTTCATTAATGTCCAACACGTTTGTTCCTCAGTGTCATGAAGTGTTTTATCAATCCTGATGTTTGACAGTAAAAACCAGCAACAAGAGTCACCACAGATAATAAATAACAACAAAAGATTTTACTCACGGTCGTACGCCAGCCAGAACTGCCTCTGCAAAGAAAAAAATAATAAGTCTTTGAAAACATGTAATCATCAACGTATTCCAAAAACAAAGCTAAAGCTAACACAAACTTTAAAACTTTTGGGAACAACATTACAACTTTAGGGAACAACGTTATAACTTTAGGGAATGACTTTACCAAACAACTTCACAGCTTTAGGGAACAACTTTACCTAACAACTTTAGGGAAGAACTTTAAAACTTTTGGGAAGAACTTTACAGCTTTAGGGAACAACTTTACCTAACAATTTTAGGGAAGAACTTTAAAACTTTTGGGAACAACGTTACAACTTTAGGGATCTTTTTTAGAAAACAACTTTAAGGACCCACTTTGAAGAATGACTTTACTACAAAACTTAAAAACTTTAGGAAACAACTTTTCAACTTCACTACTTAAGGGAACAACTTTACCAACAACAGCTTTAAGAGCTATGCTTATAAAACAATGTTACAATTTTAGGGAACAACTTCATGAATCTAGTCTACTTTATTTCTCTTGTAAAATCAATCAGACAACTGGTGCTCGTCCAGAACGCTGCTGCCAGAGTCCTCACCAACACCAAGAGTGGAGCGCATTACACCAGTGCTTAAGTCACCGCACTGGCTTCCTGTGTGTCAAAGGATAGACTTTAAAATCTTGTTACTTGTCTATAAAGCACTAAATGGTCTCTGGCCTAAATACATCTCTGATATACTTGTACGTTATGAAGCACCCAGACCCCTCAGAACATCTGGAACAGGTTTACTCAGTGTTCCCAGGATCAAAACCAAACAAGGTGAAGCAGCCTTTAGTTTCTATGCTCCCCGCCTGTGGAACAAACTTCCAGAATATCTGAGGTCGGCTGAAACTGTCAACTCATTTAAATGCTTTATGTTTGTGTTTTGCACTGTTTTTAACTATTTATTGTCTTGATCTCAAACACAATTTTATTGTTCCTTTAATGTTTTATTTTAATGTATTTTTCTTGTAAAGCACATTGAATTGCCTTGTGTATGAATGGTGCTATTTAAATAAAATTGCCTTGCCTTGCCTTGCCTATAAGGACTAACAATAAATAGAAGTGACTTAAAACTGTTTTGAATGTAGTGGTAAAATAAAATTAGGATAATTAGTGGTAAGACAACATGAAGGCATCTGTGAATCTGAAGTTTAAAGATGTTTTTAAAAAATGGACATCTCGTCTTTAAGACTATTTAAATTTCGGTAACTGAGATGGCGACTGGCTGACCGTTAGGGCTTCATCTTCGAAAACTTCTCGCGCCTCCTCGTAGTCACATATCTCCTCTATACATTCCCTCTCCAGGTTTCCTTGTTTCAGCTCCTCCAAGAAGCCACTGTTGGCTCGCCGCCATCTCTGCAGCACGCCATTCGCCTCGTGCTTCTGGACAAACACTGTCAACACAAACCATCAAATGACATCATTTATCTTCAACAGAAGGTTTAAAGGTCTGACTCAATGTTTATCTGTCCTGTCCTGAGACACTGTGGGGACGTCTCTTTGTTACCACAGAAGAAGGCGGAGCTGACGCAGTGTTGGATGTGAACTAACCTGCAGCAGCAGCAGCAGTGAAGCCTGACAGCAGAATCCAGACACTCCTCAGCAACATGTCACCACTTCACACTGACTCCACTCAACTAACACTAACACTGCTTTAAACTGGGTTAGGCCACGCCCACCAGGCCTCCCACCTTTCAACCACCAGGTCAGTAAACACATCTCTACTACTGACCTTTACCCAGGTCACTGAACGCATCACCACTGACCAGAAACAGAATGTCAAACACAGAAACGTTCAGTTTATTGTCATCAAACAGAATCAGGACAGTTTTTACATTTCAGGGTCTGAAAACAACATTTGTAATGTCGTCATATTAAAATAAAAATATAATTTCAACAATAGTTCAGAGAGTTTGATGTGAGAAAACACCTGAACATGACGTCAATAAATTGTTCCATTACATTCATGTTAAGAGACAATTACAGTAACTGTAAGACACTCAGATGAAGGTCACTGAACGCCTCACAGCAGCCACAGTGTCACATTCAGAGTAAAGATGTTGACGTCACAGTTTCCTCATGGTGTCCCACAGGGATCAACACTGGGGCCACCGTAGTTCTACATTTACAGGCTGATACTTCGTCACTGATCCACAGATATGCACAGGTATTAAAATATAAATGATCAATACTTATCAACTACATTTACTCAAGTACTGTACATGAGTACAGGTTTCATGTTACTTATACTCTAGTATTTACAGCTATTGTATCCTTTTTTACCGCAACACTTTTATTTTACAGATTTAGGTCACTGATACAAATATAATCATTAATATTATTTATATTATAAAAACAGTTGTACGGTGTGGTAGTTGTACTTTTATTTCAGATTATTATCTTCGGAATTGTAATAGAGTATTTGTACTGTGAAGTATTTTTACTGTAGTAAAAGATCTGCATATTAAGACCCACAGAATGAATCTCAGGTCGTCAGGTTGTGTATCAAAGCCTCGGTGGCGTTCGGCGGCAGGTGCAGTGGCACATGAGTCGGCATGTGTGGCGGCATTGCTGTTTGGTTGTGGATCCATTCCAGGTAGTTGGACACTCGGGTGTAGATGCCGTAGTTGCCTGGTCGGGCGCAGCCCTTCCCCCAGCTGACAATCCCCAGCAGGAACGCCGTCTTCTTGTACTTCGTCACCAGGGGGCCGCCGCTGTCACCTTTACATGAGTCCTCCCGGCCCTCAATGTATCCGGCACAGAACATATTCTCGGTAAGCACCACGCCACTCTCTTCCCAGCACTGCTGTGTCCGGATCCGTGGGACCTGGAGCCGCCGCAGGATGTGCGAGGTGGGCCCGTTCTCACCCCGCCTTCCCCAGCCGCTCACTGTGTGTGTGCTGATGGCCCAGAGTTCACGCTCAGCCAGCGGGCGTGTCGGCAGGCAGGCCGGGACAGCATATGTCGTGTACACGATGGGTGACGCCAGGCGGAGGAGGGCGATGTCGTTGTCTGCGGTCCTCTTGACATACTTCTCATGCATGATGATCTCAGCAACCTGGAGGTGCTGCTCCGTGCCTTCGTTCACCTCTGTGTTGTGCTCACCTGACAGACAAACAGGAAGTTGAGTCAGATGACTTTTTAAAAGACAGGAGGAGTGTCTAACCACTATAGAGACAGAGCGCAACATGTCATAATCTGAAAGCCATCCCCTTTGGGGAAACGAGGCCTGCATTCCCCTCACACTTTCCCCCTGCGTTTCCAGCCTGTTGAGTTTTCACAAGTCCAAATGTCAAAAAGTTGCTGTGTGGTGGGCTGCACGGCCAATAAAAACACAGAGCTTATCTTTTATCAGCTGCTGAGCAGAAAAATGGAACCTTGTAGAAGACAAAAGTGGATACAAGCAATAAAACGTGAGGCTTCAACAGGGAAGAAACTGTGGGATCCTGACACTTGGTATGCCTATGTGTGCAGCTAACCCTTTGTCAGACCCTCCAAATGTATTTGTTAGAGAAATAGTTAACTGTATTTATGCATGTTAAGATAAAGCATTGACAGTATGAATGCAGCTTCTGTTATAATTGTGCCCAGCGCTCCGCGATTCAAGCAGTCTATTCCAGCGGTCCGCTCTCGCCCTTCTATCAGTCTACCAGCATGTAGAGGCATGTCTCAAAACAACAACGTGTGCCGGTAGTAGGAGCAGGCTGACGGCTGAGCATGTCCAAATGCTCATCTTTTTAAAAAACAATCTCCACATCATGTTTTTTCCAAGACGAGCAAGGTAAGGAGAAGGGACACTGAGGCAGACCGGCAACATTAAGCTTATCAATATACTGTTGCCTCTCTGGTAGGCATAGCGTGCTAAAATAATCCTTTGATATCTTATTATTAGCTAATTATTAGCTAGCTATAGCTAATAATTTTAGCTAGCTAGCTAGCAATTCAGTCATGGAGACTTGAAGGCACGGCTGCGGAAGCAGAATGATGGAGGGGAGAGCGGGCCTCGTTTCCCCTTTGGGGGCATGGCTTTCAGATTATGACGCGTTGCGCTCTGTCTCTATGGGCTGGTACCTGCGACCACCTTCAGGAACTGAGCGTCAGTGTCCTCCAGGCAGTGAGACGCTGTGATGATCCATGTTGGTTGATAGATGACTCCTCCACAGAAACCTTTACCTTTATACACCAGCAGCACCTGAAACACAACACAAAACGCGGGTTAGATTTTAGCCATGAAGCCACATGAAGACAGTGCCAACAAACATACAGACATGCGTTATCAACCCAGCCATGTTTCCGTCAAATTCATCTAAAACAGAAACAACTGATTTATTTCTCTTTGGAAATGTCGGCCTTTCTACCAGAATCTGGTTCAGGCAGAACTCCAGAGTCCAGAGATGTAATTTCAGAACTTGCCTCGATGATTCGTCCTGATGACCAATGATCACCTCAACCCACCGGAGGAAAACAGAGAGACACACAAGGTGCTTCTCAAAGTCGAGGAAGAATCCTTCCTTGGTAGGATAGGTTCTTCCAAGTCAGGTCCTACAGAGGCAAGGAAAGACTCTTTCCTTAGAACAGGCTAGTGAGTGCCCAAGTCAGTGAAGAGGCCCCGCCTTCAATTCAGGCAAATTGTGTGTTAAGAATTGTAGGTACATTATGCATGCTGAGGATACATACACCTCTTAAGGAAGGACTCTGTCCTCGGTAGGATCTTTGACATTGGAACAGTCCTTCGAGGGGATTTGATGATGTAGCCTCCTTGAAATTCAGATGTTAAAGGATCTTTTCTTGACTCTGGGGAGGGTTAACCCCCAAAAGACTGTTCCAACATCAAGGATCCTTCCAATTCTACCGAGGACTGAGTCTGACCTTCAGAGTACTCACAATTCTCTGTGAATAATTTGCCTGAATTGAAGGCGGGGCTTCTTCAGTGACACACACCTGGGCACTTGCTGGCATGTTCCAATGTGTGTTCACCGAACATTAGGAAGGAGTCTTGCCTAGTCTCTGCAGGACCTCAGTTTGGAAGGACCCATCCTATCAAGGAAATGTCCTTGACTTTGAGAAGCGCTGACAGGCGGTAAAGTAAACGAGTGAACTGTCCCTTTAATGTTAGCGTACCTGCCAGGGGCATTCACCTTTGGGGCACTCTGTCCCTCCAACAATTCGAGCTCGAGAGTCGAGCTGGCCGGCTTTGTTTCCTGTGTCCAGGACCGGGACCATGCCGCACGCTATCGTCTCTGAAACCACAAAGAGAGATGTCTTTAATGTTAATTTTCTAATGAGCTATCAGTCCGTCCATCTGTCCATCGTGTGTCTCTGGACGCAGTGAGTCGATGGCTGAGGTCAGTATGAGGTTGGTTTAGTTTACTGACAGTAAACAGATCTGTGGTCAGTCTAAAGGTCAGTTCAACACACAGAGGGGGATTCACCATCAGCTTTTTCTGACAGACAGACATCAGACCAGACGTTTTGTTTTACTAGATTAATTCTGTTTAAATGACTGTAAAACGAGAAACAGCTTCAACATTTATTCTTCCTGCAGTGGAACACTCAGACATCTGTTTTCCACGTCATCATGTTGTACGATCATAATGACGTCACCGCGCTACGTTACGTGGGGTGCAAAAACACGCCAAAATGCGGTGTTGCCACAGGAATATTGTTCCATATATATATACATATACTATATATATATATATATATATATATATATATATATATATATATGTATATATATATGTACACACACTCACACATATACGTGTGTGTGTGTATTTAAAAGTTTTTCCGTAAAGTTTTTGTTCTCAATAATTTGTAAATGTTTTTCTGTAAAGTTTTTTTTTTGTTTTCTAGTCGTGTGGTAACATTTTACATGCCTTAATTTCAATACTTTAATCAGTTATTCTGGTTCATTGACTTACACCATCTTTGAGCTCACGTCGCACAGACTTTAGAGACAGGAAGTGTTTGAAGAAACTCGAGGAAGTGACATCACAATATGCAAGAACACCACTATGGGTCCAGGATGAGTTTAAGGGGTTAATCAGAGTCTGAGTGAAATCAGCTGACTCACTGTCTGCCACACAGCTCTGACCGTCAACATCCAGGAAGTAACCTTCTGCACATGAGCAGTTCAGCCTTCGTCCTCCCTCGTCTTCATCACAGAATTGGCTGCAGCCTCCGTTCTCCAGCAGGCAGGTGTCAGCCACCACTGTGAACTCTGAAAAGAACACGCTTAAAATAAACAAACAAATAAATCAAATTGGCACACACGGTCATGGTCAGGTGGTGGATGAACGTGTAAATGTTGATGTTACAATCAGGTTATGGATGAATGTGTGAATGTTGACATCACAGTCAGGTGGTCGATGGACGTGTGAAAGTTGACATCATAGTCAGGTGATGGATGAACGTGTGAATGTTGACATCACAGTCAGGTGGTCGATGAACGTGTGAAAGTTGATGTTACAGTCAGGTGATGGATGAACGTCTGAATGTTGACATTACAGTGAATGTGTGAATGTTGCTCACCAAGCTCACAGTTGAGTCCACTGAACTGCGGCAGACAGAAGCAGGCGTAGGACGACCCCTGGGTGGAGCAGCTGCCTCCGTTCACACAGGGGTCAGACTCACAGCTGTCGGGGACTGAGGGGCAGACACAAGATTGCCGTGACCTTTGTCCTTTGACCACCAGAATCTAATCAATTCATTTTGTTTGAGGAATTGAGGTGCTTTTGAGCTATTCCATTCACAAGAATGAGGTGAACCAAGTCACAGTGACCTTGATTTTGGCCACCAAATGACCATCAGATTCCAATCAGTTCATCCTTTACTGAAAGTGGATGGTTGTACCAAATTTGAGAAATTCTCCTAAAGCAACACAAAGTAGGATTGCTCTTTTTACCTCACGGGTTCCCCTACAGACAACAACAGTATTACGATACCGGTGAACTTCCTGAAGCTGGCCGTGTAATGCACCATCATCATGTCTTCAGAACAGGTAAAGTAGCCTTATAGCATTTTGTACATACATGATGAGGCGTCGTTAGCCCTGATTAGCAGTTAGCTTAGCATGTCAATCATCATACTGGTGTCAGATATAAACAGTGGAACCGTCGTTAGCCCTGATTAGCAGTTAGCTCAGCATTCTGTCGGATCATCATACTTGTGTTGGATCTAAACAGTGGAACCATTGTTAGTTTTCATCAGCAGTTAGCTTAGCATTATGTCAGATCATCATACTGGTCTCGGACATAAACAGTACAACCGTTGTTAGTCCTGGTTAGCAGTTAGCTTAGCATTATGTCAGATCATCATACTGGTGTCAGATATAAACAGTGGAACCGTCGTTAGGCCTGATTAGCAGTTAGCTTAGCATTCTGTTGATCATCATACTGGTGTCAGATATAAACAGTGGAACCGTTGTTAGGCCTGATTAGCAGTTAGCTTAGCATTCTGTCTGATCATCATACTTGTGTCGGACATAAAACCGTTGTTAATTTTATATACTTTATTAATCCCCCAAGGGGAAATTCAATTTCATTTTTATAAATATAAAATTAAATTAAATTAAAATAAAATAAAATTAGTTAGCTTTCATTAATAGCTAGCTAGAATAAAATGACTGGACTCTTACGGTTGTAGGTTTTCCAGAACTCGTCCTGAGGAGACAGAAACATCAGACATCAGACATTAGATATTAGATATTAAACATCACTCATTCATTCGGTGATGGTCGCAGGGTGACGGGGCGACAGAGTCTGACCGTGGTCTCGGTATGTTCAAACACCTCTCGCGCCTCCTCGTACGTGCACTTCTCTTCCAGACACTCCCTCTTCAGGTCTCCCATCTGCAACTCCTCCAGCCAGCCCGAGTTGTACCGTCGAGTCCGGACCAGGATGCCATGCGCTCGATGTGGATCCAGGAAGACTACCAAGCAGAGGAGGACGAACCGGGTCAGCACAGAGTACTTCACCTCTTCAGTCAGAGTAAAAATACTCGAGTACTGCAGTACTCTGCATACTCACCTGATGCCGGCTGGCAGCTGGAGAAGATGAAGACAAAGGTGAAGAAGACTCTCAGCCACATCGTTGGAGTTCAGCAGACAGTCGCTGCTCTGCTGCTGCTGGTGGTCAGACCGGACCTTGGACCTGGTGTTCCCCCATCCACCCTCGACCCTCCCCTGATCCATCCCCACCTCCACCCTCCACCCTGGATCACATGGTCCCAGTGGAAATACTTGTCTGACTGAAGGTGAGTCAAACAAATGTCAACACGCCAATAATCTGTTTCTCTGAAATGAATCAAACCAAGAACTGTTCCTAGTGTGACGTTCTCTGTAGAACTCTTCTGAACATCGGAACAAAACAAAGAACCTTTTCTCCTTAACCTTAAAAATGTTTTTTACCTGCTTTCTTGATCCAAGTGTGTTTTTCTACGACACCAAACCTAAACTACTAACTTTACGTTCCTACAGTTCACCTACATGACTTAACTTTCCAAAAATTATCCCACATAACTTTACATTCCTAAAATTATCCTGCATGACTCTACGTTCTTAAAAAATCATCCTGCATAACTTTACATTCCTAAACTGAATTTACGTAACTTACATTCATAAAATGATCCTGTGTAACTTTCCTTTCAAAAGATAAACCTACGCAACTTCACGTTCCCAAACCTTACCTACATTACTCTCCTAAACTGAACCTACTTAACATTTCTTTTCCAAACCTGAAAGTTATGTAGGTTAGATTTAGGAAACTGAAGTTATGTAGGTTAGGTAGGTTAGGTAACCAACAAATGAAAACATGACCACATTATTGTAAAGTTTGACTTTGTCTTTATTTGTTTTACAAGAACAAAGCGACAAACAAAGCATCAACATTATTAAAATAATCTGCCGTAACTCTCACTGTGAATCTGTGCAGACAAAATATACATTTATTTATACACATTAAAAACACTCCTGTTGATGTTCGTTCTTGTATGTTGACTTTATACGATGATCTCTGAGTCCGCCATCTCGGTTTGGACTTGGTCTCAGATGGTGGACAGGATGTCTTCGATCCAGTCCAGGAAGTTGCTGACTCTGGTGTAGACTCCGTACATGTTCTCGTTTGCGCAGCCCTTCCCCCAGCTCACAACGCCTGTCAGGAACCAGGTCTTCTTGTAGCGCGTCACCAGTGGGCCTCCACTGTCACCTTCACAGGCATCCTGGCCACCAGACTTGAGCCCAGCGCAGAGCATGTTCCTGGTGATATTGAGCTTGGTGTGGAGGCGGCACTCCTGCAGAGGAACCCTTGGCAGCTCCAGCCGCTGAAGGACTCCGGCGGCGGGACCGAACCGCGACAGGCGGCCCCAGCCGGACACCGTGGAGTGGCGGATGGTCGCCATTGTTCGGGTGAAGGTGCTGTTGCGGGCAGGGAGGCAGATGGGAACCACGTAGCGTCCCAGTTTGACGGGACGGTGAAGCTTCAGCATGGCCAGGTCGCTGTCAGAGCTCGACTTATTGTAACCTTGATGAATCAGCACTTTGACCACACGTCGCTTCTGCTCGGACTTCTCCTCCTCGTTCAGGTCGTGTTCGCCTTCATGGAGACAGAATGTTAATTCATTCATCTTTATTAACAGAGAGATGTCTCGCTGAGTCATTTATTGATTTTATTCCCTTAATCACAACCAGACTTTAGTTTGATGTCACAGTGGTTATCATCGTTAGCATGTTAGCATGACATCACCCAGGACCAACGCATTTAATGCTAATGTCATGACTGCATGTCAAAATAAATTATTAACAAAGTTACGTCAAAATTTTAACCAGAAATACGTTTTATAAATATCATAAAAAGTGTAACATTACAACAGCTTGTGTTTCTGTGCCTTTTCTATAAAAAGTGAATCTGAAAAACATCAGGCTAAAAAAATACTAGAAAAATTAAAACAATTGCGACGACACTTATGGGTCAAACAAAAATTTGCAACCATATTCAAAAGTTAGTGAACGATACGTAGTTTAAATGTTGTATACCATCATGTTAGCAGTTTTCAGAATCTGTTACAAAAACATTTGTAGTGTTGTCACGTTTTTTATTTTAAATGAGTGAATGTGTTCCTTGTTATTTTTAGTTTCTTGTGTTTCATTGAGTTGCAGTGTGTTCTGCGCTCTCAGCAACAAATCAAATTAACATTTAATTTGAAATAGTAAAAAACAAGTAAAAAAGACGTAAATTATTGAGCCAAAAAACAAAAAAACATCATTGCACAAAAAACAAAACAAAAAACAGAAAAACAAATCCTCTTGATGATAGATTTTAAAGAGTTGAAGGCAGAGTTGTTAAAACTGATTGATGAGAATGTAAAGATGAAAAGAGGCAGAGCTGTACAGAGGAGAAAATGTAAACAGCAGCAGTCATACCGACGGTGACGTTGAAGTCGATGGCAGCTTTTCCCCAAACACAGTGAGCGGCGGTTAAAACCCATCGATCTGACAGGACGATGGCGCCGCATGTGAAAACGTTACGTTCAGTCAGAAGAGCCTGAAAAGACAACGTAAGAGTATTTTAGGAGTCTCTTAGGAGGACATGTCAAAGCTACATTAAACCGTTTACTTGTCCAGAGAGACTGATAAATCTGTATTAACTCTGCCGGAAACGATGTGAGAACGTACCTGCCATGGACAGTGGCCTTTGGGACACGTCTTCCCATTAATGACTCGGGGGGTGAAAAACATCAGAGGTCGTCCACAGACCACCTCGTCTGGACCTGAGAGACCACAAACATTCACAGATTACACTGTAGGTTTCAGACTACAACATTACTGAAGAAGACTTGTTTCCTGTCTGTTCAGAGTGGAGTTAACATGTCGCTGTAAGCTAATGTGTAGCTGATAGCTAACGTGTGGCTGTGCCAAACTAGTCAATTGTTAAAAGTGTTAACGAGCTCTTACTTTGAGGCATGCAGCTGCTGGCGTCCGGATCCAGACGATATCCTCGAGCGCAGAAACACACGTGAGAACGATTCGGAAACTGTCTGCAGAAATGTTCACATCCCCCATTTCTATAGCGACAGCCATGGTTGGTGGAACGGGCTGCGTAGAGAAGAAAAACTTTATTTGTCACGACTCCTTCGACGACAGTCACAAACATTTGTACAAACATGTACCTTTGTCACAGTTGTATCCATGGAAACCAGGTGCACATTTGCAGACGTAGGTGTCGATGAGGCGAGTACAGGTGGCTCCGTTCTTACAGGGAGACGAGTGGCAGTGATCCGGTGCTGCAAACAGGAAGAACCAGAAACGAACAGTTCACCCAATAACAGCATGAATGGTGCGTTGGGTCATGGTTAACCTTGACTTTTTGATGTGTTCTTAAAGGAACAGTTCAACCAAAAAACAAAATGACCACAGTGCTCATGTCCCGAGGCTCTCTGTGGTCCTAGAGAAAGATTTCTATCGAGTGGCGTGACGGAGAGCGGAGCGCATATTTGATCCTGTCAGACGTTCATAATGAGCGTATGAATTCTTTAGGTAAGGCCAAAAACATGTGTTGTGAAGTCACAGTGACCTTTTAACTCTGGCTACCAAAATTTAATCGTTTTTGGACATTTGTGCCAAATTTGTGGAAATTCCCTCACGAATAGGATGGACAACCAGAACACACAATCTCTCCGGCCTCGACTGTCACCTTCAAGGAAGCATTAAAAAGTTTGGAAACCTGGACACAAAACATTTTCTGATTATTCTTCCACCAAGGAATTAGATGTGCACACGTCTTTAAAACAAAATGGTAAACAAAAATCGTTTGTTGATACTTTGACAAGTTCAAGACATTTTTGTGCTGGGGCTTTATTTTCCAGGCGCTTCACTCTTCTTAACATGCTACGTTGTGTTGATACCAAACACGATACGAATTTTTGCATCTAAATATTATCATGTTAGCAGTTTTCAGCATCTGTTGGAAACACATGTGTGGTTAGCGTGTTTATTTTAGTCACGTTTTATTAATAGCATTTCTTCTTATGCTCAGTTTCTTGTGTTTCATGAAGTTGCGGTGCGTACTGCGCTGTCAGCCAGAAAGAAATTAACGTTTAATTTGATATTGTTTAGGATGACGACAAGTAGAAAAGACAGAAATTACCAAGCCCTTCCCAAAGGAATGTCTTTCCTGCACACAAAAAACCCCACGAATATGCGCAATGCATTACTTGCGTTTGTTTGAATGCTAGAATATTTTGAATGAACTCACTTTCTACACGCATGTAATTGCTAAATCGATAAATGAACTTCTGCTGCCACGTCCTCAGCATCATACGTCCCCAAAGGATCTCAATGCTGACTGGCTATCGCAGCACGACTTGGTTGCTGAAGTTCAGAACTCTTGCAAATATGCATATGATGTAAAATTGTGCTACATGCTTCATTCACGCCACTTAATTCACATATTTTCAGTCTTTTGCATTGTGTCCATCGTGCAGCCTAGCAGGAATTCACATCTAATCGTTTGTTTATATTGACTTGACATGTAATTCACTTGTAGAAATTGTTTTATTCGCGCCTGCTGTGAACATGACATGCTTTAGAAATGGCACCCTTTCTCCACCAACATGGAACGATTTCTGTTCCAGTTATTAAACCTGAGTTTTAACTGTTCAGAACATTTTGAACAAAAGTAGATTGGATCAGAACCATTACGTCAGTGACATCCGTTGAGCATTGTGCAACACACTCCGTTCTCGACAAGTCCTTGATTTTAATAGTTTTGATCAAAACTGGTGGAGGTGTCGGATGTTTTTCTAGATAGCTCCGAGATCCTAAGAACCCTGAACAGAACCGATTCAAGAACCAGAGGTGATCTGGCCTCAGGAGGTTAGAAGATGTTTTTTGGGGGGTGAACTGTTCCTTTAAGATCGTAGTTTAATGTTGTTTATCTTTCCGTCCGACACTAATTTGTCACGACTTTGACTTGAGGTAGAGGAGGTGAAGTACCTGTGTAGATCTTCCAGAATGCCTCCTGACAACAGAACAAGAACACAAGTTAACATCGACAACATCAGCAGAGACTGTGTGAGGACAACGTGAGGATGTATTGAGGACAACGTGAGGACATAATGAGGACAACGTGGGGATGTATTGAGGACATAGTGAGGACAACGTGAGGACAACGTGAGGACAACGTGAGGACATAGTGAGGACAACGTGAGGACAATGTGAGGAAAACCTGAACGTTAAAGGGTTTTTTGGGGAGTTTTTCCTGATCAGCTGTGAGGGTCCAAAGGACAGAGGGATGTCCTATGTTGTAAAGCCCTGTGAGGCAAATTGTGATTTGTGATATTGGGCTTTATAAATAAAATTGATTGATTGATTGATAGTAGCATTAGAATGTAGCAGTAAAAGTAACAGATTCGTCATGAGAACAATATAAAAACACCAGCAGAGACAACATGAAGACAACGTGAAGACAACGTGAGGACAACGTGAGGACAGCATGAGGACACTTGAGAAGCAGCAGGTGGCGTCTTCACTGACCAGCTGCTGAGGCATAGCGAAGATCTCCTTTGCCTCCTCGTAGGAACATTTCTCCTCCAGACACTCCCGTTCCAGGTCGCCTGTCCTCAGCTCCTCAAACAGGAAGTTGGCCCGACGGGTGCGATGCAGGATGCTGCTGGCCTCAGGTCTGCTCATAAACACGTCTCCTTCATACACAAACACAGAAGAAGAAGAAACCAGGATGTTCAGCCTCACAGATGGTTCAGAAAGTTTGTACGTTGACCTGCGTGATGTGATCTGTGGGTTGTGATACCTGTTGTGGCCACCAGAGGGACTGTGCATCTGAATCAAGGTCAGCTCGATCTATTTATTGTAAGAATTATTTTAATCATCGATGAGTCGTTTTTCATTTGATGGTTCTGAACGTGGGAACTCATGTTCTACAGCAGTATGTTTGTCGGACAGGACGCAACCTCTGATGATGTCACTTTGTCCTCTGGGATGTTATGACGGGAATCTGATGTTTTATAACCAAACTATCGACCTAGAAAATCATTATTAGTTTTTTGTTTCACCAATGTTGTTAGCTAGTAGGCTAGCTATGCCTAATGATGTTCCCATTTTTACTTCTGATATTTTGTAGACCAAATGATTGAGAAAATCGTTAGATTTTGTTTGACATTTTTTTCATAGATGTAGCTGGTTAACTAGCTTCTGCTAACAACAGACTGATTTTAATCTACAACTGTTTCTGATATTTTGTAGAACAAATTAACAATTAAGAAAATCATTCGTTTTAGCTAGCATCTGCTAATCTAAAATTGTTTCTGAAGTTTAATCAATGAAATAATTTATTGAACTCTGATTATTTAACAGTTCTTCAAACACCAGACTGATTTAAATCTAAAAATGTTTCTGAAGTTTGATCATTAGTTGTTTTCTGTTGCTACTTTTCATAACAATAATAATGATAATAATACATTTTATTTAAAGGTGCCTTTCAAGGCACTCAAGGTCACCTTACAGAACAAGTTAAAAAAGGGCTAATAGCTAGCTAACTAATTAGCTAGCTAACTTCTGCTAACAAAGCTCTCATTAATTAACAGTTTTTCCAACACTAAACTTAATTATATCTAGAGCTGTGTCTGAAGTTTACTCAACCCTAATAAGTAATAGATTAATGGAGAAAATATCACCTTTTTTCACAGACGTACGTAGCTAGCAAGCTAGATATGCCTGAAGATGTTCCCATTTTTACTTCTGGTAACAAAGCTCTAATTATTTGAGTGTATTTCCAACACCTGATCAACTGTATTTTGTATATCAAATGATTCAAAGAATTATTGTGAAAGTAATCACTTTTTTCACAATTGTATGTAGCTAGCAAACTAGCTATGCCTGGTGATGTTCCTGTTTTTACTTCTGCTAAATGTTTTTGTTGCTGATCTTTATAGATGCAATGAGCTAACGTCTGCTAATCTAATAGTTTTTCTTAAGTTTAATCAACCAAATGATTTTTTGAGAAAGCCCATTATTAGTTTGGTGAGTTGCTATTTTTTCAGATGTTGTAGCTAAGTAGCTAGTTAGCTTCATCTAACAGAGCTCCTGTTCTTCAACTGTTTTTCCAACACTAGACTGTTTTAAATCTTAAGCTGTTTCTCATATTTAATTAATCAAATGATTAATTGATAAAATTATTGTTAGTTTTTTGTTGTTGTTGCTATTTTTCATAGCTGTAGCTAGGTAACTAGCTATTTTCTGCAAGCTCTCTCTCATTATTCAACGTTAACTTAATGTGAGACGTAGACGGCGATTCAGAAGTTTGGAGTGAGTTTCAGCTTTACTTATCCTGAGTTAACAATAGTACTAATGCTAGGACATTTAAATAAAACAAAAACAATGACAATATATGTTTTAAATGACCATTTTTTAAAGGAAACACAAAATACGTAATAATTTATGAGAGCTAACATGCTAACGTAACTCTAGCATGCTAACGTTTGGCTGGCTGATCAGAGACCCCCTCAGAGGAGAGAATAACCACATGTCTGATTTTACTACATGGATGAAACCTGAAGATGAAGATGATAAAGAAGAAGACGAAGGAGAGGACTGACCTCCAGGAAGCCCAGTGCATGCTGGGATAGAAGCGATGAGGAGTCGTAGGAAGAAGAGTCGCCTTGTTTCTCTGCTGACACACGCCATGTTTGTTCTGAACTGATCAAAGGTCAGAAACACACACACACACACACACACACACACACACACACACACACACACACACACACACACACACACACAACCTCTGTTTGAACACACATCAACACACTCACACTGACCACAGTGACCACAGCACTGTCCCCATGTTCTAATCATGTTCTCATGTTCTAATCGTGTTCTTGTGTTCTTCTAACTTTCATGTGGACACAAACACAATGTTTGAGTTATTTCTCATGTTTTTGACATCTGATACATTCAAACAGTCAGGTAGTGGAGGGTTTACAGAGTATACAGGGTATATAGGGTTAACCGAGTATACAGGGTATACAGGGTATACAGGGTTTACAGGGTTTAGAGGGTATACAGGGTTCACAGTGTATACAGGGTTAACAGGGTTTACAGGGTATACAGGGTTCACAGTGTATACAGGGTTAACAGGGTTTACAGGGTTTACAGTGTATACAGGGTTAACAGGGTTTACAGGGTATACAGGGTTCACAGTGTATACAGGGTTTACAGGGTATACAGGGTTCACAGTGTATACATGGTTTACAGGGTTTACAGATTATACAGGGTTTACAGGGTTTACAGAGTATACAGGATTTACATGGTTTACAGAGTATACAGGGTACACAGGGTTTACAGGGTTTACAGATTATACAGGGTTCACAGGGTATACAGGGTTCACAGGGTATACAGGGTTCACAGTGTATACAGGGTTAACAGGGTTTACAGGGTTTACAGTGTATACAGGGTTAACAGGGTTTACAGGGTATACAGGGTTCACAGTGTATACAGGGTTTACAGGGTATACAGGGTTCACAGTGTATACATGGTTTACAGGGTTTACAGATTATACAGGGTTTACAGGGTTTACAGAGTATACAGGATTTACATGGTTTACAGAGTATACAGGGTACACAGGGTTTACAGGGTTTACAGATTATACAGGGTTCACAGGGTATACAGGGTTCACAGGGTATACAGGGTTCACAGTGTATACAGGGTTTACAGGGTTTACAGATTATACAGGGTTTACAGGGTTTACAGAGTATACAGGATTTACAGAGTATACAGGGTTTACATGGTTTACAGAGTATACAGGGTACACATGGTTTACAGGGTTTACAGATTATACAGGGTTTACAGAGTATACAGGGTTTACATGGTTTACAGAGTATACAGGGTACACATGGTTTACAGGGTTTACAGAGTATACAGGGTTTACAGTATACACAGGGTATACAGGGTTTATGTGGCAGACAGAGTTAACAGTATATACAGGGTTAACAGGGTATACTGGGTATATGAGGCATACAGGGTTTACAGGGTATACTGGGTATATGAGGCATACAGGGTTTACAGTGTATACAGGGTTAACAGGGTATACTGGGTGTATGAGGCATACAGGGTTTACAGTGTATACAGGGTTAACAGGGTGTAGTGGGTATATGAGGCATACAGGGTTTCCAGGGTATACATAGTATATAGGGTATGCAGGGTTTACAGAGTATGCAGGGTTTACAGGGTATGCAGGGTTTACAGAGTATACAGGGTTTACAGAGTTTACAGAGTATATGAGATACAGAGTTTACAGGGTATACAGGTTTTACAGAGTATACAGGGTA
This sequence comes from Epinephelus awoara, assembly GCA_035609425.1. Lineage (NCBI taxonomy): Eukaryota > Metazoa > Chordata > Actinopteri > Perciformes > Serranidae > Epinephelus > Epinephelus awoara. The sequence goes on from CM069317.1 coordinate 22,767,279, forward strand.
TATGAGGTAAACAGGGTTTACAGGGTATACAGGGTATATGAGGTAAACAAGGTTTACAGAGTATACAGGGTTTACAGTGTATGCAGGGTTTACAGGGTATGCAGGGTTTACAGAGTATACAGGGTATACTGGGTATATGAGGCATACAGGGTTTACAGTGTATACAGGGTTTACTGGGTATGTGAGGCATACAGGGTTTACAGGATATACAGGGTATACTGGGTATATGAGGCACACAGGGTTTACAGTGTATACAGGGTATACTGGGTATATGAGGTATACAGGGTTTACAGGGTATACTGGGTATACTGGGTATATGAGGTATACAGGGTTTACAGTGTATACAGGGTTTACAGGGTATATGAGGTATACAGGGTTTACAGTGTATACAGGGTATATGAGGTATATAGGGTTTACAGGGTATACTGGGTATACTGGGTATATGAGGTATACAGGGTTTACAGTGTATACAGGGTTTACAGGGTATATGAGGTATACAGGGTTTACAGTGTATACAGGGAATATGAGGTATACAGGGTTTACAGGGTATACTGGGTATATGAAGCATACAGGGTTACAGTGTATACAGGGTATACTGGGTATATGAGGTATACAGGGTTTACAGTGTATACGGGATATACTGGGTATATGAGGCATACAGGGTTTACAGGGTATACTGGGTAGAGGTATACCGGGTATATGAGGTATACAGGGAATACAGGGTATACAGGATTTATGAGGCATATATGGTTAACAGGGTATGCAGGGTTTATGAGGTACACAGAGTTAACAGGGTATACTGGGTATAAAGGGTTATAAACAGAGATCTTTATGGGTACATGAGACCCTAAAAAAGAGGCTGGATCATGGGAAGTACCACCAGTTGGTCCAGGAGCTTCTCCTCCATGATGGACGTTTACAGGCATATTTTAGGATGACTCAGGGGCAGTTTGACAACCTGCTGTCTATCGTCGGGCTGGATAGCTCTGGGTATCCAGCAACAGCTACCACCAGTTTCTCCGCCATTGTTTACCAAGTGTAAACTTGTTGTAGTGACCATCACAGAAGGCCTGCCTCTCAAATCATCCCATTGGACAATGGGGAATAAAGGAGAGATGATATGGGGCACTTTTCTGTTCTGATTCGAAGTTTTTTTAACTTGAGGAGTTCAGAGTAAACTCCAACAAAAACGCCAGGTGCCTAATGCGCAAAGACACGAGGTGTGTAGCAACGCAAGAACAGCAGGCAAAAAGTTTCATTCTCAGTAAAACCAAAATGGCTCCTCAAGCTACTGAAACACTTCCTATGTGATTGGTGCCATAGGGGGTATTCTGGGTTTTGGGGTTAAACTCACCTCTTATTGTGACAAAATACTGTAAAAACACAGAATGTACGATGTACTGCCTGAGATCCTTTACTTCAGTTAAAGTACAAATACCACAGTGTATAAATACTCCATCACAAGTACAGGTCCTGAAGTCAAAATGTTATTGAAGTTAAAATACAGATACCACAGTGTATAAATACTCCATAACAAGTACAGGGGTCCGTTTCACAAAGCAGGTTCAACAAACCCTTGAGTCTAATCCTGAACTGAGTTGATCTACTCTGAGATAGGAAACTCTGAGTTTCTGGTTCCAGAACAGCTGGTTTGAATCAGTTTAATCAACTTGGAGTAGTTTCACCTGGAGTTAAGCGCGTGCACCACAACTATAAAAAGCCAGCATCAATGGAGCCCCGATTCGACGAGTCACCATGGCAACGGGGAAGAGGAGGGCTGCGTTTTTCACCCCACTAGAATTAGAAATCTTGAACACGTTTTAAAAAAGAAGTGCGTAAGTTTAAATGTAGTCCTTTGCAATCACAATAATATTACAGGGGAAAACTGCTTGAATGGTATAGCCTATTCATTTATTTCATTTAGGTGCAATCCCGCGGGGGAGAAGCGCACTTGGCAGCAGTTTAGGATGAAATATAAAAACACTGTTCAAACAGGTAAGACCTCGGCATAATCTCATGGGGGTACCTCATTTTGATCACGTTTTACATTGTAAAGTAAATATTAAGTGGCTGTTTGACTGTGCAGTTGCTTTATCCCCAACATAATGCTGTTTTCACACACATAAATGTCTTCTCATCTATATCATGTTCTGTTAAATAATTAAGCCTATTTAAACTAACACAGACTTTTACTCAGCCAACAGAAAGAAGGCAGATGCCCGTAAAACGAGCACACTTTTCTGACCGCCCTGCACACAGGTGCCTTACTCAAGTGCTCAGCATCTCCGACACTGTACAAAAAAATTCCATTTGCAAAGAAACGCAGCGCAACACACAATATCTGCTGGGATGTGAGAGCATGACTACAATTGGTAATGTTGCAAATGTAAGCAAGGATTAGGTTGTGTATGTAGATGATGGACTGTGACGTGAAACGGTACAACTCAAAAAGATAATTGTCTGGAAATGCTAGAACATCTATATGCGGTCTGATAACCATCTCCCGATAAATATTTAATTCTCTGCGCAGTAATGCTGCACCTTAACGGTGCATAACGGGATAGTTATCAAAAGGACATGCCGTGTTAGTGAAAAAAGTCTCCACCTACTGTGCCTAATGGACTTCTAATATACTGACTCTGATTTTTTAATGATTTTTTAAATGACAGACAGCAGAACTAGGCTACGCCAAAACTCGCCTGCTGACTGAATGAATGAGGAAATCAAATGGAGTGTGTGGCTCTGAAAGAGGGCGGAGACAGAGAGAAACTCGAGGTTCATTGAGAAAAACCTGGTCCCGACCAGGTTAGGTTCATAGAGTGTGTTACTGCGGTAACTGACGGAGAGCTTAAGTTACCTCTCTCTCTGAAACAGGCTGGAGTTACCCCTCTTTCTCTGGTTTGAGTTACCTCCCTTTTTGAAACGGAAAACTCAGAGTTTCCCTCATTTCAGGGTTAACAGACTCTGAGTTTTCACTAAACTTGCTTTGTGAAACGGACCCCAGGTCCTGAAGTCAAAATGTTACTGAAGTTAAAGTACAAATACCACAGTGTATAAATACTCCATCACAAGTACAAGTCCTGAAGTCAAAGCACAAATACCACAGTGTATAAATACTCCATCACCTGTTCTCTGGAACAACCTGCCTGATGACCTGAGGTCCATTACAACCGCATCCACTTTCAAAACCAAACTCAAAACTTTTCCATTCTCCCAAGCTTATAGTATACTCTGTGTGTGTGTCTGTGTCTGTTTGGGGGTGTGCGGTGCGTGCATGCACGTGTGTGTGTCTGTGTGTGTCTAATCACATGGCTGCACTTCTTACATACGTGACAGGTCAGGGGCTTCTATATAATTGTGTTGATGTTTTTCTGGATTTTGATGTGTGATATTTTGTTTATTTAATGTAAAGCACTTTGAATTTACTTGTAATGAATCATGCTTTACAAATAAAATTGACATTGACATCACAAACACTGGTCCTGAGGCCCGTTGTTCGAAAGTAGAATGAACCAATCCAGGAGAAGTGGAAAAGCGAGGCTGGACAAATTCCCCTAAGTCCATCCTGACTTAATTGGTTGTTGGAACACCAAGCCAGGCTGAGGAGGCGCGGCTTTGTCAAGCCAGGTGTAACTTATTCAGGTGAGTGCGCGTCCACGGCTTTCTTAAATAGACCCCGAGATCGATCACAGATTCACCGATGCAGCAATGGAGAGGACGCGTGCCGCATACTTCTCACCCAGTTAGTAGCGTCTCATCATGGACACTTATGAAGAGGTAAAACATATAATCACAAAGAAAGGAAACACTGCAGCGATAATAAAGCAGAGAGAGAGTGCTTGGCAAACAACTGCGGACCGACTGAATGCGTAAGTAATCTAAAAATATACACTTGCTGTGGAAATGAATCTGTCATAATTACAAGTAAAGTTCCTTTCACAAATTAACAGTTGTACACTTCACCTTAAAGGTGAGCAGTGGATATAATATTACTCGGGAACCAACTGCTGATTTCACACCAGCGGAAGAGCTCGCCCTGGATCAGAACCGGCTACAGACTCTGTCCCACCCACAGAAACCGCTCTCTTCATACAAGGTACATTATTCCAGTATACTGTACAAGGAATCAATCATTTTATTCATTCATTAATCAACCAGTGGTGTTCTGTGGACTGTCTGACTTTGGATTGTCTTGTAGTGTAAGACAAATTGACAAATGAAAAGAAAAACCTTAAGGAAATCTGGATTAGAAATTAAGAAACTAGAGAAAGAAGTGATTTTAATGCACATTGTAAGCATGACGCAAAGTATTAATCAACGTTATTTCTCTCTTTCTCTCCCCAGCTCCAATCAGATAGCCTTTTAATGAGGTTTTTTTTTTGTTTTTTTTGGTTAAAATAGCTGCCTTTTATAAGGTGTTTTGTTAAAAAAGCTGCCTTAAAATAGTTGCCTTTTTGCAGTTCTTATCAAATAGCTGCTCATAGCAGGGTGGTTGAAAATAGCTGCTTATATCAGGATTGCATTCATGTTTTGTTTTTATAAAAAGTATAAATCGCTTAAGATAAAAGCAAGTCATCTGAGGGAGCAGATAGCAGTGGCAGATGTCAAGCTCCAGTGTGAAAAGAGAAAGCTGCAGGACGTGGAGCTTGACAGACAAAAGAAAGACCTTAAGGAAACTGCACTTGGAAATGAAGAAACTAGAGAAAGAAGTAAGTGATTTTAATGCACACTGTAAGCATGACTGTGATGCAACGTATTAATCAATATTATTTCTCTTTCTCTCCACAGCTCAAAGCAGACATTGACTGATTTTAGTATTTTTCAATTAAATAAAATGAGGTCAAAGAATATTGGTTTCATCTTCATGTTTTCATTCATTGATGTAAAGGACACAGGAGTTATTGGTCCAGTTAACTGGGAATATAATTTGGGAAGGTCATACAGTTATGAAACCTAATAACCACTAATTGTGTTAATGCCAAATACACCTACTTGTATGTTTATTCTAACAATTAATCCTTTTATTGGTAAAGATATGTGCATGTCAAAGTATGTTTGGGCTATGACAAAAATAACATTTTAAATGTTGTTTTTTTTTGTAGGCTTAATGTATTTTGTTTAAAAAATGCTGCATACGTACATAAGAACATGAAATGACGGTAAAACACATTGATTTACGATCGCAGTGACAGCTGAATTGACAGATAAGGCACCAGGCTAAACTAAGCCTGGTTGTTAGCCTGGTCGGGACCAGGCTAAGTGCACAGAATAAATTTCCATGGCAACATATGCACCTCTGCTTTCGAACAACCGAATCAACGCTAAATTAAGCCAGGATAACCAACATATCCCGGCTTAATCCCTTATCTAGGTTTCGAACAACAGGCCCCTGAAGTCAAAAGTACTTCAAATGTATCAAATGTACTGAAAAAGTATCTTAAAGTATCTCTTACAGTGTCAAATGTATTTAGAGTGTACTTAAAATGAATGCACTTAAAATATCTTAAACATACTTAAAGTTTACATGTCAGTAGTTTTTAATATTCCACATAAACAGTTCCAAACAGACGACAAACAGACGTTATGAAGGAACACATTTTTATTACCAAATAATAAATGAAAAATAGAAGGTGTAGTAAACACAGAAACAGTTCCCCTCCACTCATTCAGGGGGCGGTGCTGTTCTCACTGCAGGTGCTTCAGGATGTCGGGGATAAACTCCTGAGCGTCTCTCAGCTCGTCTTTCCACTCCTGAGGGATGGTGGCTCCACTGTAGGAGCCTCTGGCCCCCAGCAGGGCCCCCAGTGCAGCACCACGGTTACAGTTCTCACCTGGGACATCATTCAGATAAAACAGTTAAAATCTGACTTCAGGTCAGCTGGGGTTTTAATGTATGAAACTCCACAGTCTGTGTTTAAAGTAAAATCTGACTCCAGATCAGCTGAGGTTGAACTTAAGAACCTCCACAGTCTGTGTTTAAAGTTAAATCTGACTCCAGGTCAGCTGGGGTTTAACGTACGAACCACCACAGTTGATGTTTAAAGTTAAATCTGACTCCAGGTCAGCTGGGGTTTAACATATGAATCTCCACAGTCTGTGTTTAAAGTTAAATCTGACTCCAGGTCAGCTGGGGTTTAACATACGAACCTCCACAGTTGGAGTTGGTCTGGATTCCTCCTGGCAGGTCATCATGAAACTGGTGGGCCAGGTAAAACATGCTGCTTAGAGCCCCTGTTGGTGCGAGACAAACACACAGGAAGACATTCAGTCATGTGATCGTGGTCGTTAGTGATCATGTGACCTGTGACGCAGATCTGTGAACCTTTGGTGTAGCAGGCCAGACCCAGGTGATTCACAGCGTTCTGATGGACCCGCAGACGTTCTTCAGATGACACAGGGAACCTGAGAGACAGAGACAGTGTCCTGATGGTGGTGTACAGAGCGGATAGATTTCCTGCTGACCACAAACAGGAAGCGTTTGTTACCTGGCGGCACGGCGGCTGTAACTCTGACAGGTTTCCCAGGTGCCCAGCTTCCTCAGAGCGTGCTCAGCCTGCTGCTGGACACTGGCTCCGCCCAGCACGGCGTGCAGCGCCCGGCTGTAGATGGACACATACTCGGGCACCTTGGGGTGGGGGTGTGTGAGCTTCACGAACTCCACCGCTGCTGAGACCTGAGGACGGATGGGTCAAAGGCGTTAACACAGCGTCCTCTCTGACATACGTTAAATGTGCCTTAAAAAAAAAAAAAAAAAAAAAAACACTCACAGCTTGCTCCTCATTGGCCGAGGCCGACAGCAGGATGAAGGGGAGGATCATGGGAAGGCAGCCGATGGCATCCAGCTGGCTGTCGGGGAACGACAAACTCATCTGGATTCTGGAGTATTTTTCTGCAAACGCCAAAACCTGAGGAACACGGAGAACCCAGTAATTCCACGAACAGCTGACAGTTCTGGATTTGCCTGACATTGTGTGTTTGATTTGCCTGACGGGGTGTGTTTGATTTACCTGACGGGGGGATGTGGGTCTGCTGTCCTGCCAGTTGGAGAAGAAGGAGCGGTGAAAGGACTCAGCATAGGTGTCCTGGTGTGAGCCAGGTGTGGTCATGAAGTGGATGTAGTCTGACAGGACGGCGGCTCGAGCGTCTGCCTGAGAGACGTCGCTGAAACATCTTGTGACGAGTGAGCGGCCTGCTCGAAGGGAACACAGGACGTTCAAGGTGTTGTCCCCCGCCTGGAGACCTGGACACCACAAACAGTAGGCAGTACTCGGACAGTACTCAGTACTTTGATATTACTCAGTAGGCAATACTCAGTACTCTGAAAACACTTAGTAGGCAGTACTCAGTACTCTGATAATACTCAGTAGTCAGTAGGCAGTACTCTGATAATACTCAGTCAGTAGGGAGTACTCAGTACTCTGATAGTACTCAGTACTCTGATAGTACTCAGTAGTCAGTAGTCCGTACTCAGTACTTTGATAGTGCTCATTAGTCAGTCGTCAGTACTCTGATAATACTCAGTCAGTAGGGAGTACTCAGTACTCTGATAGTACTCAGTAGTCAGTACCCAGTACTCTGATAGTGCTCGGTAGTCAGTACTCTCATAGTGCTCAGTAGGCAGTACTCAGTACTCTGATAGTACTCAGTAGGCAGTATTCTGATAATACTCAGACAGTAGGAAGTAATCAGTACTCTACTCTAAGAATACTCACTAGTCAGTAGGCAGTACTCTGATAGTACTCAGACAGTGGGGAGTACTCAGTACTCTGATAATACTCAGTAGTCAGTACTCTCATAGTGGTCAGTAGTCAGGAGGAAGTACTCAGTACTCTGATAATACTCAGTAGTCAGTACTCTGATAATACTCAGTAGTCAGTAGACAGTGCTCAGATAATACTCAGTAGTCAGTAGGCAGTACTCAGTACTCTGATAATACTCAGTAGTCAGTAGGCAGTACTCTGATAATACTCAGACAGTAGGGAGTACTCGGTACTCTGATAATACTCAGTAGGCAGTACTCTCATAGTGCTCAGTAGTCAGTAGGCAGTACTTTCATAGTGCTCAGTACTCAGTAGGCAGTATTCTGATAATACTCAGACAGTAGGGAGTACTCAGTACTCTGATAATACTCAATAGTCAGTAGGCAGTACTCTCATAGTGGTCAGTACTCAGTAGGCAGTACTCAGTACTCTGATAGTACTCAGTTGTCAGTCGGCAGTACTCTCATATTGCTCAGTAGGCAGTACTCAGTACTCTGATAGTACTCAGTAGTCAGTAGGCAGTACTCAGATAGTACTCAGTAGTCAGTCAGCAGTACTCTCATAGTGCTCAGTAGTCAGTACTCATTACTCTGATAGTACTCAGTAGGCAGTACTCTCATAGTGCTCAGTAGTCAGTAGGCAGTACTCAGTACTCTGATAGTACTCAGTAGTCAGTAGGCAGTACTCTCATAGTGCTCAGTAATAATAATAATAATAATAGCTTAGATTTATATAGCGCCTTTCAGAACACCCAAGGACGTCAGTAGGCAGTACTCAGTACTCTGACAGTACTCAGTAGTCAGTACTCAGTACTCTGATAGTACTCAGTAGTCAGTAGGCAGTACCTTGATGGTAGTGGGTGGAGCCGGCGGATGACTTCCACAGGTCCAGCTTGTTGTGGAGGATCACGTTACCGACCACATCGGGTCGCCTGGCACCAGATGACCAGGCAGTCCGACCGCTGCCAGCTGCAACACATAAACAGGAAGTTAAGAGGGAACATGAAGATCTTTCCAGGACTTTCCAGGACTTGTTGAAGGAGTTCCAGGACTGGTTGTACCTGTGTTAGACAGGCTGAGGATGCTGGACGGGTGTCTCTGTCTGGGGGGCTGGAAGTCGCATATCCAGCCTCTGAAGTCCCTCCTGATGTCTTCGGTGTCATAGTACCAGTGGACTGGCATGGACATGGAGTCGGCTGCACACATCCCCCACAGTGCATCGCTCACTGCCCGTCGCACCTGAGCCATCTCACCTGAGGAGGAAGGAGGAAACTCAATTTAAGACATTTGATAAAAGAAAAAACAAAACAAAGGTCATTTCTTGTGTAAAGGTGTTCATGTTCTGTACCTGTTGCCTGTCGCAGCAGCTCTCTGTGTCTGAATGAACATCAAACTTACATAACTTTATTACCACTGTTACAAAATCACACCGGAAGTGGCTAACGCTCTCACGCTAACATCAACAAACAGCTGTTTGCGGGCTCGAGCTCTCCTGTTCTATAATCTGTACATGTTTCCGACACGTGTCCGGACATGTTAGTGTCCATATAAAGTCATGATGTGTTCGTTAAGACGTGACAGAAGTGATAAACAGCTTCAGGTTTATGTAAGTTGTAACCGGTGCTGTTGTACGGTGGTCGATGTGGGACGGTTAAAAAGCGGAGTGTTTATGGGGTAATTTTGGTCCCAGAGTGCAGACTGTCAGGCTGTTACACTGCCGTCAACAAACCATTACTGTCAAAACATTTATTATTATTGGGTTTGTACTCACTTTATTATTCAAAGCAGTGATCTCTGTGGTTCAGGTTAGGACGTATTAGGAAAATCAGACGAAAAATCTGCCTGCAAAACTAAACTCACGGCACAATTTCATAACGAACCTTTTACGGCGGCCTTTGAGGACCAATGTTCGCGGACAATGTAAATCAGTGACAATGCGATTATGAAAAACCCGCGCCGGTAGACCATGTTTCAAACTTTGGCGTTAAATTTACGGATAGATGATAAATTAGTAAAGTAACTGTTCGGTTGTCGTTAATGTTAACGGTTGGTGGTGTTTCCGGTCGTTAACGCGTGAGGAGGCTAACGGCTAACAGTTTGTTTTTAGCGAGCAGGCTAACAGAGCTAGCATAGTTCTAGCAGGCGGCTAACTGATGGAGATGGAAGAGGAACCGTTAAATCCTCAGGACGTAGGTAAGGAGTCCCGGTTTAACGGTTTCATCCTCTGACTGTGTGACGATTCACTATCTGTGTGACAGGGTGAAGTCATACAGCAGCAGTTTGATCAGTTACAAACCGTGTTAGCATCATCTCACCGGAGTGTTAGCTTCCTTGTGTCGTTAAAGCCACTGTGAGACTGTATCTAAAGTCATCTGTGGAGCCTGTGTGTTAATTTATTATTGATATATTAATTTATTATTAAGAATATTAATCCAGTTCAGATAATGACACTGAAGGTTTTCTCTTCCTTTAGTTTAGAGCAGCTGATCTGATGGAGTACAGATGTAATGATGTGTGTGGTGACAGTTAGGGACTGTTCTTTACCCAGGACCCTCCTCCGTAAGAAACTGTCTTAGATTTTATAAAACTGTGATATTTGAAAGTTAAAAGTTAAGTCTCAGTTTTTCACTCTTGTTTTTCAGGCACTTTATTTTTGGACATATTTTAAAAGAAACAAAATAAAATGATTCTGATGAAATGTCTGGGTTTTTATTTTATTTCATTTTTTTTACAAAGGTGTTCATTGCACATGATGTTTCCAAGGACCGCGGGAAATTTGAAAATCCGTGTTTTGTCTTAAACTTCTACAGTTTCTGAATGTGATAAATTGTGTAATTAATTATTTAAAAAGTTGCCACCATTTAAGTAAAAAAGAAAAGACAAAGATAAACAAACCACCGAGAAATGTTAAAGGAAAAAAAAAATCAAAACATTTTAAAGAAATAAAAAAACTTACAAACAGCTTTAAAGACAACATGACCCGAACCTGAAAAAAAAAGTCAAGATTTTAAAATTTTCATTTAAAAAAGTACCAGAAATTTTTAAAGAAAAGAAATTTGTCATGAATTCCAAAACTAATAAAAACGTGCAAACCTGCATTTTTTGATGGTGAAATAAATATGAAATCAACCATTCAGCCAGAATAGATAAACAACAGTCCCTAAAGAGGATGTGTCCTGTTGTGTTTCAGAGCGGGCCCGAGCATTCTGGTGTGAGGAGGACGTGGACCAGGTGTTCCACGGAGTCTACGAGTACCTGGATCACCTGAAGAGGGTCCTCAAGAAGAACACAGCCACCAACAAAGGTAGGACAGACACATGAGCCGTTTCTCAGTACTCAAGTTCAGCAGTTCGGACTTGTGGACTTGGCAAGTTCGGACTTGGCAAATCAACGTGAGAGTCCGGACTTCCCAAGAACGGGAGGACAGGATGGGAGTGCAGTCATTTCTGCTTTTGGAACAGCAGTGAACTTGATGATGTCACCACCTCCGCTGGCCTTGGCGGTTGTACTGTGTTGTGTACATGCATTTAGAATAAAACAATATAAACACAGCCCAGCGGCTTTTCATTGTCATTATAAGAAATTAATATGTATATGTTTTTAACGTTTCAACATATATAACTGACATACAAAAACATATAAATAGCCAAAATATTTTCATAAAATCAGGGTCCAGCGTTAAGGTTCTTTCCTACTTACCCTGCCGGGCAAGTACTTCTCAAATCTACTTGCCCCATCTAAATTCTTACTTGCCCTGCCTAAGAAGTTCTTTTTCTGGCTGTGTGGTGCATATTTTCGCTCATAGCTTATATCTTACATCAGCAGAGACGATCAGCAGATGGAGGCAGCAGCACATAAAAAAGCAGCACACTGCAACTGGAGAGGGAGAGGAAATACACGATTACAGGCCTGGAGTTAAGTCATTTTTAGGGCAAGGCCACTTTGGCCTTTGATAAATACAAATTTATTGGGGCATCACGGCCAAAATGTGAGGCACCAAGGCCAAAACCAATGGCGCAATAACAATATGTGCTAATTACATTGAATGAAGACAAAACAATATATGTGTTGAAAAACAGTACTGCGTTTATTAAAACTGGGTGTGCATGACTGGGGATATATCTCGTTTTCTTGTTGTTTTGATTCATGTCCCTTATTTTTTAAGTCTTTGAAATCTCTTTATTCTTTTGTTATCTCCTAGTTATTAAGAAATTATTATTAGAAGAAGATTCTTTATTGTCCCTTCTCAGCACATTACATACACTGAAACGAGCCTGGGCCCCTCTTAAAAAGCTTTTTAAGCTTCCTAGGGTGTCCCATTTCACATAATAACTACACAAATGAGTATGTTGTACATGATTTTAACAGGAGTGTGAATAAAGATATGATGGTGATGATGAAATTTGACCTCTGCATTTGACCCATCCTACTGTATACACCGGGAGCAGTGGGCAGCCGCAGTGCAGCGTCCGGGGACCAACTTAAGTTCTTTTGCCAATGCCAGTGGTCAGGGTCACTGACAGGTGTCTTCACCTGACATAGCCTACGTATCTTTAATTATATAATTATTTATATGTCTCTGTATATTTTTACATAAAACCCCAATATTTAATTTGCCTTTTAAAAAATCCTCTTCCTTTATTTAATTTGACAATGTTTATTGTAGTGTATTATATGTATTAATTCTCTACAGGATCTTGTATGTTCTTTAATGTGTGTTCAATTTATTAAAAGAAAAAACAAAAAAAATGTTTTAGTGAACCCTGCAGCAAAGTGAACCCTCTTCTTCAGAGAGGATCTTTGCCCCCCCAGTTTGTTCCTGGTGGCAGAGCAGGGTGAACCGTCTCTCTTCTAAGCGGATCTTTGTCCATGTACCCAAAGTAAATCAAATTTGTACTTAAGTACAGTAGCTACTTGAGTAATTTACTTAGTTACTGTCCATCACTGCATTTGTCTCACCATTATGCTTTCTGTCTACATTTTTATGGAGACTTGACAGTTTACTTGGTTCACCTAGAAAAAACAACAGCAGTTTAATATTCAGTCTGACATTTTACTGAAGTGTTGAGTTGTAGATTGTGGTGCTGTTGAACTGTACTGGATTACACTGACAGCAGTTTCTCATTTAGTCTGTCCTCACCAATATAAATGGATCAAACAGGTCAGATGTGAAGAGGAAAAGTTTGTTCAGCCACACTTCAGACATCAGGTATACAATTCATATCAGATAATCAACATTTAAAATGCTGTTGAATAAATACTACAATAAAGACAATTCATCTTTAAACACAATAAATAAATTACAATAAATTCTTAAAATCATTATTGAATGGTAAAAACACATAAATAAGCAAAAGAATGCAAAGAACAATTACATGTTACAACATTTAATAATATAAGAATATATCTTATACTGAGACTGAATGCTACCCATTAGTCATTCCCCAAACGAATTACATGTCATATTTAACCACTACAGAGATATCAGCCACGAATTTCAAAAGGACTACCTAAGAGAGGCTGCTCTCTGGGGCAGCCTGAGCGCTCATACACATGTTTATTATCTATGAGCGCTGACACCGCTGTCATCTAGCGGACCTCAGTCACATTCAACTGGGCTCGATATTAAAACATCGACCACGGATCTGACGTTTAAACTACGCATGAAAACACTACGTTCAGTGACAACACAACAGTAACATATCAGTAATTATGGCTTACAATTGTACGTCTTTGTTTGGGTTTTTTTGGGGAGTTTTTCCTTATCAGCTGTGAGGGTCTAAAGGACAGAGGGATGCCGTATGCTGTAAAGCCCTGGGGGGCAAATTGTATTTGTGATATTGGGCTTTATAAATAAAATTGAATTGAAATTGAATTGAATTGAATTCCCTCACTTGTCATTTTCCGATGATTATTGTGAAATGCATGCTGGGATACCTGGCTACCTGAAGTCCACAGGATTGGATGCTCTGATGCATCGGTGAAATGGGTGTGGCGAGAACACATCCGGGAATTTGGACTAAACTCGGCTAGATGTGAACTTTGAATTGGAACAGTACTTGGGCTGTGACTGATGACGTGTCACAAGTCCACACAGGAACGCATATTGAGAAACGGCTAAAGGGACACACTGAGGGAACACAGGACATACTGAGGGAACACAGGACACACTGAGGGAATACAAGACACACAGAGACACACTGAGGGAACATAGGACACACTGAGGGAACATAGGACACACTGAGGGAACATAGGACACACGGAGACACACTGAGGGAACACAGGACACACAGAGACACACTGAGGGAACACAGGACACATTGAGACACGCTGAGGGAACACAGGACACATAGAGACACGCTGAGGGAACACAGGACACACAGAGACACACTGAGGGAACACAGGATACACAGAGACACACTGAGGGAACACAGGACACATTGAGACATGCTGAGGGAACACAGGACACATTGAGACACGCTGAGGGAACACAGGACACATTGAGACACGCTGAGGGAACACAGGACACATTGAGACACGCTGAGGGAACACAGGACACATAGAGACATGCTGAGGGAACACAGGACACACAGACACACACTGAGGGAACACAGGACAAACAGACACACACTGAGGGAACACAGGACACATAGAGACATACTGAGAGAACACAGGACATACTGAGGGAACACAGGACACACGGAGACACACTGAGGGAACACAGGACACACGGAGACACACTGAGGGAACACAGGACACACAGAGACACATTGCGGGAACACAGGACACACTGAGGGAACACAGGACACACAGAAACACATTGAGGGAACACAGGACACACAGAGATACATTGAGGGAACACAGGACACACAGAGACACACTGAGGGAACACAGGACACATTGAGACACATTAAGGGGGCCCAGGACACACAGAGACACACTGAGGGAACACAGGACACATTCTGACACACTGAGGGACAGTCTGTCCTCATGTCTTCCTGTCTGTGTGTCTGTCAGAGTATGTCCAGGGCCTGAAGCTGCTGGAGTGTCTCAACTGTCCTCCACTGTCCTCTCAGGACTCGTCTGTGGTCCAAGTGGTCATCGGCTCAGGTACACACACAGTCCACTTCCCTGCTGAACCTGTAAACTTCCTGTCCACAGACTCTTATTGTGAAACTGTCTTACTGTCTCCTCCAGGTGAGCTACTGCCTGCAGACTTCACTCACCACAGCTCCTCCTCCTCCACCTGCACCTCCCCTGTCCCCCCTTCTGTCTCTACAGCTCCACCCACAGGACGGGAGGAGCTACTGCCTCCACTGACCCCCATCCACCTGCAGTACCTGCTCCACCCCTGCTCCCAGGTAACACACAATACACACACTGTACTACACACTACTACACACTGACCCCATCCACCTGCAGTACCTGCTCCACTCCTGCTCCCAGGTAACACACAAAACACACACTGTACTACACACTGTGTTGTGTCGTTGCAGTCTTGCCTGCCCAGTCTACCCAGCATGCCTCAGTGTGCCCCTGCGTTCTGGGGTCAGAACCCCCTGAAGGTTCCGCTGCTCTGTGGCTTTAAGAGGCTGAGCGCCATGCCCATGATGTCATCGAGGGTGGACGGCGAGGTCTGTGAGGATGTGGACAAAGACGTGGAGGACTGGGACGTTGTTTACAAAGCCCCGTGTGGACAGAGCCTCCGTAACCATGATGACGTGATGCGTTTCCTGTTGGCCACAGAGAGCTACGACATCCTGCAGGTTGGTTACGATGCGTTCAGGGACTGCAGGAAAAGTGGCGTACAGTATCATGTGACCCTGAATCCTCCACAGGTGGACTTCTTCACCTTCAACCCGTCTGTCCGGTTGGACCCGCCCCCGCCGGTGGGACCCCAGCGGCCAGAGATGGACTTGAGCCGGGGGGCGGAGCCTACACCGGTGCAGCTGTGCATCGGGGACGGCAGTGCCCGGCCGGCAGACTTCCGTTACAGGAAGGACCGCTGGCCACACGGCTGCTTCCTCACCCGCAGCCCGGCGCTGTTCGACGTTTGCTGCGACTGCACCGATGGCTGCAGCGACGCTCAGCGCTGCGCCTGTGTGGCCATGACCAGAGGAGGGCGGAGCTACAGCCACCACAGGCTGATAGAGCCTGTACCGTCAGGGTAAGACCATGAATCAGTATGTACGGTGACAGGGAGTGGCGGCAGACCGTCCACATCCTTCTGACCACTTCCTGTCTGATCATTGTCAGCGTGTACGAGTGCGGCCCGTGGTGCGGCTGTGTTCGGGCTCGCTGTCAGAACCGGCTGGTCCAGAGGGGGATCAAAGTCCGCCTCCAGGTCTTCCAGACTGACGGGTGTGGCTGGGGCGTCCGTTGCCGTGACGACCTGGACCGCGGCACATTCGTGTGCATGTACGCAGGTGAGGCACCGTTGATGTTGTTCATGTAAACGTTCTCGTCATCAGCTGTGAGGTCACGATAACGTGTGTCCAGGTGTGATGCTGCGGAGGGTACAGAGTCCTGCTGAGGCTCCGCCCCCGAAGCTGACAAGGGCGGACCTTCCCTCAGATGACGAGGTGGAGGTCGTCACTGAGTGGCTCGCTCCGCCCGTGCTGGAGAGCCGGAGCAACCTGCTGGAGCAGCCTATGTCCACGCCCACCTCGCCACCGCTGCACGTCCCAGTCATCCAGAGACCCGCCGACACCGCTGCTGTCGCTAGTATGCCACAGGACAGAGACAAGGTGAGACAGGAAAAAGTTACATCTTCACACAGACACTCTGACTTCCTGTCTAAAACTCTCCACTCTGTTTACAGACGGTGTTGGTCGGAGCACCGCCGCCACTGTCTCCATCAGCGGGGGAGTCAGGTGGCCACTCTCCAGGTCAGGACAACAACGTCGCCATGACACCCGCCTGTCCCCAGGGGGTGGCGCCCCAAGTCCACGGTGTGAACGGCACCGAGAGCCACAAGAGTCTAAAGAGAGCCATGAAGGTGGACAACATCTACGTCCTGGATGCCAGCAAGGAGGGGAATGTCAGCCGCTTCATCAACGTAAGTCCAAAGTGTCACGGCGCCGTGAGGGTTAACAGCGTCTCTGATGCTGACGCCATGTAAAGATGGCCGCCAGCCGCGTCGTCAGTGTAAGTCCAGTGTGTAAGTGAGTTTATGAATTTAAAAATAAGAATAATTTCTTGTAATATTGATTTTTTTCCCATTATTTTATTTTTATCATAATTTTATTCTGAAATATTTAGATTTATTTTTGTTTTTCTGTCGTTCCGACTGTTGTAAAAATCAAATCTCATATTCAGTGTCTGAACCTTTGACCTGAACTGTGTCGCCATAGAAACGAGTCAACGTGGCGTCACGGTGGAGGTGATGTCACCACTGAGTCTGACCTTTGACCTTGTCTCGGCCCCCTGCAGCACAGCTGTCAGCCCAACCTGTTCATCCAGAACATCTTCACCGACTGTCATGACCCCGCCTTCCCTGTCATCGCCTTCTTCACCAGCAGGTGAGGAAGAGGAGGGTCAGACACACAGCTCGTCACAGCCATGATGATGATAATGTAAAAAAGGCCTGTTCTCTGTGTTTCAGGGCAGTGAAGGCCGGCACGGAGCTGACCTGGAACTACTCCGCCGACACTCAGAGCAAAGGGGAAGTGGTGTGTCTGTGCGGCAGCGACGGTTGTCAGGGTCAGTTTACGATGGAGGAGCATCTGTGTGATGTGTGTGAGGACGAAGGTGAAACACAGTGACAGGATATGATGTCATCGTCTCAAATCTTCTGTACTGTTTTTTTAACAAATAAAAGACTTTTTTGATCAGCTGTTCACAGCCTTTTATTTTGAAAGGCTTTTGTTTTTTAATTTCAGACTTCAAGGGAAAAGTTTCATTATCCAAGCTTTTATTTTGAAACTCCAGTGTAGGACAGGAGGAGGATGTTCAGTAGTGACTGTAGCTTTTATTTTGAAACTCCAGTGTAGGAATAGGAGGAGGACGTCCAGTTGTTACTGTATCTTTTATTTTGAAACTCCAGTGTAGGAACAGGAGGACGACGTTCAGTTGTTACTGTAGCTTTTATTTTGAAAAGTGATAGCTTTATGACGAGGGAACCAGAGTGACAGTGACTTCAGAGAGACGTCGTCCCTGCAGGTTGGACCATGAACCTGTGAGTGAACTTTGATAATCAGAACCATAACTACATTAATGTTAGTGAAATCATTTGGTTTAAACACTGAACTTTGTTTAAAATAAGAGTGTAAACTTCCTGAGGCTCCTCCCATCCGCTACAGGTGTAGAATGGTTCAGTCCACCCCTGCACTTGGATTCATCTGTAAACATAACTAATGCCCAGGCACTGTTTAAACTGTGAAATACTACCACTGATAATAATAATAATAATTATTATTATTCAATCAAATAATAATGATAACAACAATATTAAAATAATTATAAAAAATAATAATATTGATACTAACACGACTACTAATTATTAGTGTTTTAAAAATAAAATAAAATAATTGTAAAGTACTTTAACTACTGCTACAACTATCAATAATATCCATAATAATAGTAATTATTATATAATCATAAAATAGTAAATTATACTTCTACTACTGGGGCATCGGTAGGGTAGTGGATAGTGCCGGCGCCCCATGTATAGAGGCAAAAATTATACTTCTACTACTACTATTATTATTAGAAAATAAAACAATACGTTGTAATTCTACTACTAATAAAAATAACGAAAATAATAACGATGATTTTGGTGACTATATGATATAATTGTTCAAACTATTTAATCTTCAGTTTTAACTATTTTACTGCTTTTATTTTGAAATCCCTACACGATCGTCGAGCAAAAAGGACTTCCCGTTATATACCCGTCTTCGCGGCTCTTATTGTGAAAATCCAAACCGGATTTCTGCCTGTTGTTTATAAGTCTTTCTCCTCTGGAGTCTCACCGACTGTCCTCCTGATCTGAATCCGACTATGAGAGCTGTCCTGCGGGCTCCGTGTGTGCTCCTCTTCGGCCTCCTCTGGGCCTCCGTCCCCGGCTCCCGGGCCCCGATCCCGCCTCACGACCAGGTGGCCCGGGTCGCGCGCTTCGTGGCCCACCAGTGTGACTGGGCCTCCATGGCCACCATCTCCACTCACAAGCCGGTGGAGGGGCAGCCGTTCTCCAACACCTTCTCCGTGAGCGACGGGCCGGTGGGCTCCGGTACCGGGGTGCCCTACATGTACCTGACCCACATGGAGATCTCTGTGCAGGACCTGCAGGTAACTCAGTCACCGGTGCTCCGTGGACTGAACAGGAAGAGGTTTAAAAGTAAAGAAATCAACTTCCTGTTTCAGAGCTCACATGATATAACGTTAATGTAGTGAGGCTGTGTGTGTGTGTGTGTGTGTGTGTGTGTGTGTGTGTGTGTGTGTGTGTGTGTGTGTGTGTGTGTGTGGTGTCTCCATGTCTCTCTGATCCGCCACTCAAAACCTCCAGAGAGGTTTATAGTGTTGTTGTTCAGCATGAGACATGTATGTAGGGTTGTGTAACGGAGGCTCCGCCATGACTCAGCAGTCTGTTCTCACAGTGACTCAGCAAAAGTCATGTGACCTCAGAGTGTCTCAGCAGTTTGAGGTCTAATCACGAGTCAGACCAGAGGTCATGTGACCTCAGTGATGAGCACAGCAGAAAGACTCGTGATGAGTGTGTGACTGAGGACAGTCTGAGAGACATCTTAATATGTCCTGGTGCCATGTGAGGATGCAGGAGGGGACAGGACATACCTATAGACAGTCAGTTCACCTGTCTGTCCCCTCAGGTGTGTCTGTCCCTCAGGTGTGTCTGTCTCGGTCCCTCAGATGTTTCTGTCTCTGTCCCTCAGGTGTCCCCCCAGGCGTCCCTGTCCATGTCCCTGGCTCAGACAGATTACTGCAAACAGCAGGGCTTTGACCCTCAGAGTCCTCTCTGTGCTCACATCATCCTGTCTGGATCTGTCCTCCAGGTACACACACACACACACACACACACACCTGTCCAGGTGAGCAGTCACATGACCTCATCATTGACCCTGCCCTTTTCTTCTGTCCAGGTGAACGGGACGGAGGCGGAGTTTGCTAAGAAGTCTCTATTCAGTCGACACCCTGAGATGATCGACTGGCCCTCTGACCACAACTGGTTCTTCGCCAAGTTCAACATAACACAGGTACGACACGTATGCCCAGTATGACCCAGGACGACCAGTACCACCCAGTACGAACAGTGCTGCAAAATACTACTACGGATAATACTGCTAATAATAACTCAGACCACAACTGGTTCTGACATCATGGTGTGATGAGCCATAGACATATATATGTAGACGCCGCATCGAGCGCTGAGCTGTACGTCAACGTCGCCGCCATATTGGATGTGGCAAGACTGCGCTGTAAACTTGTTTTTTGGCACTACCTTGTTCTCTATAGCTGATGTAAGGTGAATTACTCCTGTGTGGGATCAATAAAGTTCTTATCTTAGCCATCTGAGAAGATCAAATACATTGTTTTTGGTGCCTAACTGTTTCCCAAGTATATTAGTGCGTGTGTGAATGAATAAACGAGAGGCATAAAGAGGCGTAAATTTCTTTGTAGAGAGGCGCTTTATGAAATTCAGTCCATTTTCTTGTATTAGTATTATTAGTATTACAGCGCAGCCTTGCCACATCCAATATGGCGGCGATGCTGACGTATCGCAGCAGAGGGCAAACCCACTCGATGCAGCGTCTAGGTATATATGTCTGTGTGATGAGCCAATAGGAGGACAGGAAGTGATGTTAATGCCCCTCCCCTTCCACATTCCAGGTGTGGGTGCTGGATTATTTCGGCGGGGTGAAGACCGTCACTCCAGAGGAATATTTCCAGGCCTCTCTGTACAGGAAGCACCACTGAGGCTACCAGCTGCTGGGGGTTGTAGTTCTATTTCTCATGTTTGTAGTTCTACTTCAACAGTAGAAGTATTTCCTGTCACAGTCAGTCAGGTGTGGATTAGAGGTTATAAACATGTGATCATGTGGGTGTTGTGATATTAAAGAGTCCAGCTGCAGTGTTACAGTCTGACCACCAGGGGGAGCTGGAACACAACATGTTGTTCTTATGTCACATTAATATACAAAGTATTTCCGTGTGTTTGTGTCGTGGCTCAGTGCAGCTCCACTGACCGCATCATATATTCACTCTAAGATTTAACATGTTTGATGCAACAACAATGAAACAAAGTGCACTTTATACCTTATAAATTTATTGCTTTAAAGATCTATGTCAGCGGAAACACAAATGACTCCATCTTCCATGAGTCTTAGCTCTGAGCAGGCTAAATGCTAACAGTGCTAACACTTTAAACCTTATATATTCAGGGTGGAGACATGTTTCTGTCTGATTCACATTTTTATCTTTAAATTTGAACAGAAAAACTGAAATTTTTTTTTTAAAAACACCTAAAAATCGGAGAGGGGCGGGGCTTCTGTTGAAGGGGCGTGGTTTTTATTCGAGGGCGTGGCTTCAGCTGACTTCAGGTGTTTGTTTGATGCCTTTTAAAATGATTTTATATTTCACACTGATTTAGCCCAATGAGACGTTTTTATATCGACTCAGATTTTGCTGTAAAATTATATTTTTAATAAAGTTTGTGCTAAAAAAACAAAATGGCTCCATCTCTTTTGTTTTTGTAGCTTAAATGAAACCAAATTTGAACCCACGGCGACAACACTGTAGAGAGGAAATGAGGGAGCGGGGCTCTGCCTACTTGTGGATATTTGTGGAGAGAGGCTCCCAGATGATGACTCACCTGTGTTCAGGTGTGTGAGGAGGAGCACGCTGCTTCCTTGTTGGGTATTCCAGAAAGCAGGTTATGTGAAAAGTCAGAGTAGGTTAGGAGGGAAACTCTGAGTTATCCGTTCCAGAAAGAGAAGTAACTGAAACTCTGAGTCAGTCACCATGGTAACAGACTCCGTGAACATGACCTGCTTGCTGGCAGGTTTTCTTTAAGAAACCCTGAGTTTTCCTCTGTCTCCTCCCTCTTACACGCTGTTTCATTCCTCATTCATTCAGTCCGTGTCAAAGCTTGTATGGAAGCGCATTGAGTAGCGGAGATTTACCGTCTGTCACAGTCTAAATCCTGCTGGATATTAGTTTGTTACTCAGGACTGTCTTAAGTTACTGAATTTATGCACATCAATCATTTCTTTGGACATCAGTTTTTGTCTTTACATCCAAATATTACACAGCGAGAATTCACCCTCAGCTCAGAATCAAACCTCTGTCCTTTTTATATTTATTATTGTTTATAACACTGCACAAGGATCAGACTGTCAGTCTGTTACAGCAGCTCCCACATGTTTATTGCACATATTGTGTAGGTCTAATTATTTACATTTTAAAAATCGGTATGAAGCTTTAGACACGTAGTATCAATGACTAATGATCTCTGTCACTGATGTCATTGGTCACACTGGTGGAACATAATTCCTATAGCCTAATATTGGGGATTATATGTTCATATTTCTGAGTGAGCAATGGTGCAGCATTTCAGTGTCTTTAAATTTACTACATTTGTAGCTGAAATAAAGTCACTGAATGCTGTTGAGTCAAGATACAAATAGATGTCCAACATTTTAAAATCTACTGTATTTTAACCTCAACATCTTTTCAAGTGCAAATCACCAAACATATTATTACTGGGTCAGACTGTGAGTTTACAGTCATGTCTTTATGTCTTTGATCTGTGTTTTTCCCCATCAGATTAAATCTGAACAAATATATTATTATATATTATTAATAAAATGTAATGTATCTACAGCCTGATACACAGATTCCACCACTTTAGTACTATTCGGACAGGATTAGTTTTACATGGGCACGTGGGATAATGTCACTTTTCCACAGGACGTCAGTAATGTTAACTGTTAACTTATAAAGCTCTAAATGGTCAAGCTCCGTCATATCTTAGAGAGCTCATAGTGCCATATTATCCCACCAAAACTCTGCGCTCTGAGAACGCAGGGTTACTTGTGGTCCCTAAAGTCTCCAAAAGTAGATCAGGAGCCAGAGCCTTCAGCTATCAGGCTCCTCTCCTGTGGAATCATCTTCCTGTTGCGGTCCGGGAGGCAGACACCGTCTCCACATTTAAGACTAGACTTAAGACTTTCCTCTTTGATAAAGCTTATAGTTAGGGCTGGCTCAGGCTTGCCTTGTACCAGCCCCTAGTTAGGCTGACTTACGTCTAGTCTGCCGGAGGACCACCTATAATACACCGGGCACCTTCTCTCTCTCTCTCGTATCCTATCACTGTATCTATTTTACTCGGCCATTCTGGATGTCACTAACTCGGCTTCTTCTCCGGACCCTTTGTGCTCCACTGTCTCTCTGGTTAACTCATATTGCAGCGGTGCCTGGATAGTGTGACGTGTGTGGTTGTGCTGCTGCCGTGGTCCTGCCAGATGCCTCCTGCTGCTGCTGCTGCCATCATTAGTCATCAGTCATACTTCTACTGTTATTATACACATATGACTATTATCATACATGTATACTGCCAGATACTAATATATACTTTCAACATATTGTACCACAGTAGCCAGAACTATAACAACAATATTATTACTTTCATGAATGTTGTTGTAAGCTACTGTCATTACCGAGGATGTCCTGCATCTCTCTCTCTCTGTCTCTCTCATTGAGTCATACAGATTACTGTTAATTTGTTATGCTGATCTGTTCTGTACGACATCTATTGCACGTCTGTCCGTCCTGGAAGAGGGATCCCTCCTCAGTTGCTCTTCCTGAGGTTTCTACCATTTTTTTTCCCCAGTAACCCGTTCTGACCTCACTGCAGTGCCAGGTATGACCAACTTCTGCCTCGCTATCTGAGCAATGATTGGATACTTCAGTGCGTAGTTTTCCACCACAAGAGTGGATCCTGTCGGCTCGTAGTGGCATCTCATTCTGGTAACTTTTCATCTCTTCTTCAGAAAGGGTAGGCAGGGAGGCAGCAGGTGCAACACTCTCCCTGTATGTCTCCCCGAACAGGTCGCGCATCGCGGACAGCGCAGTGGGTGGTGTTGGTGCAGCGGGCTCCTCCGTCGGCGCCTCTCCCTCCGTCTCCCTCTCTGGCCCGGCTTGTGCGAGAGCCATCTCCGCCAGAACGGGATTCGCCGTGATATACAACATTATTGATGGTATTAATTAATTAATTAATTAATTATTAATGATATTCGAATTAGCCTATCAAATTAAGTTCGAACTTATAAAAATATATATTTCTAACACACATATTTACTGCTGGTCTATTCGCACGGGATTAGTATTACTTGAGGTAACTGTCCGGGACCCTTTTACAGAAGGTAAAAGTCCCGGTAATCTTTACTGACATCGTGCGGTAATTACTGACATGGCACATTCGGACGGGACTAAAATCTCTGGTAATTATTACTTTATCCCACGTACCTATATAAAACTAATCCCGTCCAAATAGGGTTTAAGTCTGATAAATGATGAATATCCATTGATGATGGCTTTTTATTGTCGGCTTAACTCAGAGTGAACATACTCAGAGTTGACTGAACTAACTCAAATCAGCTGTTCTGGAACCGCTAACTCAGAGTTTCCCATCTCAGGGTAAATCAACTCAGAGTTCAGGGTTAGAGTTCAGGGTTAGAGTCTGCCCCAACCCCAGACTACATGAAACCGACCACGCCACTCTGGGAATTTCACCCAGAGTATACCCTCAATATTTATATTCACACACACAAGTTCTTAGATAAAGAAGGAGGAGCAGAGACGTGTGTTTCAAGTCCAATGCGAAAGAAAGTTTATTAATTCGGAAAACAATTAATTTAACTGTTATATTTGGTTAAAAAGGAAGAGATCGTTATTTAAAAATATATATTTTCTTTATTACAAAATAGACGTTAAAAATCCTAAATTGATTACGGGAAGTTCATTACCAGCACAGGGGGAAGGGTGCCCAGGAAACCACAGATTGGGGGAAATGAGGGGAGAGGAAAGGGTGCTTCACCACCACCACCTGTGTGTCATGCGACGTAACACTGCAACACAAAAACACACATGATTAGCAGGGCACAACAAAATGGCATGCAGTAACAAGGGTCACTGTTAGAAAGATGGCACACGGGTTAGAGGCACAATGGAAGGCATGCAAGTTGTTGAAGGAAGAGGTGAGCCCTCCACCCAATCACCCACCACCCGTGGGGCCTAGCAACCCAACCAGCCTACTACTAGCAAGAAACCCCCGATTTCAAGAATGGCACTAGACAGTTGGTTTGGCAAATGTTGAAACAGACTCAGGCCACTGTTGCCATAACACAGAACTAACAACTTAACTTACCCAATAAGA
The DNA here is from genome assembly GCA_035609425.1 of Epinephelus awoara. Lineage (NCBI taxonomy): Eukaryota > Metazoa > Chordata > Actinopteri > Perciformes > Serranidae > Epinephelus > Epinephelus awoara. The sequence goes on from CM069317.1 coordinate 22,792,430, forward strand.
CCCAAAAGAAATATTTAAAAACAATAAATAAAATCAAATGCAAATTACAGAAAATAAACACTGGTAATCCGAGACAAAGTATACAATAAATAATTAGGGGACAAAAACAGCAGTGGCAGAGCTCCTCCTAATAAAAGTAAAACAAAGAGCAATATTAGCTTCAGGTCTGTACGACTGTAAGCAAGGTAGGCTCCTAGGAGCTATACTGCATTACCTCAGACAAATAACATGGAGCTAACTCATCCGCAAGTCATCGTCATGTTACCCTGCTCTTATGAGGAGAAGCACACGTCAGTGTTTTGATATAGCGTACACTATAATATGTTGGGGATTTAAGTTGGCGTCTATGAAGGGCATACTTTTAAACATCCAGTTACATGTGATCATCAGGGCCCATACGCACGCCACACTTGTCGGCCTACACGTGTGTTGTAACACAAACCCGACCCGCTTGCCTGCAGGTGAACACAGGTGGACACAGGTAAAGGCAGGAGAACACAGGTGACCACAGGTAAAGGCAGGTAAACACAGTTGACCACAGGTAAAGGCAGGTGAACACAGGTGAACACGGGTAAAGGCAGGAGAACACAGGTGACCACAGGTAAAGGCAGGTAAACACAGGTGACCACAGGTGACCACAGGTAAAGGCAGGTGAACACAGATGACCACAGGTAAAGACAGGTGAACACAGGTGACCACAGGTAAAGACAGGTGAACACAGGTGACCACAGGTAAAGGCAGGTGAACACAGGTGACCACAGGTAAAGACAGGTGAACACAGGTGACCACAGGTAAAGACAGGTGAACACAGGTGACCACAGGTAAAGGCAGGTGAACACAGGTGACCACAGGTAAAGACAGGTGAACACAGGTGACCACAGGTAAAGGCAGGTGAACACAGGTGGACACAGGTAAAGGCAGGAGAACACAGGTGAACACAGGTAAAGGCAGGTGAACACGGGTAAAGGCAGGAGAACACAGGTGACCACAGGTAAAGGCAGGTAAACACAGGTGACCAAAGGTAAAGGCAGGTAAACACAGGTGAACACAGGTAAAAGCAGGAGAACACAGGTGACCACAGGTAAAGGCAGGTGAGCATAGGTGAACACAGGTAAAGGCAGGTGAACACAAGTGATGGACAGGTGACCACAGGTAAAGGCAGGTGAACACAGGTGACCACAGGTGATGGACAGGTGACCACAGGTGACCACAGGTGATGGACAGGTGACCACAGGTAAAGGCAGGTGAACACAGCTGCATGCAGCAGTTTGCAGCACATCTCAGTTTTCTGTTCTTTAGACTGATCCATGAACCTTGCACACAATCCAGTCCAGGCTGTGACACAACCAAACGTGAGCATGACACTGTGTTCTGATCATGTTTCTACATTTATAAACCTTTAATATTACAACACAGTCTCCTTGCTGTGATCAGATGTTCTGGTTTATATGCTTCAGTTAATCTTTGACTTCAGCCTGTTACAGATTCTACAGATATGAGACGTTAGAAGATTCTACAGGAAGTGACATCACAGTGAGCTCAAACACCAGCACTGTGTCTGTGTGACAGAGTTTAAATCAGTTTATTTAACAGGTTAAAATCATAAATCTGTCTCAGAGGACACTTTGTCTTCGTCCTCTGGTCTGTCAGATCTCATCCTGAGGTCAGACGACAGATATAAACGTGTCAGAGTTGAGATGTGATGTGTGGGAGACGACAGAGCGTGTCACCTGCCATACAGCAGCTCCTCACCACTTCCTGTTCCACTTACAGACGACACCAGAAGAAGAAGAAGACGAGCGTTTGGTTCAGTCGACTGAAAATGGAGCTCCAGACGTGGACGTGTGCCCTCTTGCTGCTACTCGCCACCGCCGTTGCTCCGGCAGGTAGGACGACTTAAATGGTGTATAACCTTGTGCTAAAGATTCAAAGATGTCTCCACTTCCTGTCTCACTGCTTCACCTCCAGCTTTAGTTCTGAAACCTTTGAAATTAAGTTTATCACAATCAGGAAGAAAAATTAAATTTAAATACGATTCATTATGTTTTAAATAACTTTATGGCGAGATGATAGGTGCAGCTGCTGCTGAGATGGCGTAACTTCATCCTGACACGTCTCTGAACATCACAGGAACTTTACCTGCTCTGAAAACATCACAAACATTAGTCTTAAAGTTAAGTTAATATATATTTAATAAGCTGTGTGAACTCTGATTAAAGGGGGGAAACTACTCTGAGGTCTCAAACGATTGAAACAACAACGACAACAGAGATAGCAGGTTGGTGTCGGCCATGTTGGAGTATGGTGGCTGGCGTCTCAGCTCCAACCCGCTGCTGCTGTTGTCGTTAAACCTTCATCTGACTTTAAATCTTCAGACACATTTTTATTGACGGAACATGTTGACAAACCACAGACTGAGTGTTTCAGAAGTTTCAGACTCAAACTGTGTCAGAGGAAACGCCGCAGCCCGCCTTCGTTACCCGACGTTCAGCTGCTGTGATCTGCCCTCAGTTAGCAAACACAATTTATTAATGGAACCAAAAGAGGAAACTACTGGGTTTATTCTGTAGTCGCAGGGTTTATAGATTTAACTAAAGCATGTGACACCATGAAACCATTAATCATGACATAACACTGACAAAACTGTGTGAGACACAGGCAGCTGTTTGTGAGACATAACTGTGGGGTCCCACAGGGGCCAGTGTTGGGACCATAAATGATAAATGTGTATGGTGTTCAGGAAATTAAAGTGAGTTTTATTGGCAGATGACATGAACGCTCTCTGTTTCTGCAGCAGCGTTTAAAGTGAAGTGATTTGTGGAACGAGCTGAGCACAGATAATAATCAGTTTTTATTGTTGTCAGATATATATAGACAAGGAGGAGGACAGGTTGTGTTATTGACTCTGTGGAGGTTCCTGCACTGGAAGTAAACTGGGTTCATTACTGGTTTATGGGGACGGTTTTACATCATTTGTAAATAAACCTGTTGACATAGAACATGAGTTAAAAGAAGAAATGTCAGAACGAGGCAGCACCTCCTCAGATCACCTAAACATAACACCAGCAAATCATTTCAGACATCGACTTCCACAGTTTGAAATATGACACAGACGTCACCATGTGATCAATAAATCCAGGTATCAGAGCAGTGTGTGAGTGTTGATATGTTTCAGTGTGTCAGATGTCCTGAGTGCACCTGTGGATCCTCTGCGCGCTCTGTGCTGTTCATTATGAAACTAACACAGGCTCCGCCCCCTCTGTGACCTCATGAAGGACGTGATGACCCACCTGTATTTATAACAGATGTGAAGATAAATCCTGTCACATGTTACAGACGTGTTTCTCAGACACATGTGCAACAGCTCAGCCTTCGTCTCATATTTTATACATGGTTCACATATTCAGTTTTGACTCTAAAACTCCTGTCAACGTTTGTTTACCTTAAAAACCTGATAAACAATAAAACAACATGTCAGATGAGCAGAGCAGCGTCAACAGCTACAGATGTTAAAGCGTTTTTATTTACACAGCAATTAACAACAACAGTAATAATAACAATAATTTACAGAAACATTTTGTTCAGAGAAAATGTCCAGTGAAATATTAGAATTAGGGGATTTTTAAGGGGTTTTCAGGGATTTATCCCATAAAATATATAATGAGATTAAAAGCCGTTAAGTGACTGAGAAACATCTTGAAACACCTTTAACCTGAGAGATAAGGGTCTTCATAAGGGTTAGTTTGAACTCTGTCCAGTCCAGTTGAGACCAAAGATCGGTGACAAGATTAAATATTACAGAGAAATGTTTTAGCGATGTTTTTACAATGTACCAGAACGTTACAGAGAAACATTTAAGCAATGTTTTTACAACGTTACAGAACGTTACAGTTGTGTCCTGTTTAAACTCATTGTGAATCTTTACATCAAACAGGAAGTGAATTTTCTCGTTATCGTGTATCCTGTAGAAATTTGAACTCTACAATGTTGTGTGTTGACTCACTTCATACGCACAAATGACGTCATATGTGCGTTTAATTGCTGGATCGATGAATGAACTCCCACAGGTCAGCGTCATACGTTCCCGGAGTATGTCAATGTTGATTGGCTATCGTGGTGTGAATCAGTTGCTGAAGTTCAGAGTTCTCATGAATAACCATATGATGTGAAATCACGCTACTTGCTTTATAATAAAGTATTTTGTGTCATTTGCATCACGTCAGTCGCAGAGCTTGGTGGGTAATCGCAGTGTTGTCTGTGAACAGAGGAATCTTAGCTAGGTTTATAACAACAGGAACGGACCCCTGTGTGACACCGTACTTTACTGAAGGTGGAGCTGAGTATTATCTCATAACAACTTTTATAAATGGAGGTGTGGTGTTTTTTCAGCTGAGACAGTTTGGTTGTGACTGGTTGCTATGATACGGAACGTCCACAGAGGATGTCACTGTGGATGAGGGACAGGCTGAAACATGGAGGGACAGAGGATGGACCGCTGCCGCCCTGAGTGGGCTCCGATTTACATACCAAGACATTCAGGTGCTCTGAAGGAGCGTGCTCAGACAAGGAAATATACAGTGATAAAATTTGTTGTAAAAATAAATAAATAAGTAAATAATAGTGGAAGTGAAGTGATACTTGAGTCTGACGCAGCTGTGATGACTCGACCACGAGCAGCGAGGCATCGTCAGTTCAGGAAGCAGCTGTGTGGTTTGTCTTTAAAGCTGTGATCATGTGATCATGCGACCCGGGCTGCGGTCTGACTGAAACAAAAAGAGATGGTGGTTTTGGTTGTTGTCATGGAGACAAAAGCTGCTGCTGAACTCAGATCTGGTTCACACCGTGTTAAAGATTCATCATGTTCAGTCTGTTAGACTGTGAGTGTATCTGTCGACCCGCTGCATCTGCGATAACGACCGAACGCTGATGAGACATAACGACTGAACGCTGATGAGACATGAAGCCCAGCAATATAACCAGAGAGGAGGAGGGGGAGGAGCAGCAGGAGGAGGAGGAGGAGGAGTCTGAGGTGGTGTCCTGGATTTGACTTCAGGTGTTTGACTCTGAAACCACTGACACAAACTGACACTTTTCTTAAACCTCCGTTAGCTGTTCACGATTTACCCTTAAAATGACCCTTAAATACATGTTTGGCAGAGAGGTGGGTCTCAGTTGGGTCTTCTTGACCAGAGCAGCAGAGTTGCCAGACCACTTGAGGTCTTCACTGACATGGAGGCTCAGGAATTCAAAGTTGGGCACCCTCTCCACCTCCTCTCCCCCTACTGTCAGTGGCAGGAACGCATCCTGATGTTGTCTGAAGTCTGTAATTAGCTTCTTTGTCTTCTTGATGTTGAGAGACAGGTTGTTGTCTGCACATCACACAGTCAGTCGCTGCACCTCGTCTCTGTAGGCAGCCTCACTGCCGTTTGAGATGAGCCTCACCACTGTTGTGTCGTCCGCGAACTTGATTATTGAGTTTGTGTGTCTTTCTTTCTCTCTCTCAGTCTCACTCTGTTTCTTTTCTTTTGACTTTTCTAAGATGACAGATGCTGAATATATACTCCCTATCTGATGCTGTTGCTGTTTGTGGTTGGCTGAGAGGGATGTGAACTCATTAGTTTGCAGCTGTGTTAATCAAATCAGGTTGGGTTTCCATTATGCGTGCCAAACGTGCCAAACGGTGCCAATCCCCTTTGATCTGACATCAGATGTGACGGGACAGTCGATATAGAGATACATTTATGTGCTGATTGCAGATAGTTGCATTGAATAGTGGGTATTTATTGCATTGTCAATTTGCCTGACATTCTGGAAATCTGCCTGTGAGGTTTTGGTGACGTGTGCACACTGTCCGCCGGTCAGTCAAACTTCGGCTTACACCGGCTGCGCTCCACCTGAGCTGACAGTAGACCAGGTTTCAGTTGGCGAGCTTTTAGCGCACCTTCGGCGAAGTCTTTTGGCACGAAACTGTCACTGCGCCAAGCTGGATCTGTCGACACCTCCCCCTGCTGTGCTGCCACACCCATCTCAGCGCACCTCAGTCTGCCAAACTACCAAACTGAGCGCACCTCGGATTGCGCTGCTCAAAACTAGCTCTGCGCAGGGTTCGCCACCCTGCGCTGCACCGGGAAACTAGAGCCCATGGTGTTAAAAGCAGAACTGTAATGAACAAAGAGCGGCCCCAGAGAGGATCCCCCCTCAGTCCCTTCAGAGATCACTCTGAGGAGACTAACCTTTGGGTATGCTGTGGGACACATTTTCTCCAGCACCTGACTGAACTGGGAGGAGCCCACTGAGCAGTTACTGTGGGGTCTGTAAATATCTTATAACTTTACATTTAACCTCTTGTCAGATATTATTCCAGAACCAGTCATCACATTACAGGTGTCAGGGGATAAGAGTTCATTCATCTGTCAGCTGTCGTTTGTTCTGAGAGGGATGAACTTTACTGATTACTTTTCTATCCTCAGTTTGTATTTCTGTGAGGAACTTGTTCTGTTGGACTTAGTTTTTCAGTGTTTCCTTCTGAAGAGTTCAGATGTTGGGAAAATGACCTCCTGTCTCTTATTCGTTAAAATGATCTGTAGGATCTGATGTCAATAATTATGTTTGCGTTCAGACCATTTTTAAAGCGTGTGGCTGATATATAAAACTCTTAAGACAGACTTTACTGGTCACTGATAAGATTTACTTTGGCAGGTCAAATATAGGTTTTTATGGTGACTCAGGTCCACAATCCCATCTGAGTGTTTTATGGAGAAACATTTACAAAGAGTAATTAATACCTTCTGGGGTATCTGGCATCAGAATGTTCTCTACATTAAGACACTGTGTGTAAGTAACATGTTAAAATAACGCATTAAAAAGCATGTAAAAAAAACACATTAAAATAACGCATTAAAAAGCATGTAAAAAAAACACGTTAAAATAACACATTAAAAAGCATGTAAAAACAAGTTAAAATAAAACATTAAAAAGCATGTAAAAAACACGTTAAAAAAAACATAACAAGCATGTAAAAGACACGTTAAAATAACACATTAAAAAGAATGTAAAAACACGTTAAAATAACACATTAAAAAGCATGTAAAAAACACATTAAAATAACACATTAAAAAGAATGTAAAAAACACATTAAAATAACATAATAAAAAAGCATGTAAAAAAAGCACGTTAAAATAACACATTAAAAAGCATGTAAAAAAGCACGTTAAAATAACACATTAAAAAGCATGTAAAAACACATTAAAATAACACATAATAAGCATGTACAAGACACGTTAAAATAACACATTAAAAAGAATGTAAAAAACATTAAAATAACACATTAAAAAGAATGTAAAAAAAACACATTAAAATAACACATTAAAAAGAATGTAAAAAACACATTAAAATAACATAATAAAAAAGCATGTAAAAAAAAGCACGTTAAAATAACACACTAAAAAGCATGTAAAAACACATTAAAATAACACATAATAAGCATGTAAAAGACACGTTAAAATAACACATTAAAAAGAATGTAAAAAACATTAAAATAACACATTAAAAAGCATGTAAAAACACATTAAAATAACACATAATAAGCATGTAAAAGACACGTTAAAATAACACATTAAAAAGAATGTAAAAAACATTAAAATAACACATTAAAAAGAATGAAAAAAACATTAAAATAACACATTAAAAAGAATGTAAAAAACATTAAAATAACGCATTAAAAAGCATGTAAAAAAACACACTAAAATAACACATTAAAAAGAATGTAAAAAAGCACGTTAAAATGACACATTAAAAAGCATGTAAAAAAAGCACGTTAAAATAACACATTAAAAAGCATGTAAAAAACACGTTAAAATAAAACATAAAAAAGCATGTAAAAAACACATTAAAATAACACATTAAAAAGCATGTATAAAAACACATTAAAATAACACATTAAAAAGAATGTAAAAAACACATTATAATAACATAATAAAAAAGCATGTAAAAAAAGCACGTTAAAATAACACATTAAAAAGCATGTAAAAAAAGCACGTTAAAATAACACATTAAAAAGAATGTAAAAAAACACATTAAAATAACACATAATAAGCATGTAAAAGACACGTTAAAATAACACATTAAAAAGAATGTAAAAAACACACATTAAAATAACACATTAAAAAGAATGTAAAAAAAGCACGTTAAAATTACACATTAAAAAACATGTAAAAAAAACACATTAAAATAACACATTAAAAAGAATGTAAAAAAGCACGTTAAAATAACACATTAAAAAGCATGTAAAAAAAGCACGTTAAAATAACACATTAAAAAGCATGTAAAAAAACACATTAAAATAACACATTAAAAAGCATGTAAAAACACGTTAAAATAAAACATAAAAAAGCATGTAAAAAAACACATTAAAATAACACATTAAAAAGCATGTATAAAAACACGTTACAATAACACATTAAAAAGCATGTAAAAACACGTTAAAATAACACATTTAAAAGCATGTATAAAAACACGTTAAAAAGCATGTTAAAAAACACGTAAAAATAATATTAAAAAGCATGTAAAAAAAACACGTAAAAAACACATTAAAAAGCATGTAAAAAAAAAAAAACACATTAAAAAACAGCATTCACACCGCATCTGTTCTACGCGCTGCTTGAGTTGTGCTGCTTTCGCGAGCAAACTCGAAAATAGAAGAGATGCTGATTTTTTGCGTGAGTTGCGAGCGAATGGCCACAGTATTCAACAATCGACATCTACAGTGGCCGAGAGAGGTCACAACACACGCAAACTCATGTTTAGTAGTAACACAAAGCAGACACAGACTACCTACCCATTTGTAGTTCTAAATATTACTTCTCCAAGCGTTGGAATAATCACTGGCGCACGAACCTGTCCACTTTTTGGGTCCAAACTCACTTCTTCTTCTTTGGGGTTTATTGGAGATTTGCAAACATGATGAATTACCGCCACCAACTGTTCAGCTGTGGTTTGTATTTTGATGGGACAGCAGTGGCTGCTGTGTGACGCATCTGTTGGTTTTGGTGTGAATACATGTGTGCTGCTGCTACGCTTGTGGACCACTTCGCGGCCGCTTCACAAATGCATTGCTTGCAGTGTAAATGAGGCCTTATGCATGGCGTTAATGCCTTCAAACCACTACAGAAGCTATGTTTACCCAGTTTAGTGAAGGGACAGGATGTGCTTGCATGTCTGCCAACGAGCTATGGCAAGAGTATTATATATCAAACTTGGCCAAAGTTAACCAATCTGCTGGCCGGAGATGGCGATCAAGGATTTGTTGTTTTGCTGCATGTTGTATTACACCTTGTATTCTTACATTTGTCTGACACAAACGGCAACAGCTTCTATCATGATGAGGCAGATGCATCGTCGGCTCTGTGGCTCTTCTTTCTCGTGAGCAAGCTTCTGTAAACTCACATGGACTGAGGAATGAATGACTTGACGTTATGGTAGGGTTGTGTATGGAGTCAAATACACCACGACACAAATAACATTCATGATGATAAAACGTTACATTCTAACAAAATTAAATTTTTGGAGTCGATCGTTTATTAAACTTTTATTCGGTCATGATAAAGCTTTTTATTTATTCCACAGCTCCCGTGAAAAGTGTTTCCCTTCCGTTCTATTTCCATGTAGCACCCAGTTCACGTGGATACTCATAACTCCTGCCCCCTTTCCGCAATTGGCTGTTCCAAATGAGCTATGTTTGAAAGAGAATGGAATTGGCTACGCCCATTTTCCACGAGTTGAGGCGTATTCCTCCAGACTAGTCCAAACTAAATTTTTGTCTTCAGCAACTGTGTGTTGAACATGTGACCAGAACAAAAAGGTATTGTTCCTGTTGCCATGGTTAACATTGATATGAGAAATAAAACCACAATAGTTTGAATCAGAATTATCAGAAGAGAATGACACGTAGACTGACAGGTCCGTAACTCAGCGTCAGTACATCATATTTCTGTCTTTCCCCATCAGACACCATTCTCAACCTACATTAGAAAATAACTTCACAGTCTGAGTCGTCTCCACACTGGATGAAAAGAGACGGTTTAGTTCCTGTGGGTTCGATTAAATAGAGCGACACATCATCAGCGTACAGAGATATCTTATGTTCTTCTTCTACTACAGTTGGTTCTCTCCAAAATGGCGGCAGTGTATGTTAGTGCAGAGCATGCTGGGACATGGGGGGGAGTACGTCTTTAAAGTGTTTAAAGTGTTAGAGAAGTCATTAATGAACCCGTCAGGTCCTGGACTTTACTATTTTTTAAACCACCAGCTGCAGGTGCACAGATAAAATAAAATAGAATAAATACTGTGGCATTAAAAACGTGCAGCAGCAGCAGTGCTCATTATTAGAGACACAGACATGTTTTTATTTTGTTAGTTTCATACAGGAAGTGTTTGAGGCGTCGTTCAGAGCTAGTCATGAACACTGAGTTTCCTCTTGACCTGTTTGAAGTGAAAAAAACCCCTCTGATGACACGTTTCTGAGTAAAAATTAAAAAGTCTGTTTACAGTAAATGTTCATTAACCAGTTTATTATCAGCTGTGATGTTTGAGTTTACTCAGAGAAACTCTGACTGACAGTGAACGCCACACGCCCTCACACACACTTCAGTCAGATCATCTACTCAAATACAAATGTACTTTACTGAGTATTTTAGACGGTGTGTTGGCGTCGCTCTGCATCTGTATGAAAAACAGCCAACATATACTGACATCACCCAGACGTGCCCATCACCAGGACAAGGACAAAACTAAACAGAGGTCAGCGCCTTATAAAGAGCTGGATTACCCTTAAATCACTATCTGAATTACTGTCACTCCAACTCTGTTTGTACACACTGTCACATTTCATACCATGTTACCAACTTTCTGCTCTCAATCTGTGACTTTATTTCCCTAAAATTACAAATTTAATCTCGAAAAATTTCATCTTTGTGGAATTACAACTTTATTCTTGAAATGTATGATTTTTATTTCTTCAACATTTTTCTTTAATTAATCCTCAACTGTTCCAAACATCTGAGACAAAACTAATCATCAGAAACTTTTATTTTGATTTATGTTGTTTACATGTCCATCAGAGTTTCTCCGTCTGTCCAAACATAATCAGCTGGCAGTGACACAACAATTAAAGGGTTAATGAAAAGTTTAATAATCTCCAATGATTATTGATCCGATGGGCCCGGACACTTGTTCTTCTCAATGTGCTAAGAAGCACATGTTGGTAGTCCATTTTTTTCACAAGGGAAAAAAAAGATAAAGTTACAATAAAATTATGTATAATGGAACTTTCATACAGCTTTGCACACACATTACTCTTGGATGGATTACTCATGAATGCAGAAATGCCATGCAAATCACATGAAGGACCAGAGCTTTCCAGTGATACCACACACATCAATGTGCTGTCATCCCATCACGCTATACATACTGATTGATTGTCTACAAAATAAAAACCTGACGAATTTCTTTACAATCCATCTTGTTATCAGTCACTTCATATAGTGAGAAATAATATTATTACTATTTTTCTATGATCTTAGATGTAAATATTGCATGTTTCTTTCAGATAAAACACATTTTTGACTTGTGAATGAGTCAATGGAATTTCTTGAAATAATAAAAAAATACTGGCAATCATGTCCGCCTGGCACAAACCACATGTTTTGGACAGCTGTGAAGTGACAGAATGTCCCAGCATCATGGTTCTTATACTGCCAGATTGCAGAAAGTCTCCCCTCTTCATATATGGCAGAATGTCATTTTCCAACTTGCTATGGTGAGATACATGTAAAAATGTAAGAATTTAGTCACACAGACATGTTTTTTTCATTGATATAAAAATTAATATAAAATACAGGCACATAGAAGGACATGGAATGATGGCAAATCTGGTTAGCGCAGATTGTCCTGAAAAAAACAAGATATAGCATGTGTATGTAGCCTTTATAATGACTGTGATATGAGCTTAAAACTAAAGGCAGTAAAAATACCCCATAAAAACCTAGGGCCCAAAGGGTTAAAAGGTAAATGTAAGGGGAAATTAAAGGTGTTAATCAAATGGTAAATTAAAGGGTGAATTCTTGTAAAGTGACTGGTTTACTGCAATGAACTTTGGGTTTCAGTCTCAGTGAGGTGGTGACGGTGCCTTTGAGGACATTAAAGGGTAAATTAATAACTTAAAGGGTAACTCAAAGGGTTAATCAAAGGGTAAATTAAAGGGTAAATTCCTGTAAAGTGACTGGTTTATACTGTGATGAACCCTGGGTTTTCTGTCTGTGTGACCATGCTGACGGTTTGTAGGAAACTCAGTGAATGGAAACAGACTCTTGTTGAGTCATGAAGATTCTTTAACGTTCAGATTTCTGTTAACGTTGAAAGACTGACGCAGACTTGTTGCTTTTTTACTGTGACTCAGTTTCATGATAATTTTTATTCAGCGCCAGTGGAAACAAACTGAACGCCTCACCCTCATTCAACACATCATAAATAACCTGTGATTTTACACAGATACAGATAGAAAAACATTTTTATTCAGCATCAGTGGAAACAGAAACACTTCATCTACTCTCAACACCTCCACTTTATTCACCACATCATTATAACACATAAACAACCAAAGCAGATCAGCAGGTATCAGGAGCTTCTTTAGCTTCCTGTCAGAATAAATATGTCAGCAAATAATTATTGTAACAGTGTTGAGGATACTGTGCAGTAAAACCACCACTGATACTGATGAGTGTGTGTGTGTATTAATCCAGAGACAAAACAGCAGCTTTAACAGCCTCATTTCAGAGCCATCAGCTCTCCTGAATGACTTGAAAAACTGAGGTGTTGGTGTCCGAGGCCTCGGACACTGTCCTCCATCTTGTTTTAAAACAGAGGTGTTGGTGTATCTGACCTGTCCGAGGCCTCTGACACTGTCGGCCATCTGATTTCTACAATATTACGCAGAAGAAAAAATGCAGTCCATGAGGTTTGTTTTAAATGAGAATTGAAAGACAGATCTTGATCAAATATTACTCCGAGGTTTCTTACGGTAGTGGTAGAGGCCAGAGCAATGCCATCTAGAGAAACTATGTCATCAGATAAAGAGTCTCTGAGTTGTTTGGGGCCAAGAACAATAACTTCAGTTTTGTCTGAATTTAACATCAGGAAATTGGTGCTCATCCAGGTTTTTATGTGTTTAAGGCAATTATGAAGTTTAGTTGATTGATTACTTTCTTCTGGCTTCATCGATAAATACAACTGTGTATCATCCGCATAACAATGGAAATTTACAGAGTGATTTCTAATGATGTTACCTAAAGGAAGCATATATAGAGTAAATAGGATTGGTCCGAGCACAGAACCTTGTGGAACTCCAAAACACACTTTAGTACGTATGGATAATTCATTATGAACGTCAACAAACTGAAAACGATCAGATAAATAAGATTTAAACCAGCTTAGTGCAGAACCTTGTAGGCCAATTACGTGTTCCAGTCTCTGTAGCAGAATTTGATGGTCAATTGTGTCAAACGCTGCACTAAGATCTAACAAAACAAGTACAGAGACGAGTCCTTTGTCTGAAGCAATCAGAAGGTCATTTGTAATTTTAACTAGTGCTGTCTCAGTGCTATGATGCACTCTAAATCCTGATTGTAATTCCTCAAATAAATTATTATCATGGAGAAAATCACACAGCTGGTCTGCGACTACTTTCTCAAGGATCTTTGAAAGAAAGGGAAGATTAGATATTGGTCTATAGTTGGCTAACACCTCTGGATCCAGGGTGGGCTTTTTTAGTAGAGGTTTAATTACAGCTACCTTAAAAGACTGTGGTACATAGCCTGTTATTAAGGATATATTGATCATAATATATGAGTGTTAACCAAAGGTAAGACCTCCTTGAGTAGCCTAGTTGGGATGGGGTCTAAGAGACACGTTGATGATTTAGATGAAGAAATCACTGCGGTCAATTCTTGAAGAGAAATTGGGGAGAAGCAATCTAAATATATATTAGATCTTACAGCTGTGTTTGAGGTTAGATAGGTACTACCTGAGGACAGGAGGTCATGAATTTTGCCTCTAATAGTTAGAATTTTGTCATTTAAAAAAGCTCATAAAATCATCACTGCTAAGGGCTAAAGGAATACAAGGCTCAATAGAGCTTTGACTCTCAGTCAGCCTGGCTACAGTGCTGAAAAGAAACCTGGGGTTATTCTTGTTTTCTTCTATTAAAGCTGAGTAATAGTTTGCTCTGGCATTGCAGAGGCCCCTCTTATACATTTTAATTGAGTAAAAATAAATCAAAAGTAATCAAATAATGATCCGATAGCGAGGGATTGTGTGGAAAGACTGTTAGGTTATCAATTTCAATTCCATACGTCAGAACTAGATCGAGGGTATGGTTAAAACAGTGAGTGGGTTCATGTACACCCTGACTGAAGCCAATGGAGTCATAACGTTAATTTTTCCCTCTGTGTGCCGAGCTGCCTGCACTTCCACTGGACTCAGAAGCTCCATCTCCTCTGTTCTGATTGGTGCAGCCTCTGCTGCTTCTGACTGCACAGTCCACAGCTCACCTGGGTCCCTGATTGGTGTGGCACAGGTGCAGTGGACCAATCCCAGCCATTCAATCAAGACCATCATCTATAAGTGCCCTGCCAGTCTGTCAGTCGGGGCGGCTGACTGTTGGTGGCAGCTCGCCTCTTTGCTTGATGTCCTTGTGTTGTGTTGGTTAGTCCACTGGAAGCTGTTGTAGCTTGTCATAAGTTTTTTTGTAGATTGTTGTGAACTTTTGAAGTGTGGCCAGGTTGTTAGACTTTGCCCTCCTGTTGACTGATGCTAACATTTCCATTTACACTTAGACAATAACTTGTATAGAGACACTAGGTGCAGGGGTGCTGTTTTGTTGTTGTTTGTTTTAAAAGCTGCATTAGACAGAGTTTGTTTTCCCTTTTTCTTTTCAGTTAGATTGTAGATTAAACTCTGAGTGAGTCCTCCTTTTGTTATATTTGTTTTTTTGAGTTAAACAGCACCCACCGGCCCTCTTCCTTGGTTCGTTCTCAGTTTTGTTAACCAGACTTCCATTATTTGAGTTACAATAAACTGCCTTACCTTTTAACATCTGGTTTCTTTTTGTGTTGCTTCCCTTTCCCCTGCAAGCTGGGTTGTAACGTAAGTGGGGGCTCGTCCGGGATCTCATTTAAATCGTTCCTGGAGCTAAACTGTGGTTGTAGTAGCTTGAAGTTTGGATTGTTTGGTTAATTGGATTGTTGTTGGTTAAATGGTTAATTGATTGTTGGAAGTGGGTGCCACGGTGCACCTTACTAATAAGTCATGTCTCAGTTTGATCTGGATAGCTTCCTAGCTTTCCCCTCCCTCAGTTTTTTTCGATCAATTGTTGTCGTAAGGATGATTTGGCCAAAATAGCAAATCATTTCAGTCTCATTTATCCTAAACAGGCTTTGAAACGAGATCTTAAAGCTCTTGTTGTTGGTAAGTTGGTGGAATTGGGGCTTATTAAAGTACCAGTGCAGACTGAATCAGCTGTGATGGAGGATGGCATCCTGGGTGAAGCGGCTGGTAGCCGACCACTTGAGGGTGATCCTCCTGGTAATGGTGGTGTTGAAGGGACCTCAGGTGAGGAGGATGAATTAGAGGGGCGCCCGGTAACGACACCGGTAACGCTGCCTCGCTATGATCCCCTCTCCGCTACCCTCAGCAGTACTGGGTCCAAAGTGGAGGCTCGGTTAAAGGTCCGCCTTGCTCGCCTCCAAATGGAATCCCAGGAGAAAGCTAAAGCCCGACAGGCTGAGTTGCAGTATCAGCTGGAAATTAAAAGAATGGAGATTGAAGCTGAGAAAGCTATTCGACTGCGTCAGCTGGAGCTTGAGTCTCAGAGGTTGACTCATGTGCCGGGTGCGTCTGCTGGTCTGGTAAATGAGTCTTCTTCCACCACTTCCCTACCAAGTGCATTTGACGTTGGTAAGAATGTTGTTTTGGTGCCTACGTTCCTTGAGACTGAGGTTGATTCCTATTTTGGCGCATTTGAGCGCATTGCAAAAGCTTTGCAGTGGCCGCCTGAAGTTTGGGCTCTTTTGCTTCAGTGCAAAATTTATGGGAAAGCTCAAGAAGCTGTTGCTGCGCTCCCTGTGGAGGACAGCCTGAGATATGACTTAGTAAAAGCTGCAATTCTGCGTGCTTACGAACTGGTTCCTGAAGCTTACAGGCAAAAATTTAGGAATCACAAAAAAGCCCCAACCCAGTCTTATGTTGAGTTCGCCAGGAAAAAGGGAAAACAAACTCTGTCTAATGCAGCTTTTAAAACAAACAACAACAAAACAGCACCCCTGCACCTAGTGTCTCTATACAAGTTATTGTCTAAGTGTAAATGGAAATGTTAGCATCAGTCAACAGGAGGGCAAAGTCTAACAACCTGGCCACACTTCAAAAGTTCACAACAATCTACAAAAAAACTTATGACAAGCTACAACAGCTTCCAGTGGACTAACCAACACAACAGAAGGACATCAAGCAAAGAGGCGAGCTGCCACCAACAGTCAGCCGCCCCGACTGACAGACTGGCAGGGCACTTATAGATGATGGTCTTGATTGAATGGCTGGGATTGGTCCACTGCACCTGTGCCACACCAATCAGGGACCCAGGTGAGCTGTGGACTGTGCAGTCAGAAGCAGCAGAGGCTGCACCAATCAGAACAGAGGAGATGGAGCTTCTGAGTCCAGTGGAAGTGCAGGCAGCTCGGCACACAGAGGGAAAAATTAACGTTGCATACACACACACACACACACACACACACACACACACACACAATGGAGGTGGAAAGAGCAGCGGCCGTAACAGACTGGGAGGAGTGGATTCATTTAGACTGACATATTCATCTTGACACAGCCAGGTTTCAGTGAGACTGAGTAAATCAATATGATTATCTGAAATTAATTCGTTTACTAACACTGCTTTAGACGAAAGAGACCTGATATTTAACAGTCCGCATTTAATTCTGCTGTTTTGTCCTTCTGTCACAGAAGAGGTTTTAATTTTTATGAGGTTGTTTTGCACAACTCCTCTTCCTTTAATTTTAGATTTAGATAATTTAGGTGGTCGGGGGACAGACACCGTTTGTATAAAACTATGAAAGCTATGGCTGGGTAAGTGAACTAGAAGCTCAGAGAGGCGTATAGGACTGCAGCTCTCTGTCCTGGTCTCAACTCTGGGTTGTCAGGGATTTGAATTACTAATAAAATTTTCCAGGTTCCTAGAAATGAGAGCAGCTCCATCCAAAATGGGATGAATGCCGTCTCTCCTAAGGAGACCAGGTTTTCCCCAGAAAGTTTGCCAATTATTAACGAAACCCACATTGTTTGCTGGACACCACCTGGACAGTCAGCGATTAAATGATGACATGCGGCTAAACATGTCATCAGAGGTCTGATTTGGGAGGGGTCCAGAGAAAACTACGGAGTCTGACATCGTTTATGCATATTCACACACCGAAGCAATATTAACTTTAGTGACCTCCGATTGGCGTAACTGGGTGTCATTGCCGCCGACGTGAATGACAATCTTACTAAATCTACTTTTAGCTTTAGCCAGCAGTTTTAAATTAGATTCAATGTCGCCCGCTCTGGCTCCAGGGATACATTTGATTATGTCCGCTGGTGTTGCTAACTTCACGTTCCGCAAAATAGAGCTGCCGATAACCAGAGTTTTATCCTCAGTGGGTGTTGAGCTAATGTAACTATCAAGGCTAATAACGTGCAAACAACAGCTCAGAGATTAGCAAGAAAGTTGTAAAAAGGAGGAGAGCTAAACAGAACTAGTGTGGGTTAAGACTTGAATTAGATGTTAAGATGAAGTGAGGAAAAACAGAAAGCAAGCTGGTAGAGTTCGCTAGAACAGCACAGAGACGCTGTCACAGAAACACCAGAAATGACAAAACACGCTTACCGCAATACGTCAGCACTTTTCATACGCTGTCGTCTCAGTCAGGTCTCCACTGAAAAGAGACTGTTGATCTCAGCTGTTTCAATAAGATCACTGAGTAATATATTATAGTAATACATTAATATATTTCCTTATTAAAACTCGTCTCTGTTTTCAGACTTTTTAAGGGAGGTTTTTAACAAAACAGAGGAACATAACAAACAAACAAACAAAAAAAAACTGTTGTGTTCATCAGATTAAAGGATGACACACGCAGAGACACACGCAGAGACACACACAGAGACACACACACACAGTCCACTTCCTGTGAGCGTGTGTTTTCTGACCATGTGATAATCAGGTCTTCATCAGTGTTGCCGTGGCAACGACAGAGCAGTGAAGCTGATGTTGTGATAATGTGAAGTTTGTTAAGGACGCTTCATTAATAAAAAAAAAACTAAACACAGGAACTGGACGTCTTCCTGTCCGGATAAGCGGATGAAAATGGATGGAGGGATGGACGTAACTTTCGTTAGGTACCCAACTTTACGATTAGTACGTAGCTTTAAGTACATAACATGAAAACATCGTTCGCCATGTGTGGCTCTAACTCATCATCATATCATATGTCAGTAATCATTAGATGTTATATTTTTATATTTCATGTTAAACATCTGAAGCTATAAGCAAAAAATAAAACCACTGAAGAGAAATGACAGTTTTAACTCTGTCAGTCCTGCCCACGTTATTTTCCACGCTCATGTTTGAGTCACATTGAGTCTGTGCAGAGTTTCTACTGTTTAATATCATTACAATTATATAAAAAGAATTTAAGTGATGATCATCTGTTTTATTAGCTATGAGTTCAGGCTTTACAAGACTCTACAAACTACATTACCCATGAGCCTCAGCTGACACTCAACATCACATTATTAAATATGGAACATGAAGCAGCTCTGTGATTGTATGTTTGGCAGTGAAATGCATCTTGGGAGTCGTATTTCACTTTGACGTTGAAATTTTTTGAAGCATCTTAAGTTTAGTTTTTTCATAACCCCCCCCCCCCCCCCCCCCTTTCAAAATAAAAGCCTGTCCTTACTCCACAGAGGCGACGACACTAGCTGACCCTCAGCTGTGCTACATCCTGGACGGTTTCCTGGGTCTGTACGGACTCATCATCACCGGCATGTTCATCAAGGAGAAGGTATTTTATTTTGAAAGGACTTCCTGCTGACATCACTTCCTCTTTTCTTACTTCTCACTCCGACACTCTTTTATTTTGTTAAATTGTTTCCAGTTCTTCAGGAGCAAAGCAAAGCCGACCGAGGAGAGCATCTACAGCGTGAGTCCACACTTCCTGTTGTGACTTCCTCTTGGTTTTTCACAATAAAAGTTTACATTTTGTAATGTTGTGATGGTGATGCGTTCAGGATCTACAGAATCAGGACACTGAAGGTTACCAGCCGCTGATGAGAGATCCAGAGAGAGCCAGAGTGAGTTTATACCTGCATTTATACATCTATGATTCTGTATCTGCTGTGTGTCTGCAACAAAGGTTCTCCTCTGGTTCTACGAGGAACGCTTACAGTGTCGACGAAGTTCCAATGGTGAAGCCTTTATGACCTCAGGGTCTGTCCGTGGTTCTCCGAGGAACCCTAACATGACATCTAAGATCCATGAAATGATCAAAGAACTCTGACAGAGAGCCACATGGTCCAACAAAAGAACCACAACAACCTCTGAGTCATGGTCAGGAAACATGAAAGAACCTGAATATAGAACCCTGACAGGCCCCTGCATGTACCTTTAAATGTCCCTGGAGAACCTGAAACCCTTAATTTGATGTTTTAATTTATTCACTTCTTCAAAAACAACCGATAACCTTACTGTATAAACATGTTCTCCATCAAACTGTTCTCATGTTTCTACGTATACCTACGGAAAATTAATAAACATAACCCACATGTTACACTTGATAGGACTGCAATCACATGACCAACGTAGTGACATGAGTGAAGAACTGTGACGAGACAAAGATCATATAATGACGCAGGTTGACATGAGCGAAGTTTGTGTTTCGAGTGAAAGTACGTGAACTCTGGCTTATTTTAATCTAAGACATCGGCGTATTAATCTTCCTAAACCTAACCAACCAAACGTCACATTAAGTACGCAACTTTACTTGAGATATGTAACTTTATGTTATAACTGTACATTAAGTACAGTACTTTAGGTTAAGTACATAGCTTTACTTTAGATATGTAACTTTATGTTATAACTTTAAGTACAAAGCTTTGTGTTAGGTACATATCTTGACTTTAGATATGTAACTTTATGTTATAACTTTAAGTACAAAGCTTTGTGTTAGGTACATATCTTGACTTTAGATATGTAAATTTATGTTATAACTTAAAGTACAAAGCTTTGTGTTAAGTACATATCTTGACTTTAGATATGTAATTTTATGTTATAACTTTACGTTATAACTTCAAGTACAAAGCTTTGTGTTAGGTACATATCTTGACTTTAGATATGTAACTTTATGTTATAACTTCAAGTACAAAGCTTTGTGTAAGGTACATATCTTGACTTTAGATATGTAACTTTACGTTATAACTTTAAGTACAAAGTACAAAGCTTTATGTTAAGTTAACTTTAAAGTACGTAAGTAAGTGCAAAATTAGCCTCTAACTGAGACAGGCCACTAATTCCTTTCACACAAACTGTAGCTCAGGGGTTTCAGGGACTGGGTGTTTAACGGATGTTTTACGGTGTGTAACTTTACGTCCAACATCATAGCATGATGACACTGTTGGTGCTATTTCATTCGCTGCCTCACAAACTAGTGTGTAAAGAAATGTTGACTGGAGAACCTTGAAAGAATCATTAAAGTTACTCTAATACACCCTGTAGTGAAACTGAGAACCCTGAAACATCGAGCCTGTGTTTCATGACAACATGTTGGAACCTAATGTTTTCTGATGTGTTGTAGAACCGCAGGCCAACGGAGGAGGACCCATACTCTGTGAGTTTATGATTGTTCAACCGGTTAAAATATAAAAACTAAAGTGAACTGTGGACGAATTATGAACTGATGTTTGTTCCCTTAATGCTCAGCGTCTCAACAAAACCTTCGACGGAGAATACAAAGAACTTCCTGCCAACAAACGAGAGGTCAGTCTGATCATGTGCAGAATCAGGTCATGTAGAACCAGGTCATGTAGAACCAGGTCATACTGAACCAGGTCATACAGAACCTGGTCATATAGAACCAGTTCATACAGAACCTGGTCATATAGAGGCAGGTCATACAGAACCTGGTCATATAGAACCAGTTCATACAGAACCTGGTCATATAGAGGCAGGTCATACAGAACCAGGTCATACAGAACCAGGTCATACAGAACCAGGTCATGTAGAACCAGATCATACAGAACCAGGTCATACAGAACCCGGTCATATAGAGCCAGGTCACACAGAACCAGGTCATACAGAACCAGGTCATACTGAACCAGGTCATACTGAACCAGGTCATACAGAACCAGGTCATATAGAACCAGGTCATACAGAGCCAGGTCATACAGAACCAAGTCATACAGAACCAGGTGATATAGAGCCAGGTCATACAGAGCCAGGTCATACAGAACCAGGTCATGTAGAACCAGATCATACAGAACCAGGTCATACAGAACCCGGTCATATAGAGGCAGGTCATACAGAACCTGGTCATATAGAACCAGTTCATACAGAACCTGGTCATATAGAGGCAGGTCATACAGAACCAGGTCATGTAGAACCAGATCATACAGAACCAGGTCATACAGAACCCGGTCATATAGAGCCAGGTCACACAGAACCAGGTCATACAGAACCAGGTCATACTGAACCAGGTCATACAGAACCAGGTCATGTAGAACCAGATCATACAGAACCTGGTCATATAGAACCAGGTCATACAGAGCCAGGTCATACAGAACCAAGTCATACAGAACCAGGTGATATAGAGCCAGGTCATACAGAGCCAGGTCATACAGAACCCGGTCATACAGAACCCGGTCATACAGAACCTGGTCATACAGAGCCAGGTCATACAGAACCAGGTCATACAGAACCAGGTCATACAGAAGGTGTTTGCGAATCATTGATCTGATATTGATTATTGATGATTGTTGATGTTTGTGTTTCAGCGTCAGAGGAAGAACGAGCAGGTGTACCAGGTGAGTTCAGTCTCTCATCATCATCATCACCTAAATCGTCATAACCTTCGTCACCTTCATCATTAATAATGTTCTGCATGTTCCAGGGTCTGAGCTCCGTCACCAGAGACACCTATGACTCTCTGCAGATGCAGCAGCTTCCTCCTCGCTAACGCGTCACTTCCTGTTAGCCTCACCATTGTCTCACCGTCACCATAACGATAAACAGTTTGTACTTACCCAAACAAGATCCAAAAACAAGCAAACAAACAAACAGCCTCAGCTTCATCCTCATATAAGGATGTTTTTAAGGTGTTTTTAAGGTTAGAATTAAGGACGGTAACATTTTAAGGTATTATTTTGGATTAGT
Organism: Epinephelus awoara; assembly: GCA_035609425.1. Taxonomy (NCBI): domain Eukaryota; kingdom Metazoa; phylum Chordata; class Actinopteri; order Perciformes; family Serranidae; genus Epinephelus; species Epinephelus awoara. The sequence continues at coordinate 22,814,961 of CM069317.1, forward strand.
TTATGAACCCCGTTTAATACGTTCACTTATCCATCTGATTTACTCCCAAAAAAGTCCCTTAATTTTCACCTAAAAAAAGCGATGTCCTTTCAAGGGATGTGTAATTCTCTAAATTCTCTGCGGAGTGACATTAAAACCCTTAACAATTAATTTATCCATAAACTTAACCTGCAGTGAATAATTAAAAACTGAATGAAAACCCCTTAACCTTAGCAGAATACCTTAAAAATCAATTCACAGTTAACCAGGGCCCTGTTTCAGAAAGCAGGCTCAACAAACTCTGAGCCTGATCCTGATCTCTGAGCTGACTGAGCCTGAGCTGAGAAACAGAACAGCTGATCAGCATCAGCTCAATCAGCCTGAGTATGTTCAGCCTGAGAGAGGCGCGTTCACGGCGAGCACTGAAAGGCATCATCAGTAGAGTGCAGATAACATGATTCTCATTGGCCGAAAGCAGAAAGCCTCTTGAACTGAGTGAGAAATTTAATGACCGCGATTGCTGACTTGAAAAAAACAATACATCAGCTGCAGCTGAACATGGCGAGGTGTGATGGGAACAGACTGCAGAGTTAATAGGTAATGTGAGGTGATGTGATGTCATGTGATGAGGTCATGTGTCTAACATACAGAAACATGTTTCTATCTTAACAGTGTTCATATATTTGAATATAATTTATTCAGCTGTGATGTGATGGAGCCCAAACACACTGGGCACAAAGTCAACATCAAACACACAGATATTAAACACACTGGTAAAAGTTTTGTTTCTACTGACTTCATTCTGTCAATATTAGGCTGAGGTTCATTTAACTGCTGTGAAATGACTTCATGTAATCTCCTTTATTCTCACATGGAGCTATTATGGGATGTTGAGTCCCATCAATGAGCCAGTTACACCGTGGAGTCTTTGAATATATGAAAAGTATTCATGAGTCAGTGCATCATGTATCCACGTAGATTCATTTCTCATTAACACTGACAAACCTGCACTTCTTATTTTAAACATTATTTTTGGGCTTTTGCTGCCTTTAATGTCAGGACAGCATAACGTTATGGGGAGAGAGGGAACGACATGTAGCACAGGACAGCAGGCTGGGTTTGAACCCACGGCCGCTGCGTCAGATCACGGGGCATCCGCTCCATCCACTGAGCCACCGATGCTCCGTGGTAATTACTTTAATAATGGATTGTGATTTATGTCCAGTGAAAACCACAACAAGGGTCCAAAGTCTTTTCAGAGCCAGAGACACTTTTGTTTCGGGCCCACAAACCGCTGTCTCTCTGATGTGTTCAGTGTCTCTGATGTTATAAAGAAAAGAATCAAAGGACAATGCATAAAATGTGCTGTGATGATAATGTAAATCCAGGATGTGTAATATGTGATATATGTGGGTGGAACAGATTGTTAGATAAATGATAGAGTGTGAGGTCAAACAGTATCTTTCATATAGACACTCCTCCAGGGAGACATCCAAACAGGCTCTAATCACCTTCTCCTTACACAACAGCCTCTGAATAAACTGGGCCTCAACCTCCACCACTTCATTCACTAAAGGACACGCCATGTTTCTACTTCCTGCTACACGCTCAGCCTCAGGCTGAGATGAAGCAAACCTGTGACTCAGCAGGTTAGCTTCACAGACTATGTTGCCATAGTAACTGACTAAGGGTTACGCTGAACTGGCTTTGTGAAACAGAAAACTCAGAGTTTCATCTCAGGCTCAACAAACTCAGAGTTTCACTAATCCTGGGGTCCGTTTCACAAAGCAGGTTTAGTGAAAACTCAGAGTCTGTTAACCCTGAAATGAGGGAAGCTCTGAGTTTTCCGTTTCAAAAAGGGAGGTAACTCAAACCAGAGAAAGAGGGGTAACTCCAGCCTATTTCAGAGACAGAGGTAACTTAAGCTCTCCGTCAGTTACCGCAGTAACACACTCTATGAACCTAACCTGGTCGGGACCAGGTTTTTCTCAATGAACCTCGAGTTTCTCTCTGTCTCCGCCCTCTTTCAGAGCCACACACTCCATTTGATTTCCTCATTCATTCAGTCAGCAGGCGACTTTTGGCGTAGCCTAGTTCTGCCGTCTGTCATTTAAAAACAATCATTAAAAAAATCAGAGTGAGTATATGATAAGTCCATTAGGCACAGTAGGTGGAGACTTTTTTCACTAACATGGCATGTCCTTTTGATATCGATCCCGTGGATGAAGGTGCAGCATTACTGCGCAGAGAATATTCGTCAGGAGATGTTCTAGCATTTCCACACAATTATCTTTTTGAGCTGTAGCCTACTGTTTCACGTCACAGTCCATCATCTACATACACAACCTAATCCCTCCTTACATTTGCAACATTACCAATTGTAGTCATGCTCTCACATCCCAGCAGATATTGTGTGTTGCGCTCTGTTTCTTTGCAGATGGAAGTTTTTTGTACAATGTCAGAGATGCTGAGCACTTGAGTAAGGCAACTGTATGCAGGGCGGTCAGAAAAGTGTGCTCGTTTTACGGGCATCTGCCTTCTTTCTGTTGGCTGAGTAGAAGTCTGTGTTAGTTTAAATAGGCTTAATTATTTAACAGAACATGATATAGATGAGAAGACATTTATGTGTGTGAAAACAGCATTATGTTGGGGATAAAGCAACTGCACAGTCAAACAGCCACTTAATATTTACTTAACAATGTAAAACATGATCAAAATGAGGAACCCCCATGAGATTATGCCGAGGTCTTACCTGTTTGAACAATGTTTTTATATTTCATCCTAAACTGCTGCCAAGTGCGCTTCTCCCCCGCGGGATTGCACCTAAATGAAATAAATGAATAGGCTACCATTCAAGCAGTTTTCCCCTGTAATATTATTGTGATTGCAAAGGACTACATTTAAACTTACGCACTTCTTTTTTAAAACGTGTGCAAACTCGCTGTATGAGCTCATTAAGATTTCTAATTCTAGTGGGGTGAAAAACGCAGCCCTCCTCTTCCCCGTTGCCATGGTGACTCGTCGAATCGGGGCTCCATTGATGCTGGCTTTTTATAGTTGTGGTGCACGCGCTTAACTCCAGGTGAAACTACTCCGAGTTGATTAAACTGATTCAAACCAGCTGTTCTGGAACCAGAAACTCAGAGTTTCCTTTCTCAGAGTAGATCAAGTCAGAGTTCAGGATTAGACTCAGAGTTTGTTGAACCTGCTTTGTGAAACGGACCCCTGCTGTCTGAAATAGGGCCCTGCAGTTAAGTATTAAATACTGAATAAAAATCCCTTAACACTGTAATAGCTTAAAAAGTAAATTCCCATTTAATCTGCAGTAAATTATTAACCACTGAAGAAAAACCCCTTAACCTCTACAGAATATCTTAAAAAGTAAATTTCCATTTAACCTACAGTAAAGTATTAAATATTGAATTGAAAAAATCCCTTAAAATGTTATAAACGTTAAATTGTGTCCTGTTTCCAGCTGCAAGGCGTTTTATTCATTTTAGATGAGGACTGGACTGATAAGATAAGTGGAAATAATAATATATATTAAGGGGTTGTTAGAGATGATTCTTTAAATGAACCTTTATGGACCTTTAAAGTGATCAATCGATCTGTTTTAACATCTAACAAAGGATTCTTTTCACTGTGGTCTGTTCACTATGTCTTAAAATCATTTTTCTTTACCAACAGAGTTGATAAACAACAGAGTTTATTGATAAACAACAGAGTTTATTGGCAAACAAAAGAGTTTATTGGCAAACAAAAGAGTTTATTGGCAAACAACAGAGTTTATTGGTAAACAACAAAGTTTATTGGCAAACAACAAAGTTTATTGATAAACAACAGAGTTTATTGATAAACAGAGTTTATTGATAAACAACAAAGTTTATTGGCAAACAACAAGGTTTATTGGTAAACAACAAGGTTTATTGGCAAACAACAAAGTTTATTGGTAAACACCAGAGTTTATTGACAAACAACAGAGTTTATTGACAAACAACAGAGTTTATTGGCAAACAACAAGGTTTATTGGTAAACATCAAAGTTTATTGGCAAACAACAAGGTTTATTGGTAAACAACAGAGTTTATTGGCAAACAACAAAGTTTATTGACAAACAACAAGGTTTATTGGTAAACAACAGAGTTTATTGGCAAACAAAAGAGTTTATTGGTAAACAACAAAGTTTATTGATAAACAACAGAGTTTATTGATAAACAACAAAGTTTATTGGCAAACAACAAGGTTTATTGGTAAACAACAAAGTTTATTGGCAACCAACAAAGTTTATTGGCAAACAACAGAGTTTATTGATAAACAACAGAGTTTATTGCAGTCAACAAGGTTTATTGATAAACACCAGAGTTTATTGATAAACATCAAAGTTTATTGGCAAACAACAAGGTTTATTGGTAAACAACAGAGTTTATTGGTAAACAGCAAAGTTTATTGATAAACACCAGAGTTTATTGATAAACACCAGAGTTCATTGGCAAACAACAAGGTTTATTGATAAACAATAGAGTTTACTGGTAAACAAAAGAGTTTATTGGCAAACAACAGAGTTTATTGGTAAATAACAAACAGTAAGTGAATAAAACTGATGAGAGTATAAAAACACATAAATAAAAAGAAAGCTTAATCTTGTATATTGACACTTTTGATACTTTAGTCTGCGACACACACACACACACACACACACACACACACACAAAATCAACTTAAATTTCTCCAAAGTCCCTTAAAGGTTCACTTCCTGTTGTTGGTGTTGTTGTTGTTCACATACAGAGACGTGAAGTAAACAGACTCAACAGCTTTTAGTTTTTTATCTTATCTTTAAACTTGTCTCTGTTTCTTTAGTTTGCTAAAAATCTGGAGCGACTTTGATGTTAAAATAATAAATACAGATAAAATATAAACTGTAAGAAAAGACAAAGGTTCTACTTCCTGCTGCTTTTCACGATAAAATCATTTCACCAGAGCTCATTTTAATTCGATCACAGCAGAGAATTAAACAGATCAAATAAAAAGAGCCAAAATAAATTAATTTAAAATCAGTAAAGTTTTAATTAATTAGTTATAAAATAATGATGCCACAGTATATTTCTTCTGTATTTATGAACATTACTCTGAAATGTTGCAGCTTTGAGATTTGACTGTAAAATTAAAAATAATGCAGCCTGAAGTTTATGCTTATCCTCCAATAATAATTCCCCTTTTTTTTTATTATGTAGCTTTGAGTTTTTATTTTTGTTTTGAAGAATATTTGCTTTGAATGATTTCAGCAGCTGTCGGTAAAATCTGAATTAATACCAAAATATTCAATTGTTGTTTTTGTTGTTCTGATATTTTCCTGAGAATTTTGTCCTGAATGAACTTTTAGCTTCATGTTTGTGCTGTGAAAGCTTTTTTTCTGATTTTAAAATGTCTCAATAAATATATTAAAGCAGAAGAGTGTCCTGTTTTACTCGTATAAACACCTTAAGAATCATCTTTATATATCATGATAAATAACAAACAGTCATTAAGAGATTTTCAGCAGGATTTTAGATTTTAATATATGAACGTATATTTAAATTATATTTGATCCAGTTTTTTATGTATTGTGTAATTCTCACTTTTTTTTTTAACCTTTTATGGTTATTTAATGTTATTGGCAGTTGGGTCATTGATTAGTTGGCCTCCCCAAAGCTAAGTGTTTATTTTGCCAATACTGTTCACAAACACATTGTTGCACACAACTAAACAATCTCTGCACTAATCCAGACCGTTTGCAACACAATTCACATTCACATAGACTCATTAACAAAGGCTTTCAACAGAGCTACACCCAAACAGGCATTTCAAAGTTCCCGCATCTTTTCCTTTGTCTTTGTCCTGATCACACGGTAAGACAGGCACCTCCCCCTGAAGCTAGCCTTGATTCGGCCATTTTGGTAGTTCTCTGTTGTCAGCCATTTTGTTTCGTAGACCAAGCGGCTACTTGATCACCACACCCGCCTTTGTCTTTCTCTTCTCTCTCTCACTCACACACACACACATATACACACCAAGCTTGTATATAGTTAGTTAGAATTTGTGTGTTTTGGTTTGCTTTGCTGAGTTGTGAATAAATACAATTCTTTGGAATCATACCTGCTGTCTGCTTAATGTTGCACAAGAATGAATGAATAGTCAACCTCTGCTGCGTCAAGAACTCCGAAATCCTTCAGGCATTACTGTTAATTTTGGTTGTTGTCATTAATTTAATTATTAATCAAACTCCAAATTAATAGTTTAGCCTACTTTATGAGACTGATATCTTTAACTGGCTATCACTTTCCCTTTACGGGAATGGTGCCCCAGGAGGTGATTTAATGTTAATTAAGTCACATTATTTAACATAATTATTAATTATTAATAATAATTATTAATTATTTCCGATAGCCAATTAAACCCCCAACATATTTGGTACCTCCATGTGAGGTAAATATATGTTGATTCCATATATACAGTACAGGCCAAAAGTTTGGACACACCTTCTCATTCAATGCTGTAGAGTCTCAGTCTCAAAGACTGTAGAGTAAAAACTCTGGGCCTGGGAGTGGGCCAAACAGCTCCCGATGACTTCAACACTGCTTCTTTCAGTAAATTAGGTTCAGTTAGCTGGTACTCAGATGAACAGTCAGAGACACACTGGAGACGAAGGAATCGGGTACAATCGAGTTTAATGTGCTTCATCAGGCATTAAAACACACCAGCTCATTGAGGCACGTTCCGGAACGCAACTGACATCCCATCTTTGCGCTCTGTCTTTTAAGCTGGTGGAGTAGTTGGCAACAACAACAGGTGTTTGGCCTTGACCTTAATGTTTTGATCGTCCATTAGACATCCTTGGTCCATTGTCCCAATGCCCTTCAGAACATGCGGGGGTGTAATTATCCAGTGGTACATCTTGCATCCATTGGTCACAGTGGTTTTGTTTTTGGGCACACTTGTTTTTAAAAATCCGTGGGACCCAAGAATCTTGCAGGTTCCCAGTAATACATTTGTGTGCTCTCCTTGGATGTGTATGTGTTTTCAGTCAGTACATCTGTGTGTGTGAGTGTTGTCTCAGTACCTAGGCTTGAGTGAAGTGTTTCTATCATGCATGAATACATAACACATTTCTATATGTGCTGAGTCTTCAGTCTTAATCAACTTAGGCAAGATAAAGCATTTACCTGATTAATGAACACATTATCAATAAACAGTTACTTGATTAATGAACATTCTTCTGATTGGTAATTAAATCTTACACTACAAGACGCAGAAAAGGTGAACGGATGGATTCCACATGCCTAGTTCCCACTGTGAAGCATGGAGGAGGAGGTGTGATGGTGTGGGGGTGTTTTGCTGGTGACACTGTTGGGGATTTATTCAAAATTGAAGGCACACTGAACCAGCATGGCTACCACAGCATCCTGCAGCGACATCCCATCCGGTTTGCGTTTAGGTGGACGATCATTTACGATCATTTGGGGTGAGCTGGACCGCAGAGTGAAGGCAAAGGGGCCAACAAGTGCTAAACACCTCTGGGAACTCCTTCAAGACTGTTGGAAAACCATTTCAGGTGACTACCTCTTGAAGCTCATGGAGAGAATGCCAAGAGTGTGCAAAGCAGTAATCAGAGCAAAGGGTGGCTATTTTGAAGAAACTAGAATATAAAACATGTTTTCAGTTATTTCACCTTTTTTTGTTAAGTACATAACTCCACATGTGTTCATTCATAGTTTTGATGCCTTCAGTGAGAATCAACAATGTAAATAGTCATGAAAATAAAGAAAACGCATTGAATGAGAAGGTGTGTCCAAACTTTTGGCCTGTACTGTGTATATATATATATATATATATATATATATATATATATATATATATGTATATGTATATATAAAGCAGGTATGTATATACATATATGTATATGTATGTACGTATATTTATAGAAAAACTCATTTTCATCGTCAGTTTCCGCTCATAGTTTTTTTGTAACAGATTGAGCGGAAGTGACGTGCTGCACAGTTTCCGCCCATTAGCTCATTAGAAACAGCTGGTTAGCATTTGATGCTATGAGGTTAGCAGGCTTGCGGTTTCTCTGCTGTGAGTTAAAATGGCAGCTGAAACAAACCGTTAGCATCGATGCTAAAGCACCAACAATGTGCTGTGATTAATTAACCCGACTTTAACTGCTAACGTGCTAAAAAAACAGCCGGTTTGCTAACGGCTATCAGTTAGCCCCGCTAACTCCCACAACAACAACAACAGCGACAACGCAGCTGCAGCTCGTTAGCATCCCGCACAACTTCACCGCAGACAAGCGTCAGTCTCAAACATGGAGACAAACGTACCGAAGAGACGAGACAACAAGAAGTCCCTGCGCGTGAAGGTGATCAGTCTCGGAAATGCCGAGGTCGGGAAGGTGAGTCACGAGCACTTAATTTATTTCACACCAAACCTCAGGTTAAAATCAGCTGATTTAAGTTTTATATCAGACCAAACTCCAGAGAGAATTCAGCTGATTTTAGTTCAGGCTGTCTGAGCTGGGATAAACCGATAAAACTCTTTGTGTGAGAGTTAGCTAATTACACTTATCTTAACCAGTGTTAAAAACTGATGTTAGCTTTCATGCTAACCTTCTCTGCTGCCATTTGTATCCGTTTATGGCGCTGTGAAAGGCGTTCAGTCCAACGCCAGAGTCCGTGCAGAAAACACTTACTTTAATGCTTCCTACCTGATGGCTAATAAATCACGCACCGTTTCACATTAATCAAGATGTGTTTGGACACATTACCGTGTTCTCTATAACTCGGCTCAGAAATTACTTCTACTACTGATTAATTTGTTTCTTATTTGGCTGTAGTGATCGAACCGTGGCTGGTGCCGCTATGCAAGATTAACTGGTGTGTGAATTAACTGGTGATAGAGATAGATGTGGTGTGGGCGTGGCCTGTGTGGACCCGTTGTGTTTGTCCCGTGCAAACAATCAGGAAATACATGTCATGATCGCTTTGCCTTCCTAACGCACACGTTTGCCGGTTTCGTCTGAATCATGACGATGGGAACTGTTCGCTGGACATCAGTCATGTTCCCGACAAAACCATGTGGAAATACAAACCATCGCCATTACGAAAAATGAAACTAATGCCTGAGTGGAACTGCTGAAAATCGTGTCCCTGCTATCCTTTCCACTGATGCCATCTACAGTCACATTGAGAGCACGGTCACCAGCCAGTCACATTAGTAAACCCTTAATAAAAAAAAATATATATAATTTTTTTTTCTATGATTGCACCCTTGACCAAATTAAGGCATACTGTAGCCAATATGCTATACAACATAAGTGTCTTGCATAGTCACAATTGAGACCCACTGAAATAAATTGAAAACGCCACCTGTGGTAAGAACAAGTGGACAAATTTCACGTTACCAACACAGTGGCCAAATTCAAGTCCAAATATGAAATGCAAGCACTGTGTCACATAGCCAAACTCACCCATCACCATAAAAGAAGCAAAGACAACAACAATGATCTTTAGGAATCGTCTTTATTGGCCAAGAACGTATACACATTTAAGGATTTGACAAATGCTGTGTATTAGGGATGTAACGATATGGAAAATTTTATATCTCGATTATAATGACCAAATTATCATGGTAAACGATAATATCGCGATATTTTTTAAGCGTTGTAAAATGTCCAAAAAATAGATACATTGCAATAACTTCACTAAATCTTGTAACTTCCTTATCATACTGAAATGTTGACAGCCAAAATCTTATATTAAAATGAAACATTCACATTAAAGGGGCAAGGGATTGGCACAGCAACAGAAATTATTTTAAATGAACAAAGTATGTAAACACATTACAGGAACAAAGTGTATTTGTCTGGTGCAATTTAACAGTCTGCAGAATATGTAAACAATTTATATATTATTTATGTATTAGCACGAGAGGAAAAATATATATAAAACAATGCAAGAGTAGAACAAAAAACATACAATATATAGAATAGATATCACAAATGTGCAGGAGAAACCAAAAAACCCTAAGGGCAATGGTCATCATTACACAGAATAATTCACACATTAGAAGTGTACATGTGAGTGAGAGCCTGTTCTCGTGTGTGTGTGTGTGTGTTAGGTCAAGACTGTGAGCAGTGAGTTTAATTAACCTTATAAAACCGAGAGCCCCCATTAAGGCTCTCGGTCAAAGGTTAACACGGAAGCGTTTTATGTTGTTTCCTTGAGCTTATGTCGAAAGCATAACTGGCAGTCTATATTGATTCTGGCTTGCCATACAATAACCATCCAACCAACCAACCAATCACAGTGATTCAATCATAGTTTATCTCAATTAGCGTTACGTTATTTCGGTTTATATTCTGTTGGCTCCGCTCAGTGTTTTGAGCTCTGTTTCGTTTTGAAACACTTAGCAACATAGCTGCTAATGCGGCTATTAGCTACTCAGCTAGTATTAGCTCCTAAGTGTCTTAAGCGAAAACGGAAAACCTAGTCGCCGTTTAGGAGACAGATACGGCTCAAATGTCCCCTATACGTCGAAGAGTTACACATTATGACAATCTTAGTAAAACCAAAGTCCCTCACACAATAACTGACGTTTGCATAGCATAACTTGCATTGGCTGGAAAGCTGTGGATGATGGTCACGGAGATGAGCCAGCAGATTTGTAGTGTTGCTACCCTTCGCAGCAACTTTCTTTCTGCATGTTCTGCACACAGGATAGTTGTCCTCCACCAGCTGTCCCTCGGCATTCTTCAGAAACCCAAAGTACGCCCAGACCTCAGACTTTGTGCGTTTAGTTGGAGGGAAAATGTCCTGAATGCTGCAATCACCACCTTCCGCCATGTTTTCATTCCTTGTGTTTACACATGCAATGCTTTCACGCAGCGCCTGCATCGCAAGACTTGAATGAGGCTGTTATCACATATCCTGATAATCCACCGCGATAATGCAATTAATTTAAACATAAAGGATAATTCTTACCATGTAAAAATTAACCGAGATTTACCGTAATGTCCGTAATCGTTACATCCCTACTGTGTATAGAATATCTATCAATCAATTTTATTTATAAAGCCCAACATCACAACTCCCACTTTTCCTTGATGGTAATCCTCCTGGCCTGGCACTGGGGACACTGAGCAGTCTAAACAGACAAAGATTGTAACATTGGGACATATATTTGTTTGAATAACTGTTAAGGATTTAGACTGACATGGTTGGCCTTTCCACATACACATACAGTATCACAATATAAGGCGTACACACATAACTTCCTTACACTCCTCTGTTCTACTTTTGAACCTGAATGTGTATTCAACCTCAATTTTAAGACAATACCAACTCACCTACTTATGAATGTCATCCTCCATGCCAGGCCAATAATAGCGGGCAATGATGGCACTGTGGGTTTTTTCCACCCCACAGTGCCCACCTAAGTCGCTGGCGTGAAACTCCATAAAGAGCTTGCTAGCTTCATCAGCAGTGGAGACCACTCTGGCAAGGTGTTCGGCCTCGGTTCTTCTTTCACTGACAGATGTAGTAGAGGTCTCCATCTGGTGTTTAAATGTTATCATATTAGATTACTTGGAGTTTTATCATAGCAGATAATTGTTGTGTTCTTAAGTCCATGTGACATGCATCCTTACCCTTTATCCTGAAGATGTCAGCTCTCCTCCTGATGACAAATCTGTCTTGGCTGGTTGACCCCTCAGGATACTGATTATGGAGTTTCAACTCCAGCACGTCTTTCATTATTTTTGGATCCATGTTTCTGTCCCTATCTTTCCTACTCCTCCCTACCTACTCCTCGCTACTCCTACCTACCCCCACTCCTCTTACCCTCACAGACTCAACACTCTAGCACACAACACACACAAACCTACAATACTACCCTCTCTAGAACACAAATAAGCACACTTCACTGTCACAATCACCACCACTTACAATCACTACTCACTGTTTCTTGCACTCTGTATATTTCTCTCTTTCTGCTCACTGTTCAAACTCCTCACAAACAAACCCACAATGTTGTGACCTGTTAACCACCCTTATAAAGACTACCCCATGATGATTGGAGTTATCTACACCTGAATATAGTTACCTACACCTGTGTGTGTGATTCTCTCATTGACTTTTGTTATTTATTTATTTATTTTATTTAATTCTGGTTGCATATTGGGTTATCATGTCTGCACTGAATAGTGTAGACTATCGTTGTGATGACTGAGTGAATTGTCTGTGGCCGTTATTATACAGCATGATTGTTGGTATGTAGCCTACACATGTTGTCTCACCAGTTAATCTGAGTGGCTCACAATTTGCCACAGCTCATAGCAATCCCCGCACTGCACTCGAGTTGGATGTGAATAACTCAGACTTTAATTTCCAGACTGCACATCGACTTGACATCAGATGATACAAACTACAGGACTGACAGCTGAACATTTTCTACAGGATTCATTGACATTTGCAGTGATCTGTATCTTAGTATTGTGGTGTTCATGAATTGGGACTGACAACGTAAGTGACTGTGTTAATGCCTGCTGTTTACAATATTGCAAACGGCGTTTGCAGAGTTTTCCTGTTAATGGAACTACGTGTGCATCATATCATTATTTATCTGATGTCAAGTGTTTCTGAGGACTGATGATGCTTTTATACAGCCTGTGAGTGACACACAGAGTCTGGAGTGTTAAATGCCATACTGCAGTGTTCGCACATACAGAGTGGTAATGTGTGACGCACTCAGATTAACTTGTGATACGCACAGGTAGGGGGACAGACATGATTAGGGACATAACATAACGTTGGTATTGCTGGCAGTATATCATGTGGCTACAATGTGTGATGCCTCGCTTTGCTGGTATTTTGGATGCATTTAGATTTTATTATTGATAATGATGATGATGATGATAAATGAATGTGATCGACAGGTTAGGAGTTCAGTGTTTATTTCCTGTTTTTTCCACTGTGGGTTTCTCAAAGGCCACGCCTACAACACATCTTTCTTACCAGTTAATTTACACACCAGTTAATCCGGCACACCGGACCAGGATGACACATTAAAAATGATGATGTTATATCAAAGCAGTGAGTGATAGATAATTAGAAACATTTCCAGCAGATTTAGCTTATTTACAAGTTTCCCTTTAAACAGTCAGATCTTGACTGAAATTCGGCAGACGTGTTTCCTGTTCAGATCAAACTGAGACTGAAATAATCTGCTGCGTTCACCCAGCGTTTCATCCACCTTTTAAAATTGAAGGATTTCTGAATGGAGTCTGGTGTGAAAGATGCTGCCACTCATTATTAATCCCTGTAACGTTTCAGAGCTGCATTATCAAACGCTACTGCGAGAAGAGGTTCGTCCCCAAATATCTCGCCACCATCGGCATCGACTACGGCGTCACCAAGTAAGTTCATCCAGTGCACGCCTCACCTGTTACTGAGTGTGTTCTCCTACATTAATCCCAACTGAGCGGCAAAAGTGTGTGGTGATGTCAGCGCCGTGTGTTTCCTGTGGTTAGAGTTCAGGTTCGAGACAGAGAGATTAAAGTGAACATCTTTGACATGGCGGGTCATCCTTTCTTCTATGAAGTGAGTCGCTCTGTTTTATTATGCATGTTTATAAAAGTACAGGTATTTAAGAGTTAAACTGACAGCAGCTGCTGCTTCTTCTTCTGTTGTGTGTCAGGTGCGTAACGAATTCTATAAGGACAGTCAGGGCGTGCTGCTGGTGTACGACGTGGGCCTCAGGGAGAGCTTTGACGCCCTGGACAGCTGGCTCGGGGAGATGAAACAGGAAATGGGTTCGCAGGCCAACATGGACAGCATCGTGTTTGTCGTCTGTGCCAACAAGGTGAGAGCGAGCCGTCCAGTTCGACGTCAGAGTTCAGGTTCAGGGCTGAAGTACAGCGGTTTAACTCCTCCTCCTCCTTTAAGGTGGACCTGACGAAGCGGCGGGTGGTGGATGAGGGGGAGGGGCGTCTTTGGGCAGAGTCCAGAGGGTTCCATTACTTTGAGACATCGGCGCAGAGCGGCGAGGGGATCAACGAGATGTTCCAGGTACACAAACATAAATGTAATCAGGTCTGTTTTAATAAAACATAAAGAGATGGTTTTAATGGAAGTCGTGTGGTGTTTGGTCTCAGGCGTTCTTCTCCTCCATCACCGACATGTGTGAGAATGGCGGGAAGCGTCCGGTGTCAGAGGTCAGCGTCGGCTTCACCAAAGAGCAGGCCGACACCATCCGACGGATCCGGAACAGCAAAGATTCATGGGATATGCTGGGGGTCAAACCTGGTGCCACACGGTCAGTTCATCATGCACATTTATGACATCAAAGGTCACATGACCCTCGTCTGACAGGAAGTTCATGTCAGTCTAACACAACTTTGTGTTTGATAAAGACTGAGGACACATTTTACAACATGGAGTTTCATTCAGCTATAAACACGTGGTGGTGTCTGGGGGCCGTTTCACAAAGCAGGTTTAGTGAAAACTCTGAGTCTGTTAACCCTGAAATGAGGGAAACTCTGGGTTTTCCGTTTCAGAATGAGAGGTAACTGAAGCTCGGTGTCAGTTACTATGGCAACTGACTCTGTAAACCTAACCTGGTCAGGAGCAGGTTTTCTTCAATGAACCTCGAGTTTCTAGCTGTCTCCTCCCTCTTACGCCACACACGCAGTGTGATTCATACATTCATTTAGTGTCGCGCAGGTTTCAGCGAGTTTGATCATCTGTCTTCAAGGTAAAGTCAGATCCTAAAGTGTGTACTAGTTCTAAATCTACTTTGTTCGACCATGGCATTTTTATATTTTTAGGCCATACTATCTATTTTTTTTATTTTATGCCATAACATTCAATTACATTTTTTATGATGCTTTTATGGCCTATTATACTATATTTTTATGCCAATCTATAGCCTACTTTGACTTTTCAGATAGATAGATAGATAGATAGATAGATAGATAGATAGATAGATAGATAGATAGATGTAGTGTGTGTGTGTGTGTGTGTGTGTATATATATATATATATATATATATATATATATATATATATATATATACACACAGTACAGGCCAAAAGTTTGGACACACCTTCTCATTCAATGCGTTTTCTTTATTTTCATGACTATTTACATTGTTGATTCTCACTGAAGGCATCAAAACTATGAATGAACACATGTGGAGTTATGTACTTAGCAAAAAAATGTGAAATAACTGAAAACATGTTTTATATTCTAGTTTCTTCAAAATAGCCACCCTTTGCTCTGATTACCGCTTTGCACACTCTTGGCATTCTCTCCATGAGCTTCAAGAGGTAGTCACCTGAAATGGTTTTCCAACAGTCTTGAAGGAGTTCCCAGAGGTGTTTAGCACTTGTTGGCCCCTTTGCCTTCACTCTGCGGTCCAGCTCACCCCAAACCATCTCGATTGGGTTCAAGTCCGGTGACTGTGGAGGCCAGGTCATCTGCAGCAGCACTCCATCACTCTCCTTCTTGGTCAAATAGCCCTTACACAGCCTGGAGGTGTGTTTGGGGTCATTGTCCTGTTGAAAAATAAATGACTGTCCAACTAAACGCAAACCAGATGGGATGGCATGTCGCTGCAGGATGCTGTGGTAGCCATGCTGGTTCAGTGTGCCTTCAATTTTGAATAAATCCCCAACAGTGTCACCAGCAAAACACCCCCACACCATCACACCTCCTCCTCCATGCTTCACAGTGGGAACCAGGCTTGTGGAATCCATCCGTTCACCTTTTCTGCGTCTCACAAAGACACAGCGGTTGGAACCAAAGATCTCAAATGGCCCAAACAAATCTCTTCTGCTTGTTGCCTCTCCTTAGCAGTGGTTTCCTAGAACTCTGTTGGCATTCATCTGGTCTCTGATCTGAGCTGCTGTTAACTTGCGATTTCTGAGGCTGGTGACTCGGATGAACTTACCCTCAGAAGCAGAGGTGACTCTTGGTCTTCCTTTCCTGGGTCGGTCCTCATGTGTGCCAGTTTCGTTGTAGCGCTTGATGGTTTTTGCGACTCCACTTGGGGACACATTTAAAGTTTTTGCAATTTTCTGGACTGACTGACCTTCATTTCTTAAAGTAATGATGGCCACTCATTTTTCTTTAGTTAGCTGATTGGTTCTTGCCATAATATGAATTTTAACAGTTGTCCAATAGGGCTGTCGGCTGTGTATTAACCTGACTTCTGCACAACACAACTGATGGTCCCAACCCCATTGATAAAGCAAGAAATTCCACTAATTCACCCTGATAAGGCACACCTGTGAAGTGGAAACCATTTCAGGTGACTACCTCTTGAAGCTCATCGAGAGAATGCCAAGAGTGTGCAAAGCAGTAATCAGAGCAAAGGGTGGCTATTTTGAAGAAACTAGAATATAAAACATGTTTTCAGTTATTTCACCTTTTTTTGTTAAGTACATAACTCCACATGTGTTCATTCATAGTTTTGATGCCTTCAGTGAGAATCAACAATGTAAATAGTCATGAAAATAAAGAAAACGCATTGAATGAGAAGGTGTGTCCAAACTTTTGGCCTGTACTGTAGATAGATAGATAGATAGATAGATAGATAGATAGATAGATAGATAGATAGATAGATAAACTAAATGTACTAAAAGGTTTGTGATGATTGGCTCAACGCTTCAGGAGTAAGGCCCAGTTATGTGTAAAGCCACGCCCCCTCTGAAGTTCATTGGTCAGTATCTCTGAAACACAGTGAGATATCAACAAGCTTCTGACAACTGTTGATCAGCTTGGTCCGAAGATGATCTGCAGGAAGTTTGGTACAAATCATACGTATGGTTCATCAGCAGGTGGTTCCCACTTCCTGTTTGTTTCCAGGGAGGAGGTGAACAAGGCGTACAGGAAGTAGATGACCTGGTGGATGTTTATTTCCTGTCTTCAGTCTAACATTGGTTCCCACTTCCTGTTTGTTTCCAGGGAGGAGGTGAACAAGGCGTACAGGAAGTTGGCGGTTCTGCTGCACCCGGACAAGTGCGTGGCCCCCGGCAGTGAGGACGCCTTCAAGGCGGTGGTGAACGCTCGCACGTCGCTGCTGAAGAACATTAAATAACAGCGTGTGGAGCCTGACTGGACTGACCAATCAGACGCAGCCATCCCAACGCTGCTCAGTGATTGGTCCGTTTATGGAGCGTTAATGTGCCATGTTGCTTGCCACAGTGCTGTTTGCCAATGTCACGTCCTGTCATCACCTGTTTTTAACTTATTACCTTCGATCTCTGAACTGTTTCCTTTGTCCACATAAGAGAGAAGGTACGGAGGATGATTAGTGCCACATATGGATTAAAATATTACCTCTGAGATTATAACGTCAGAACTCTGAAATATTAGCCATTATTATACAAGGAGAAAACTTTCATGTCTTTATAAATTAGCAGATAAATTTATAATTGTGAGTTTAAAGTTTGAATTCGAATTGAATTTGAATTGAAGGATAAAAAAAATTGAAGTTTGATTTGTGTGTGTGTGTGTGTGTGTGTGTGTTACGCAGTGTCGTAATTCTGAAATTAAAGTCTGAACTTTTATTTTAAAATCAGTATTTAAAAAAAATTAAAGTTTTTAAAGATTTTATGAAAAAAAATAATCAAAAATTCTGAGGCTAAAGTTAGAATTATTAGATTAAGCACAGTTTTGTTTTTTATTCTCACAGTTCTGAGGAAGAAAAAAGTCATAATCATGAGAATAGATTCGACCCCAATGTTGTAAAAACAAGGCCCAAGGCTGTAAAAACAATCCTGAGATTAAATTCAGATTATTTTGGAGTGTTTGAATCCAAATTAGAAATTAACGTTAAAATGAAAAAAAGAGAAAATATCACAAAACGTTTAGTTTTTCATGAAAAGGTGTAAAAAATTGAGTTTATTTATTTTTTTTCCCTCAGATTAAATTTAGTATTTAACCTCTTTAACTCCGGTCGGACGCCGGCGTCCGCGCTCCCTCCCTCCTCTGTTTAAACGCACTACGTCATCAAACCATGCAATGCTTGGTATCACCGGATTCGGGAAGCCATCCTTTATCTTTTATTACTTATGGTTTTCGCACCAGAGCAGCCTAAATACGCGAAGTCCAAAATCGGGATGAGTGGTGACAAGTCATGTCATGCCGTTTTTCGAGGGGAAAAGTTAAAGGATTACTTGCGATCTCATGCACAGCGGTGAATGGATACATAGCTGGTTTATATAAGGTGAGATCTCACTCCTACCACTATTTTTGGCTGAGATATACCGCCTAGAAAGTAGGATCATAACTTTCACGTTTCATATGGCTTTATTTGGTGATATTTTATGGTGTTTCTGTCATAAACAACATCAGCTATCATAATCACACCTGATTTCAATAAGGTACAATGTTTGAAGCTGGCTGAGTGTTGTTTGATCACTGATAGTACTGTTTTGAAGCGGACTGAGCGCTCTGTCATTTGGAGCTCCGCCTGGATCTTTTCATGGAAAAAACACTGTAGAATGGTCATACTTTGAGCAATCCTCTTCAAACTTGAAACAAGTGTTCATTGATAGTGTGCCTACAGCCCCACAGTCTCATTTACCTGCTCAGATTAAGCCACAGACAGTTATTCATCCTGAAAATATATATATTTTTTATTTTAGGCAAAATCTTCAACTTTTTACTGACTTCAGAGGCCCATTACTCTGTCTCTGTATCACCTAGAGTGTT
This sequence comes from Epinephelus awoara, assembly GCA_035609425.1. Classification (NCBI taxonomy): domain Eukaryota; kingdom Metazoa; phylum Chordata; class Actinopteri; order Perciformes; family Serranidae; genus Epinephelus; species Epinephelus awoara. Next base: position 22,833,691 of record CM069317.1, read on the forward strand.
TTTCACAAGAAACTTAAGAGAGTTTGCTTTCTGGCAAGACCTCACGCATGCATGTAGTCAGATTGGTTCAGAGGCTATAGTCATTTTAATTTCGGTATGTCATTTTAGGCGTTTTCGCTACAAAATGGGGGTTGATTGCAAGAGGTTAACATAATCTGAAAATATTGGGCCTTTTCTCTTCAGAGTTCTGACGTTAATCTCAAATGATAGTTTCACGTGGCGTTCGTCTGTTTCTGTACGTTGATGTGAGATCTTCATGTTCGTTTTGTGTGTGTGTGTGTGTGTGTTTGTAAATGTGTGCAGCTGGTCTTGTGTTGATGACCTCATCAGAGTGGTAGATCAGAGGTTGACGCTGAGATGTGAACAAACTTTTGGCCCGTCACGTTACAAACTGACGTTATAAAAGTTTTAATTTTTCTCCACGTTCATGTTTTTAACGTCTGGTTGTCAAATCTACAGAAGTCAAAGTGTCAGTAAATTAAAATTAATTTTTAATATTAAAAACTGTTATACTTTTCATACGAACAAACCCGACATGTCCTCTGACAAGACATCACCAAACCCTGGGTGATGATTGGTCTATGCATCCAAGAGTGTTCCCTCAAACTGCCCTCCAGTTCCCATTTTTCTTTTTCAAATTCTTAATGTACCGACTGATTCAAACCGATAGTTTACAGTGTGCTACAGATTTCACATTTACAAATTCATATTTTTATCACTCACAGGACAGATTTGTTCCCTCAGATTGATGTGTTCTCTCAGGTTTAAAAATACCAAAATGTTCCCTCACAGTGTGAATTTGTTCCCTCAAGTTAAACATTCATGTGTCAAATAATATTTCCTGTTTATTGCTTAAGTAAAAACAACCTGTTCCCTCAACTGACCAATGTTATAAAGTGATTGGTTCCCTCAAATGTCTTTTTTTCCTCTTTATTTAGTGATTTGTTCCCACAAGTAAAACACGTGTGTCAAATTGTAATGCCTGTTTTTTCCTACAGTCTGAAACACTTTGCCATAACTGACCAATCGTTTAAAGTGATTGGTACCATCAAACTGGTAATTAGTTCCCTCAATTTTTTTTTCTTTAGTGATTCCCCCCCCCACACACACACACAAGTAAAATATTTGTGTGTCATATATAAGTTTGTGTTTATGTTTTTTTTCTCCCTTAAACAAAGAACATGTTCCCTTAAGTGACTAATTGTAAAAAGTGGTAATTAGTTCTCTCAAAAGTTTCTCTCAAGTGGTAATCTGTTCCCTCAATTTAAAAAATTGTGTGTCAAATCATTATCCCTTTTTTACCTTAAAGGAAAAACAAGTTAAGACCCTAAACTAACATTTATTATCAAGTGGTTGGTTCCATCAAACTGCCAATTAGTTCCCTCAAATCTGTTATTTTCTCTTTAATAAGTAATGTTACAAATTATTATTCCTGTTATTTTCCCTAAATGAAAAACATGTTCCCTTAGGCAACAAAGGATATCAAGTAATTGGTTCCCTAAAAGTTAAGGGTTTTTTTTCTCAATAATGAATAATTTGTTCCATTAAATTTTTTCTTTTTGTCACCTTGAATCCCTCGCCCTCCTCAAGTGTTATAGTATTTTCATAATATTTAATATTATTTCTGATAAACGCGACTCTGTTCCCTGAACACGTCACCCTCTTCCCTGAACACATTGTTCTCTGCTGGAAGTTAAAAACAGAAGGTTGTTGTTAGAATGTGAGGAAGACGTGAGTCGTATTTTAATGTCACATGTCACCCTCTAAGCCTCCGTAGCTCATAAACATTACTGAACTGACGACCTGAGGAGCTCATCTTTTATTTTACTGGAACTGAAGCCTCTCTGTCTGTCTGTCTTTTTAGTCCTTGAGCTTTTCACGCTATTGACATGAGCTAACTGAGGGTCTTTATCTTATGTTTATTTTCATAAAGTCTGTGTGTTTTGTATTTATTTACCTATTGATGTATTTATTATTATTATTATTATTATTTATGATCACATTAATAAACATTTCTGTTGATGTGCCACTTCAGGCTTTGGCTGTGGTCTCTAAGCAGGTACAGAGACAGATTAGTGTCAATATTAGCTGTGTCATTAGATCGACCACGTGTTAATGTGTGCAAATATAAATAAAACTACTTCCACTAATAAAATAAAATGAAATCTTTAAACTCACAAGAATATTTTTCATAAATAAGAGATCTACTACTACACAAACACTGTCCAATAGCAATAATAAATTAAATACTCTGTGGGCAAAATTCAAATCCACAAGTGTAAAATTAAGATTGACAAATAAAAGCTGTATTTACCACTATATTGTAAATGTTAAGATATTCACAAATGTTTTGTAAATTACCAATATATTCACCAAGTGTTTTAATTTGTGGAATTTGTATTTGCAGATGTTTTTATATTTGCAAAATAGTTTATGCTTTACAAATTATATTTACCAATACTATATAGTATTAAAAAAACTCAAATAATACTGACACAAATCTGCCTCCGTGCAGAGGCAACAGTTACTAGAAGTGACGGTGGAGGAATATCATTGGCTGAAACTGATGTAAATGTTATTATTTACATTTAATTCTCGTTTAATTTCAGTTAAATCCCAATTAAACTGTTGAACATCAACAAGTCAAAATTTTAATTTGATTTTTTTATGTCACAACATTTCAGAGTGTGGATCTGATTTATTTTTTGCTAAATTTATTATTTTTTCTGTATCAGTGGAAGTTGTTTATATTTACAGATGAAACATTAATATTAATTAATATTAATTAATATTTACCCTGACCTGTCTCCGTACATCAACACAGTAGATTACAGGACTTTAAAAAAATGACACAGTGACTGTCTCTGTCCCTCTCTGTCTTCTCTACCGTCTCTTGGCTCTCAATAGGACGGACTGACGGACGGACGGACATTTTACCAAGGTCCACTGGACATGTTGACAGTTTTGTCACTGTCCACCTCCGCGGTCCTCTGACAGGTCCAAATGCTGAGAAACAACTTCCTGTTAGAGAATAAAAACAGTCACGGAGTCGCTGCTGAGCTGAGGTTTCATTGAGTTATTTTGTTTGTTTATGTTTTTATGTGTTTACCATTGTTTACTATTTTCTTCATTTTTTGTGCTGTCGGCTTGACAAATAAAGTTTTTATTTTTATTATTTCTGCTCTGACAACTCAGCTGTCTCTCAGTCTCACTCTGACGTGCTCTTGTAAGCTAAATGTAACCACGTCCTTTTGTGAGCTAAACATAACCATGTGCTTTTGTTAGCTAAACATAACCATGTGCTTTTGTTAAGCTAACAAAACCACATGCTTTTGTTAGCTAAACATAACCACGTATTTTGTTAAAGAAAATATTGCCATGTGCTTTTGAGTTTCTTTCGAGAGCTTAACCATGTGCTTTTGAGTTTCTTTCGAGAGCTTAACCATGTGCTTTTGTCGGTGAAACATAACTATTTGCTTTTGTCAGCTGAACATAACCACATACTTTTGTTAGGTGAATATAACTACATTCTTTTGTTAACGAAACACAAACGCATACTTATGATAGCGAAACATAACCACGTGCTTTTGTTGGCTAAATGTCACCACGTACTTTGTTAGTTCAACGTGACCACACAGTTTTGTTTTTTAAACTTAACTATGTTCTTTTGTTAGTTATACATGACTATGTACTTTTGTCGGGGAAACATAACCACATACTTTTGTAAGCTAAACATAACTATGTGCTTTTGCTAAATGTAACCACGTACTTTAGTGAGCTAAACCACGTGCTTTTGTTAGCTAAACATAAATATTTGCTTTTGTTAGCTAAATGTAACCACATGCTTTTGTCAGTGAAACATAACCTTGGGCTGTTGTTAGCTAAATTTAACTTACTGTTGTTAGCTAAACATAATTGTGCTTTTGTTAGCTAAACAAAACCATGTACATTTGTTGGCTAAATATAACTATGTACTTTTGTTTGATCACATAACTATGTACTTTTGTTAGCTAAATGTAAGCACATGCTTTTATTAGCTAAACGTAACCACATGCTTTTATTAGCTAAACATAACCACATACTTTTGTTAGCTAAACATAAACACGTGCGTTTCTTAGCTAGATGTTACAACATAGTTTTGTAAGGTTAATGTAACCACATGGTTTTGTGAGCTAAATGTAACCCTATTTTTGTTTGTTAAACATAACTATGTACTTTTGTCAGCTAAAAACAATATACTTTTGTTCGCCAAACAAAACCACATACATTTGTTAGGTAAATGTGACCACTTGCTTTTGTTAGCTAAACATAACTATGTACTTTGTTAGCTAAATGTAAGGACATGCTTTTGTTAGCTAAATGTGACCACGTGCTTTTACTAGCTAAACATAACCACATACTTTTGTTTCCTAAACATAACCACATACTTTTGTTTCCTAAACATAACCACGTGCTTTTGTGAGCTAAACCACAAGCTTTTGTTAGCTAAACATAACTATGGTCTTTTGTTTGTTAAACATAATCACATACTTTTGTTAGCAAAATTTAACCACAGGCTTTTGTTAACTAAACATAACAACATACTTTTGTTAGCTAAACATAACGACATACTTTTGTTAGCTAAACATAACAACATACTTTTGTTAGCTAAACATAACAACATACTTTTGTTAGCTAAACGTAACCACATACTTTTGTTAGCTAAACGTAACCACAAGCTTTTGTGAGCTAAACATAACCACAAGCTTTTGTTAGCTAAATGTAACCACCAGTTTTTCTTAGCTATATGTAACCACATGCTTTTGTTAGCAAAATGTAACCATAGAGTAGCAAAACGTAACCACAGGCTTTTGTTTGCTAAAGCTTTGATAAATCAAGAACCACGTCGCTGTTCTCCAAACTGCTGTAGCTGCAGTCTGGTTTCCAAGACAGCACCTTACGTCTGACATTAGGGACTTTAAGCAGTGGCGGACTTTGCCGTGGCTACGGCTCCCGGAAATAAATCTCTCCTGGCATTGGTGCCGTAGCCGTCAAATCCACAGTAGTCGTAGTTGTAGCACACGTTTCATTTCAGAAATATAATGAAAACCATTTAATTCATTCAACTGAACCACGCGTTGTAGCGACTACTTGAGATGCTTTGTTTTCTTGTAGTGAGTCAGCAGGCTACGGCAGGCAACACCGGCACTACGGCTTAAGTCTCGATCAGCGGAGTGCAGATCTATTTCTTGGAGCTGTAGCCCTGGCGAAATCCGCTGCTGCTTAAAGTCCCTATTCTCTGCTAGAGGGAGAACATTGAACAGGAAGTGATGTAGGCTGGAGGCGGGCTTTAACCTACTGATGAGTTTAAATTGTTCCCTTTGAGTTTAATTTGTTCCCCGATGTGACAAATTTTTGCCCTTAATGATTAATGTTTGTTTAATTTTTTTCCTGTCAAATGTTTGATTCAATTAAGTGATTTAAGATTTTCTTTAAACATTTTTTCTTGAATTTGTTTAAAAAAAAAACCCACCTAATTTTATTTACTTTAAGTTAAAATTCAATTTCATTTACTAAGATAAACAAGAACGTTTACATGACGACAGGAAGTCACGTCTGTTTACTGAGTATTTTTACTGTCTGTCGGAACACAACTACATGTTAATATATATTTATATATCCAATCCAATCCAATCCAACTTTATTTGTAAAGCACTTTAAAACAACCACAGTGGACCAAAGCGCTGTACAGAAAATAAATAAAAAACAAAATGAAAGAATAAAATACAAGAATAGATTAGAAGACATAAAACCGCTATACAATTAAAACAATAAAAATAAAAACAATAAACGAAAAAACAATGAAAAAAAAAAAAATCTATTGTTTACTTCAGTGTGTGATGGTGTGAGGATCTGAGTGACATCATGAACACGTTTCATTGATTTGTTAAACGCCCTCCGACCCCGAGCTGATCTAACAGTAATTTCTTATGTTTCCTATGCATTTCTCTAGCCATTTTGTTATTAGCCGTTAGCTTAATGCTAACTTAAAAGAAGGCTAATCCGAACCGAGCTGATCTCGTTAATGTTTGCCGCTTGTCAGGTTAATGTTTTAATGCTTCATACAGCTGAAGAGAAAACTTTGGATTTATTATTTTTATTTCTCTCAAACTCTCTAATGTTAGAACTATCTCCTTAAACTTCCAGCCACAACCATTGCTACAACCAATCAGGGTTTGTGACTGCCCTCGAGCCAATCATAATGCGTGAAGTCATCAGTTAGCGCGGGACCCCGGACAAATCTGGCAGCCCAGACACATTCGGTACTTACACCGGCCCTAACTATAAGCTTTCTCAAAGAGGAAAGTCTTAAGTCTAGTCTTAAATGTGGAGACGGTGTCTGCCTCCCGGACCGCAACAGGAAGATGATTCCACAGGAGAGGAGCCTGATAGCTGAAGGCTCTGGCTCCTGATCTACTTTTGGAGACTTTAGGGACCACGAGTAACCCTGCGTTCTCAGAGCGCAGAGTTCTGGTGGGATAATATGACACTATGAGCTCTCTAAGATATGATGGAGCTTGACCATAAGAGCTTTATAAGTTAACAGTAGGATTTTAAATTCAATTCTGGATTTTACAGGGAGCCAGTGCAGAGAAGCTAAAACAGGAGAAATATGATCTGGTTTCTTAGTTCCTGTCATGATGTTTATTTTATGTCCTGTTTCATCACCACGTCTTAATGAATTAAACAGTGTCGGCTCGTGAGACTGTTTGGTCACAGTTTGACCTCCATTCCTCCTGACTGTCCTCAGTCACTGTCTGTCTCACACTCCAGTCATCTGATGGGTCCATGATACGCTTCCTGTTGCCCTCTTTAAGGTCACTAATGAAGCGGAGAAGAATTTGGCCCGTGTTAGTGAGGACGCCGTCCGTCCGCAGTTGGACTCTGTACACGAGCATGTGAGGTGATAGTGAGGATGCCGTCCATATAAATGTGTGAGTGTCTGAGTTTCACAGTGGTTCTTGGATGTGCATGCTTTCTTGGTTTGTTTTTGACATTAAAGACAAAAATAATTTCTGAGACTCCTCTTTGTCTCTGTGTGTCCTCATGACTCTGTCTCTGTGTGTGTCCTTATGACTCTGTCTCTGTGTGTCCTTATGACTCTGTCTCTATGTGTCCTTATAACTCTGTCTCTGTGTGTCCTCATGACTCTGTTTCTATGTGTCCTTATAACTCTGTCTCTGTGTGTCCTTATAACTCTGTCTCTATGTGTCCTTATAACTCTGTCTCTGTGTGTCCTCATGACTCTGTTTCTATGTGTCCTTATAACTCTGTCTCTGTGTGTCCTTATGACTCTGTCTCTGTGTGTCCTTATAACTCTGTCTCTGTGTGTCCTCATGACTCTGTTTCTATGTGTCCTTATAACTCTGTCTCTGTGTGTCCTTATAACTCTGTCTCTGTGTGTCCTTATAACTCTGTCTCTGTGTGTGTCCTTATAACTCTGTCTCTGTGTGTCCTTACAGCTCTGTCTCTGTGTGTCCTTATGACTCTGTCTCTATGTGTCCTTATAACTCTGTCTCTGTGTTCTTATAACTCTGTCTCTGTGTGTGTCCTCATGACTCTGTCTCTGTGTGTCCTCATGACTCTGTCTGTGTGTGTCCTTATAACTCTGTCTCTGTGTGTCCTTATGACTCTGTCTCTATGTGTCCTTATAACTCTGTCTCTGTGTGTCCTTATAACTCTGTCTCTATGTGTCTGTATAACTCTGTCTCTGTGTGTGTCCTTATAACTCTGTCTCTGTGTGTCCTTATAACTCTGTCTCTATGTGTCTGTATAACTCTGTCTCTGTGTGTGTCCTTATAACTCTGTCTCTGTGTGTTCTTATAACTCTGTCTCTGTGTGTGTCCATATAACTCTGTCTCTATGTGTCCTTATAACTCTGTCTCTATGTGTCTGTATAACTCTGTCTCTGTGTGTCCTTATAACTCTGTCTCTGTGTATTCTTATAACTCTGTCTCTGTGTGTGTCCTTATAACTCTGTCTCTGTGTGTGTCCTTATAACTCTGTCTCTATGTGTCTGTATAACTCTGTCTCTGTGTGTCCTTATAACTCTGTCTCTATGTGTCCTTATAACTCTGTCTCTGTGTATTCTTATAACTCTGTCTCTGTGTGTCCTTATAACTCTGTCTCTATGTGTCCTTATAACTCTGTCTCTGTGTGTCCTTATAACTCTGTCTCTATGTGTCCTTATAACTCTGTCTCTGTGTATTCTTATAACTCTGTCTCTGTGTGTGTCCTTATAACTCTGTCTCTGTGTGTGTCCTTATAACTCTGTCTCTGTGTGTGTCCTTATAACTCTGTCTCTGTGTGTGTCCTGATAACTCTGTCTCTATGTGTCTGTATAACTCTGTCTCTGTGTCCTTATAACTCTGTCTCTATGTGTTCTTATAACTCTGTCTCTGTGTGTGTACTTATAACTCTGTCTCTGTGTGTCCTTATGACTCTGTCTCTGTGTGTACTTATAACTCTGTCTCTGTGTGTCCTTATGACTCTGTCTCTGTGTGTCCTTATGACTCTGTCTCTGTGTGTCCTTATAACTCTGTCTCTGTGTGTCCTTATGACTCTGTCTCTATATGTCCTTATAACTCTGTCTCTGTGTGTCCTTATGACTCTGTCTCTGTGTGTCCTTATAACTCTGTCTCTGTGTGTCCTTATGACTCTGTCTCTGTGTGTCCTTATAACTCTGTCTCTATGTGTCCTTATAACTCTGTCTCTATGTGTCCTTATAACTCTGTCTCTGTGTGTCCTTATAACTCTGTCTCTGTGTCCTTATGACTCTGTCTCTATGTGTCCTTATAACTCTGTCTCTGTGTGTCCTTATGACTCTGTCTCTGTGTGTCCTTATAACTCTGTCTCTGTGTCCTTATGACTCTGTCTCTATGTGTCCTTATAACTCTGTCTCTGTGTGTCCTTATGACTCTGTCTCTGTGTGTCCTTATGACTCTGTCTCTATGTGTCCTTATAACTCTGTCTCTATGTGTCCTTATAACTCTGTCTCTATTTGTGTCCTTATAACTCTGTCTCTATGTGTCCTTATAACTCTGTCTCTGTGTGTCCTTATGACTCTGTCTCTATGTGTCCTTATAACTCTGTCTCTATGTGTCCTTATAACTCTGTCTCTATGTGTGTCCTTATAACTCTGTCTCTATGTGTCCTTATAACTCTATCTCTGTGTGTCCTTATAACTCTGTCTCTGTGTCCTTATAACTCTGTCTCTATGTGTCCTTATAACTCTGTCTCTGTGTGTACTTATGACTCTGTCTGTGTGTCCTTTTGACTCTGTCTCTGTGTGTCCTTATAACTCTGTCTCTGTGTCCTTATAACTCTGTATCTGTGTGTCCTTATAACTCTGTCTCTGTGTGTCCTTATAACTCTGTCTCTGTGTGTGTCCTTATAACTCTGTCTCTGTGTGTTCTTATGACTCTGTCTGTGTGTCCTTATGACTCTGTCTCTGTGTCCTTATAACTCTGTCTCTGTGTGTCCTTATAACTCTGTCTGTGTGTGTGTCCTTATGACTCTGTCTCTATGTGTCCTTATGACTCTGTCTCTATGTGTCCTTATAACTCTGTCTCTGTGTTCTTATAACTCTGTCTCTGTGTGTCCTTATGACTCTGTCTCTGTGTGTCCTTATAACTCTGTCTCTATGTTTCTGTATAACTCTGTCTCTGTGTTCTTATAACTCTGTCTCTGTGTGTCCTTATGACTCTGTCTCTATGTGTGTCCTTATAACTTTGTCTCTATGTGTTCTTTTAACTCTGTCTCTCTGTGTGTCGTTATGACTCTGTCTGTGTGTGTCCTTTTTACTCTGTCTCTGTGTGTCCTTATGACTCTGTCTCTGTGTGTCCTTATGACTCTGTCTCTATATGTCCTTATAACTCTGTCTCTATGTGTCCTTATGACTCTGTCTCTGTGTCCTTATGACTCTGTCTCTATGTGTCCTTATAACTCTGTCTCTGTGTCCTTATAACTCTGTCTCTATGTGTCCTTATAACTCTGTCTCTGTGTGTACTTATGACTCTGTCTGTGTGTCCTTTTGACTCTGTCTCTGTGTGTCCTTATAACTCTGTCTCTGTGTCCTTATAACTCTGTATCTGTGTGTCCTTATAACTCTGTCTCTGTGTGTCCTTATAACTCTGTCTCTGTGTGTGTCCTTATAACTCTGTCTCTGTGTGTTCTTATGACTCTGTCTGTGTGTCCTTATGACTCTGTCTCTGTGTCCTTATAACTCTGTCTCTGTGTGTCCTTATAACTCTGTCTGTGTGTGTGTCCTTATGACTCTGTCTCTATGTGTCCTTATGACTCTGTCTCTATGTGTCCTTATAACTCTGTCTCTGTGTTCTTATAACTCTGTCTCTGTGTGTCCTTATGACTCTGTCTCTGTGTGTCCTTATAACTCTGTCTCTATGTTTCTGTATAACTCTGTCTCTGTGTTCTTATAACTCTGTCTCTGTGTGTCCTTATGACTCTGTCTCTATGTGTGTCCTTATAACTTTGTCTCTATGTGTTCTTTTAACTCTGTCTCTCTGTGTGTCGTTATGACTCTGTCTGTGTGTGTCCTTTTTACTCTGTCTCTGTGTGTCCTTATGACTCTGTCTCTGTGTGTCCTTATGACTCTGTCTCTATATGTCCTTATAACTCTGTCTCTATGTGTCCTTATGACTCTGTCTCTGTGTCCTTATGACTCTGTCTCTATGTGTCCTTATAACTCTGTCTCTGTGTGTCCTTATGACTCTGTCTCTATGTGTGTCCTTATAACTCTGTCTCTATGTGTTCTTATAACTCTGTCTCTATGTTTGTCCTTATAACTCTGTCTCTATGTGTCCTTATAACTCTCTCTGTGTGTGTCCTTATAACTCTGTCTCTGTGTGTCCTTATAACTCTGTCTCTATGTGTTCTTATAACTCTGTCTCTGTGTGTGTCCTTATAAGTCTGTCTCTGTGTGTACTTATGACTCTGTCTGTGTGTCCTTATGACTCTGTCTCTGTGTGTCCTTATAACTCTGTCTCTGTGTGTCCTTATAACTCTGTCTCTGTGTGTGGCCTTATAACTCTGTCTCTGTGTGTCCTTATGACTCTGTCTCTATGTGTCCTTATAACTCTGTCTCTATGTGTCCTTATAACTCTGTCTCTGTGTGTGTCCTTATAACTCTGTCTCTATGTGTCCTTATAACTCTGTCTCTGTGTGTCCTTATAACTCTGTCTCTATGTGTCCTTATAACTCTGTCTCTGTGTCCTCATAACTCTGTCTCTGTGTGTCCTTATAACTCTGTCTCTGTGTCCTTATAACTCTGTCTCTGTGACGACCAGCGTCACCTTAAACCTGAAACTGAGGACAGTTCGTAATGTGAGGACATGTCTGTAAAGCAGGGACACTTTAAGAGAAGGCTTGTAATGTAAGGACATTTTAGAAAAATCAAAGACAAGATTTCACTGTGGTGTGAGGACAATTTGTAATGTGAGGACATTTTTAACATGTAAGGAGAACCTTTTTGAGTGAAGATGTTTTAAGAAACTGAGGATGAGAATGTAATGGATATTGAACATGACATAGACCCGGATAACTACCTCTTCAAAGCCATTAATAATAAGTGCTGCTATTACACTGATGAACAATATAACCAAATCAATAAGGATGGGAAACTATTAATTATACACATTAATAGCAGGAGTCTGTATGCAAATTTCACAAGTATCAAGGATTACTTGAATCAGTTTACACAATCATTCAACACTGTTGCAATATCTGAAACATGGATTAATGCAGAAAAAGGGGTGGACTTTGATTTGGAGGGTTATGAGTTTGTGCATATGGATCGACAAAATAAAGGTGGAGGAGGAGTTGCAATATATGTGGACAGAAATATTAACTTCAAGGTGTTGGACAGTATGTCAGTGGTTATTGACAACATGCTTGAATGCATATCAATTGAACTGTACAAAGAAAAACATAGACCAGTAATCATTAGTTGTATATTTAGGACACCGGGCTCAAATACTGAACTGTTCAAGGACTGGATGAAGGAAATGTTCACAAATAAGAGTCATAAAACAGTTTTCATCTGTGGAGACTTCAATATTGATCTCCTTAATCCAAATAAACACAAAATGACTGATGATTTTATTAACACAGTATATAGTATGAGCATGTACCCAAAAATCACCAGACCCAGCAGGATAACTTCCCACTGTGCAACTCTCATAATATATTTACAAATTACATTGTTTTACAGTAAGCGGACTACTCATCAGTGACCATCCAGTTTTTACAGTGTATGACAGTGACTACAAGACTAATCTACCTGACAATAAAACTGTATACAGGAGAAATGACTTATGGCACTAAACTGTGATATTGTATATAATAGCAATAACATAAATAGTACATATGATGAATTCTTAAAAATATTTAAAATACTATATGATAAAAACTGTCCTGTAGAAAAAATGAATAGGAAACTAAAATATGCTGATCATCCTTGGATCACAAAGGGTTTGCAGAATGCCTGCAAAAAGAAAAATACATTGTACAGAGAATTTATGAGACAGGGAACCAAGGGGGCAGAAAATAAATATAAAAAAATATAAAAACAAGTTAACTAATATTATAAGAACAGCTAGGAAAGAATATTATAACAAACTATTAGATGATAACAAGAATAACATCAAAGGTATATGGAACATACTGAACACTGTAATAAAAAATGGCTCTAAACAATTAAGTTATCCTAAGTATTTTATTATCAGTAACACCGAAAAGCATGATATGAATGAGGTGGTTAACAGCTTTAATAAGTTCTTTGTAAGCATTGGACCTGACCTGGCAGAACAAATCCCAGATCCAGTAACATCTGAGGAGCAGTGTGACAGTTTGATAGACTGGAATCTGAGTTCAGTGTTCCTCACAGCAGTGGATGAGAAAGAAATTATAAATCCTGTTACTAAATGTACAAATAAGACATCTAATGACTGTGATGACATTGATATGACTGTTGTGAAAAGAGTGATTGAGGGGATTTCAAAACCATTAACATACAGCTGTAACCTATCATTTCAAACCGGTACATTTCCAGACAAAATAAAAATAGCAAAAGTCATACCTCTGTACAAAACTGGGAACAAACACCATTTCACAAACTACAGACCTGTGTCATTACTGTCTCAATTCTCTAAAATTCTAAAAAAACTTTTAAGTAACCGACTGGACAAATTCATAGATAAACACAAATTACTCACTGAAAGTCAATATGGATTTAGATCCAACAGTGCAACATTACTGGCATGAATCAATTCAGTTGAGGAAATTACAAATTCAATAGACCAAAAACAGTATACAGTTGGGATATTCATAGACCTATAAAAAGCTTTTGACACAATAAACCATGATACATTATTCAAGAAACTAGACCAGTATGGCATCAGGGGGAAAGCATTAGAGTGGATCAAGAGCTACTTAACTAAAAGGAAGCCGTTTGTGAAATTGGGTGATGTTTGTTCGATGTGTTTGGACATTACCTGTGGTGTCCCTCAGGGGTCAGTGTTGGTCCCTAAACTCTTTATACTTTATATCAATGATACATGCAATGTATCAAAAGTTTTGAAGATGGTTTTGTTTGCGGATGACACAAATATTTTTTGTTCTGGCAGTGATTTACAAATTTTAACACAAGTGATTAATTTATGAATTGAATAAATTAAAAGCGTGGTTGGACAGAAATAAATTATCATTAAACCTGAGCAAAACATGAATGATAATTTTTGGCAATCATAGAACTAATATGCAGTTAGAGATACAGTTGGATGGGGTTAGTATTGAAAGAGTAAATGAAATCAATTTTTAGGGGTGATGATAGATGACAAAATCAGTTGAAAATCACAAATTTAACATATACAAACCAAAATGTCAAGATGTATTAGTGCATTAGTTCTTCCATACCTCATTTACTGTGCAGAAGTCTGGGGCAATAACTACACGAGTACAATACATCCACTTCTAATTTTACAAAAGAAAGCAATACGGATCATTCATGGGGCAGGATACAAGGATCACACATTGTCACTATTTTTAGTCAAAACTCATAAAAGTAAGTAATTAAGTACATTTTATTTATATAGCACCTTTCATAGATAAAAATCACAAAGTGCTTTACACAATAATAGTAACAGTAAAAACACAATAGCAGTAAATAAAAGATACAAGAGAGCAACGATACAGATGAATAAAGTCATACATGGTGATAGCTAGGGAGGAAGAAAAGGAGATATGGGGGCATAAACACTCATTTGGCTAAAAGCCTGTTTGAATAAAAATGTCTTTAGCTGCTTTTTAAACATATCGACTGAATTTAAGGAACGAAAGGTGAGAGGCAGTGCATTCCAGTTTGGATGCTACTGCTTGAAAGGAGCAATCTCCACGGGACATAAAGTGGGTAAATGGAACTACAAGCAGCATCTGACCTGAAGACCGTAGACTGCGAGTGGGAGTGTGCAGGTGTATTAGGTCAGAGATGTAAGAAGGAGCTTGTCCTTGTAGGGCTCTTAAAGTAAGGACTAAAATTTTAAAATGAATTCTGAATGAATGAAGAGAGGCTAAAACAGGTGTAATATGTGCTGTTTTGCTCGTGCAAGTTAAAAGCCTTGCAGCAGAGTTCTGGACTGCCTGAAGACGGTCAAGCTCTTTCTTATTTAGACAGGTAAAAAGACTGTTACAGTAGTCGAGGCGAGATGATATAAAAGCATGAATGATCATCTCCAGCTCTGCCTTTGAAACAAGGGTTCTAAGTTTGCATATGTTCCTGAGATGGAAAAAGAAGTTTCTAATTAGTTGTTTGAAGTGGCACTCTGAGGACATTGCTGAGTCAAAAATAACACCTAGATTCCTGAGGTGTGGCTGAACAGATGGTCCTAACGCACCAATGTGTTGTTTGATCTGTGATACACTACTGTCAGGGGCACTAATTAATGTCTCTGTTTTATCTGGGTTCAACTGTAGGTAATTGTCAGTTAACCATTGTTTGATGTTTGACAGTTTATCAGGGATGATAATTTATGGAACTCAGTGGGCTTGAATGTACAGTATAGCTGGATATCATCAGCATAAAGGTGGTAAGAAATATGGTTCTACTGTGCAATTAGTTGTCCTAGAGGGAGCACATATAAAAGAAACAAAATAGGACCTAAAACAGAACCAGTTTCAGACATAATCTGGTTTGCAAAAACACTAAAGCTTCTACCAGCGAGGTAAGATGAAAACCATTCTAAAGCTGATCCAGTCATTCCGACCAGCTCTTGCAGTCTTTTTATCATGATCTTATGATCAACTGTATCAAAGGCAGCTGAAAGGTCCAATAAAACTAAAACCGTGTATTCGCCGGAGTCGGCTGACATCATAATATCATTAGTGACTTTAAGTAATGCAGTTTCCGTGGAGTGCACCTTCCGAAAACCTGACTGAAATCTGTCAAAAATGTCATGTTCCTCGAAGAAAGACGTCAGTTGTTCTGCTACAATTTTTTCTAAAATTTTCGACATGAATGGAAGTTCGGATATTGGCCTATAGCTTTTCGACTGTGAATGATCGAGACCAGGCTTTTTCAGTGTAGGTTCAACAACAGCATGTTTAAAAAAAGCTGTGAACCACACCAGTTGAAATTGAGTTATTATATAGGTCTACAATACAAGGGCCAATGGAGTTGAATACTTCTTTAAATAGAGCAGTGGGGAGAACATCGACGGGACAGGAGGAAGGCTTCATTTTAGCTAGTAGAGAAGTAATGCTATGTAATGTCACAGGTTTAAAGGAGGACCATGTGAGTGGGGATGGATCAGAGGCAGAGCTGTAAATGTTTGATGGAGTGATACTTTCCCTAATGTCACTGATCTTATCAGTAAAGAAATTCAGAGTCATTACTGTCTGCTTTAACGAACACAGGGATTTGAGGGACAGAAGACACAGACACAATGGTGTTTATGGTGTCAAATAAGAATTTAGGGTATTTCTTATTTGAAGATATTAACTGGGAAAAATATTCAGTTCTGGCATTTTCTACAATAGAATTTAAGGAGGACCTAAGTTCCTTAAGGTGTAGCCTGTGAACTTGAAGTTTAGTTGATTTCCATAAACGCTCTGCCTTTCTACAATTTCTCCTATGATTCAGGATAGTTTCATTTATCCATGGACATGGCTTTTTATGAGAGACGAAATTGGATTTGACAGGTGCTAATTTATCTAAAATAGCTGAGCATTTACTGTTAAATGACTGCATAAAAACATCCATATCATCACATCTTGTCAGTGAGCGTGGGTCAAACAGAGCAGAGAACCTCTCAACAACATCTGGGTTTATAATTCGCCTTTGGATCATAGTTTTGATAAAAGATATTGTGGAACTTCATACAGCACAAATATTATTCAAAGCAAAAAATAATCTGCTACCAGAAAATATTCAGAAACTATTCACTGCAAGGGAAGGGGGGTATAATTTAAGGGGAAAGTTTAATTTCAGAACACTGAAGGCACGCACAACAAGAAAAACTTTTTGTATTTCAATTTGTGGGGTTAAATTAAAGAACAGTTTGGAGGGGTCACTCAGGGAATGTCCAGATATTAACCAGTTTAAAAAAAAAGTATAAGGAGATGATTTTTACAAGGTACAGAAATGAGGAGGGTGTTTGATTATCACTGGGTGTTTACTGTTTATTTATTTTTTGTTATCTTTGTATCTTTGTTATCTTCAGTATATGTGTGTGTATGTCATATGTATGTGTATATCTGTATATGTATGTGTGTATGCATATCTATGTAATTATGTTTATATATATTTATTGTATTCTGTGTTATCTTCAGTATTTGTGTGTAATAGATTTATGTCTTGTTACTACTTCCTCCCACTCTTTTTTGGATATGTAAACAGGATTTATAGTTTTCACTTAGTGTATGATAATTTTATTTTTTACATGTTTGAAATTATCTATCTATCTATCTATCTATGATTTTGTGATATGAGGACCTTTCTCAGAAAGTTTGGACATTATTGTAGGATGAGGACATTTCTTAAAGTGAGGACATTTTAGTGAGCAATGATATTTTTAGAATTTTTTTTGTGAAATGACATTCTGAAAAAGTTTTTCAGAAAATGAGTGTTTATGTGAAGGATGTTTTTTTGAAACTGACATTTTTTGGAAGATAGTGACCAGAAAGTGATGCCTTTTCTTGGAACTGAGGACATTGTTTCGAAAATGACGACAGTTTTTAGAAAGTGCGAATGTTTTTGTAAAGGATGGACATTTTTAGAAAATTATTTTTTTTAATAAAGTGAAGACGCTTTTAGAAACAGCGTTTTTTTTTTTTTTTTTTTTTTTGGAAGATGGGGACATTCTATAAAGTGAGGAGGTTTTATAAAGTGAGGACATTTGTGTCTGTTGATTTTTTTTTACTATCTTGAATTTCTTTCGGACAACCTGGAATATTTTTGGAAAACTTCTTTGATTTCTGGTCTACTATTTATTTATTGTTATTTATTGTTTGTGTCCACTCTTTATTTCAGCTGTGCGTTTTAAATCTCAATCACAGACTCATTCAGTGATGTTTGTTTGTGTGTTCAGACAGTGTGTGACATCACGAGGTCGTCATCATCAGCAGCTCTGTGTCCTTCGGTTTTCTTCTTCTTCTCTGTAGCTTAAATCTAAACCTTATCATCGTTGTCTGTTTGGACCGAACATGTCCCCACATCACTGCACACATTAAGCTACACACCAACACAGTGACCTGGTTGGAGGTCGTCCAATCCCATTATGCACCTGAACACACACACATACACACACACACACACACACACACACACTGTTAATGAATCCTATCAATGAGCGGCCGTTTGTCTCTGTTTCAGAATTCCTGTTGGGATTAACACACACGCCTCCACCTGCTGCCACATTCTCCATTTGTTCTCCGTCCTGTTTCTTTGTTCTTCGTCATTTTTTGTTCTCACCCATTTGGATTTTACACAAACTGAAACCAGCTGCTGTGACCTCTGACCTCCTCTGGACTGAAGGTCTGTTGTTGTTTGGTGGTTTCCTTCAGAAATGAAGAAGTAGAAGACGTGTGATGAGTCCTGGACACTCCAGCAGAGGTTTCATTTAACAAACCTCATCTGAAAACAGGATCCACAGTCTGAAGAAGAAGAGAGAGAACAAGGAAGAGGAGAAGGAGAAGAAGACAGGAACCATCTGTTGGTCTGACACAAGGAAGAAAGTTTGGACAAACTTTAGATGTGGATCATAAATGTGGACAGAACACAAGACGAGGACAACATGGAGGGACAGAAGAGGACAAGAGGAGGAGCTGACTGAAGAACAACAGGAAATAAAACGAGACAAAACGTTGTCAAAGACAAAAGAAGTCAGAGGAGAAATCGACTAAAAAATCAAAACCCAAACACTTTATAATAAAAAGGAGGAAGTAATCAGTAAACAATAGAAGAAGAATGAGGAACAGAGGAAAGAGAATAACGGAATGATAGAATAAACGACTGGAATCATTCACTTCATCTGAACGACACAAACACACCTGCAAATCTGCAGCAGGTACGTTGAACAAACAACAACAAACATGTAAACAAAGATAATACGCCAAAACCAACAAGTAAGCATCTATCCAAAAACACAAGGGGAAAAATGTAAGATGCTAATGTTAGCATGTGTAGCTGACTGGCTTTCACGTTGGTTCAACAAAGTCAGCATATCATTAGCTAACTTTTATTTTGTAGGGTTTGCCTACATCAAAAAACATCCAGATTCACAAACATCAAAATAAATCTATCCAGAAAATAAAAATAAAAATGCAAAAATGCTAGTGTTAGCATGTCAAGCTTACTGACTTTTTTTTAGTTCAGAGACTGAATTCGCATAATATTAACTAACTAACTAATATTTTGTAGAGTTAGGCTACATTAAAAAAAACATCTGCTGTGTGCTGTGTGCTAACAGAGTTAAAGCTAATTAGCAGCTGTGTTTAAGTTTAAACTGAAGAGATAAAGATTCAAAGTTAGCTTCATCCTAAAGTAGTTTTCTTTCTAAAAGTAGAAGAAAGAAGTTCACGTAAACTTTTACTTATCTAAGCATCAGATGAGAGAACAAATTTGATGTTTGATGTATCTTAAAAATTCTACGACAGACTTCTTCCTTAGTTTCTTCCTGTTCTCCCCATCAGCTGGTGAGACTGGTTTTATTTAAAGACCCGTTAGCTTTAGCCTCCCTCCGTTAGCATGACGGCATGTTTTCATCCTTGTAAATATTTAAAACTTCTAAAATAAGTAGTCTGGTAAAAGTTGCTCTGCATCCTGATGTGGCTGAAAATCTGAAGCTTCCTTTGTGAACATTGTTCTGAAATCTGTTGTTTCATAAATTTCCCCAAATTTGATCTTGAACTTTACTTACTGTAGGGGAGCGTAAGAAATGAGAGGCAGAGCTAACAGGCCTGCAGGAAGTGCTCTGGACTTTGGAGCCAGTTTGAACATTAAAACCTCAGAAAAAAATGATTTGTTCCACTGTTGGGATTTGATCTGTTGATGCGAAACATCTGGAAAGTCCAGAAGAACCGCACCATTAAATCATTTTGTTTCCATTCATGCTAGTGCTCGGCCAGTGGAAGTCTCGAGCATGCCCGCTCAAAGGGCTGCACAGTGTAGAAGATCTGCGTGTCTTTATACGGATGAAGTTAAACTTCTTATACTTCCAAACCAGCAATACTGCACCGGAGTGGAACTAAGAACAGAAAGGGAATGTCCTCAAATTTGGCACAAATGTCAACTTGTTAGAGATGAACTGATTAGGATTTGATGGTCAAAGACCAAAGGTAGCTGTGACCTCACAGAACATAACTGAAGAATCAATTTGTTCATCATGTGAAGCGTTGTTGTGCATGTTTTGAAGCTGTCAGAGAAACCTGAGCGGTGGGCGGAGCCATACAGCCACGAGGCAGGGATTCTAGTTTGGGTTCATGCACCACTCAACAACTTTCCGGAGCCTTTGTGCTCCACTGTCTCTCAAGTTAACTCGTATTGCAGCGGTGCCTGGATAGTGTGACGTGGTTGGTTGTGCTGTTGCCGTGGTCCTGCCAGATGCCTCCTGCTGCTGCTGTTATCATTAGTCATACTTCTACTACTATCAGATATTAATATATTATTATTAATTATAATATTATTACTTTCATTAATATTGTTGTAAGCTACTGTCATTACCGTCTGTCCTGCATCTCTCTCTCTCTCTCTCTCTGTCTCTCTTTCTGTCTCATTGTGTCCTACAGATTACTGTTAATTTATCATGTTGATCTGTTCTGTCCGACATCTATTGCACGTCTGTCCGTCCTGGAAGAGGGATCCCTCCTCAGTTGCTCTTCCTGAGCTTTCTACCGTTTTTTTTCCCCATTAAAGGGTTTTTTGGGGAGTTTTTCCTGATCAGCTGTGAGGGTCTGAAGGACAGAGGGATGTCGTATGCTGTAAAGCCCTGTGAGGCAAATTGTGATTTCTGATATTGGGCTTTATAAATTAAATTGATTGATTGATTGATTGACACTCAGGGAGGCGGGGCTTAGTCATCTGTGAAGGCGGGGCTTAATGGTGAAGGCGGGCTTAGTGATGAGGCTGATCCAGTCGTATTGTTTACATTTAAAATGTTGAGATACTTCTGAACGATCCAGATGAACTCAATCTCTCATGAATGATTAATGATGATTAATGAACTTCCTGATCAGCTGTCCTCAGGTGCTGTCAGGACCCAGCAGGTAACTGTGCTGTAACCTGATTGGATTAGCCCTGAAACCTGCAACTGACCCAGGTCAGTGCCATGTGTCAGCTGTCCCGCTGAGAGGGCTCCCTGCATTTTGGCAGAGACACAACCTGATTAATTCAACATGCTAAATGTTTACAGAACAGCCTTTAACCACCTGACTTCATTTTACTGAAGCTTGTGTTTGTAACGGAGGACTTCCTGTTTCCTGTCATAGCCTGTGGAGTGATGTTTCCATTACATACATGTAGCAGCAGTGGTGCCCTGTCACAACTCAAATTCAGCACCAGGGGTCCAACTCCCCCGACTCCCCATCGAATCAGAAAACTCAGGTCATGCCTGGAGGATGGTCACCATGTTTCTACAGCAATGCCATCCCACATGGGTCAGATTTGCGTCCCCAGCGGTATTCAACAAATGAGCGGTGAAGATAGCTAGCTCCCATTTGGTGCGCAGTGCAGAGTGGCCATGGCTAACGTTGGCTAACCAGCAGGGCAGCGTGGCCAAGGCTAACGTTAGCTAACCAGCAGTGTGACTCAGTGATGTCGCCTCTCAACGTCCACTGTGATTGGTTTAAAGAAACAAAAACAAGCCCCGATAGCAGAAAGCCCTTTCTGTCGTGATGATACAGCACTGTGGAGTTAAGTTAACTACACGAAATAAGCTAACTGGTGGAGACCAGAGGGCGGGAACTGGGAACCATGTTTCCACATTAACACAACCAAGCAGCAGTTTGTCAACAAAGCTAAATGCTAACATGTGTCACTGAAGTTCACAGACTGTCCCCTGGGGAATATCGAGGAGGTGGGTGAGAGGAGGATGTTAGCCAAGCTGATATCCATCTGTCCGTGTACTGAGCAGCTCATTCAGCGGCAGAGTGCTGCACCCACAGTGCAAGACGGAGCGCTACCGCAGGTCATTCATCCCATCAGCTGTCAGACTCTTTAACAACAACACCTGATGTAATGTAGCACTGTCATGTCTGCTGCATAACACTGTTTAAATCGTCGCTGCTAAGACTGTGTGCAATTTACATAATCGGTGCAGTATTACACATCTACAAATATATTGTGTATATATTTTAAATAGTCGTGTGTACAGTTCTTTATATGTTTTTATCTATTTTTATCCTAGAAATAGTGTTGCATGGTCTACTGGTACCAAACTGGTGCTGCGGTACTAAAACACCACGGTACATATGATACCATAATGTTGGAGTACCGTAGTACCACGGTACATATGATACGGTACCACTACTGTGGGATAAGTTCAAAGTCCAATCGCAAGAGGGTGAGTGTCCATGCGCCGTCCAATAACAGCGTGCGCTGGCCACCTGGCACTCAATATGCTGCTGCAGTAGTTTGTTTTCCAGTGACATTTCAGGTATTAGCTGAGCTATTAAGTATCTTTAAGCAGTGAAAGTTATTATTTATTTATTTTTACTTGTAGGTTAGATTTGTTTATATATGCTACAGTGATTTGTTTTCCACAGAGCTCTACGGTGCGAGCATTTTACTCGGTTTTACGACTAAAAATAGTTTTGT
Organism: Epinephelus awoara; assembly: GCA_035609425.1. NCBI lineage: Eukaryota > Metazoa > Chordata > Actinopteri > Perciformes > Serranidae > Epinephelus > Epinephelus awoara. The sequence continues at coordinate 22,856,054 of CM069317.1, forward strand.
GCAAGTAAAACAAATCATTCAGGAGCATGCTGTGCGAATACAGATTTCAACCAGCAGCAAAAACAAAAGGCGAATCCTGCCAGTTGTGGGTTGAACGGGCGTCACAGACAGGAATATGGCGGAGCACTATGGCCACCGCAAGATAACGCAGTTTACCGGCGACTGAGAAGCCCGGCTCCAGGTCCAATAATTTCCTCTTCGTTGGTGTCATGACTGCCCAGTAGTACCTGATCAGCCGAGCTGTGGTGGCACATAGGTATGTGGCAGGTAACGGTCCACAAACCTCACTGCACTGAAGGGACCGTTCTTTACTTGTCAGGGGAGGAGGGTGGCTGGTTGATTTTTGGTTGATTTTTATTTTATTTATTTATTTTATTTTAATCTCCTCTATGTTAATCACTTATTGATGCTGTTTTTGAAGTATGAATAAGTCAACAAGTAATTTATTCCATTGAAATGTCATTGATGTATTATAGAAAAGTGATTTATCTTTTTATAAATGACAAAAGGCACGTCTGCCTCATTTTTGCTGTGGTATCGTGATACTACTGAGAACTGTGATACTTTCACTGGTATCGTACCTTGGGTCCCAATTTTGGTGCCATGACAACACTAATATACATATACTGTATATATTTTCTAATTTTTAATCTTTATATTGTTTTTTCTTAGTATACATTGTCACCCTCCATTTTCTGTCTGTGCTTTGAGCTGCTGTGACGTGAATTTCCCAAGTGTGGGATTTATAAAGTTTTTTTTTGTCTTGTCTCATCACGAGTCGATGAAGCGCTGGACTGAAAGGAAAAGACTTTTGTTTAAAAAAACCCAAACATTTAATTTACATGTTATTATTTACGTGTTATTGTGTGTATCAATGAATCTGCGCGGACATCCCTGTTGATGACGTAAGAGTTAATGTTCCACCTCTGTTCTCAGAACATGTTCTAACAGTTGTTGTTGCTCCAACAATCAGAACGGAGAGGAGGCGGTCTTTACCGCTCTCATAACCATGGATGATGACGACTGCGGGGCACTGGAGAACGGCGACTGCGAGGCGGCGCGGCAGACCAGTGACATCACCTTCAGCTCCAACATAAGCCCCGCCCCCGGCCTAAGGAGGAAGCAGCTGCTGTGGCAAAACGCCGTCAGAAACGTCATTGACAAACACAACATGTACTCGCTGAGGCTCGCTGGTGGCCTGGACCGAGGCAGACACCGCATCTTTGTCACCGACGCCTACATCGCTGACATCAACAGGTACAGTGCAGTGATGTCATCAACAGGCAGACAGCAGTGATGTCACCAACAGGTAGAAACAGTGACGTCATGTTTCTTCCCTCGGTGTGGTATTACAGGCAGATCCGTAACAAGGCGTCCCGCACGGCCCTGTGGCAGAAACGGCGCTCGTCGGCTGCTCGTATCCACCCGTCCACGCCGAGGATCAACACCGCGGCACGGACAGCATACGACTCGCTGAGTGATGCCAACTTCTTTGTGTCATCAGGGTCGACGGTGCGGGGCGTCTTCATCCCCGCACTGCAACACACATTCAAGTAAGATACACAACCTGAAATACCCAGTCTTAAAGATACACAACCTGTAACACACACTCACATAAAGATACACAACCTGTAATACTTGTACTCGTACTTGTACTCGTCGTACTCATCGTCCTCCGCTTATCCGGGTACGGGTCGCGGGGGCAGCAGCCTCAGCAAAGAAGTCCAGACAGTCCTCTCCCCAGCCACTTTCGTCAGCTCTTCTGAGGAACCCCGAGGCGTTTCCAGGCCAGCCGGATGATGTAATCCCTGCAGCGTGTCCTGGGGTGGCCCCGAGGTCTCCTCCCCAAGGGAGGTGTGTGGGAGACATCCTTACCTGATGCCCGAACTGGCTTCTCTCGATGCGGAGGAGCGGCGGCTCTACTCCGAGTCCCTCCTGGATTCCCGAGCTCCTCACCCCATCTCTAAGGCTGAGCCCAGCCACCCTGCGGAGGAAACTCATTTCGGCCACTTGTACTCGTGATCTTGTTCTTTCGGTCACTACCCAGAGCTCATGACCATAGGTGAGGGTTGGAACGTAGATCGACCGGTAAATCAAGAGCTTCGCTTTCTGGTTAAGCTCCCTTTTCACCACAATGGACCGGTTAAGCGCCCACATCACTGCTGACACCGCCCCAATCAGCCTGTCAATCTCCCGCTCCATCCTACCCCCAGTCGTGAACAAGATCCCGAGATACTTAAACTCCTCCACCTGAGGACCTCCAACTATGGACCTGACCCTCTTCTTCAGCAGCCTGGAATAGACCTTACCGGTTAGGCTGAGGAGTGTGATCCCCCTGTAGTTGGAACACACCCTCTGTTCTCCTTTCTTGAAAATGGGGACCACCACCCCGGTCTGCCACTCCAGAGGCACTGCCCCTGATGTCCACGCAATGTTGCAGAGGCGTGTCAGCCAGGACAGCCGTACAATATCCAGAGCCTCGAGATATCCAGGACAAATCTTGTCCACCCCTGGGGCTCCGCCGCCGCATAGTTTCTTCACTACCTTGGTGACTTCTGCCCCCGAAACTGGACGACCCGCCCCCGAGACCCCCGGCTCTGTTTCCTCACTGGAATACGTGTTGGTGGGATTGAGGAGCTCCTCAAAGTATTCCTTCCACTGCCCGGCAATGTCCCCAGTTGATATCAGCAGCTTCCCGCCCCCACTGTAAACAATGTGAGCAATTTGCCGCCTTCCCCCCCTGAGGCGCCGGACGGTTTACCAGAACCTCTTTGGAGCTGATCAATGGTCTTTCTCCATGGCCTCACCAAACTCCCCCCACGCCCAAGTTTTTGCCTCCGTGACCACCGCTGCTGCACTCTGCTTGGCCCGCCGGTACCCATCAGCTGCTTCTGGAGACCCACAGACCAACCATGCCCTGTAGGCCTCCTTCTTCAGCCTGACAGCTCCCTTCACCTCTGGTGTCCACCAGCGGGTTCGGGGGTTACCGCTATGACTGGCCCCCATTGCCTTGCGGCCACAGCTCGCAACAGCTGCCTTGACAATGGCAGAGCAGAACAAGGCCCATTCAGACTCAATGTCCCCCTCTTCCCTCGGGACGTGGTCGAAATTCTCCCGGAGATGGGAGCTGAAGATCATCTTGACAGGTTCTTCCGCCAGGCGTTCCCAGCAGACCCTCACTGCTCTTTTGTGCCTGCCAGGTCTGTGCGGCGTCCTCCCCTGCCACCTGATCCAACTCACCACCAGGTGGTCATCAGTTGACAGCTCTGCTCCTCTCTTCAACCGAGTGTCCAGAACATATGGCCGCAGGTCAAATGATACAACTACAAAGTCAATCATTGACCTGCGACCTAGGCTGTCCTGATGCCACGTGCACCAATGGACATCCTTATGCTTGAACATGGTGTTAGTTATGGCCAAACTGCGACCCACACAGAAATCCAATAACTGAAGACCACTTGGGTTCAGATCCAGCAGGCCATTCCTCCCAATCACACAGCTCCAGGTCCTGCTGAACAATGGAGTCCCCGGTCAGGGCACTGTCCAGCACCTGTCCCAGGGACTCCAAAAAGGGCGGGTACTCTGAACTGCTGTTCGGCGCATAAGCGCAGACAACAGTCAGGACCCGTTCCCTGACCCAAAGGCGCAGGGAAGCAACCCTTTCGTCTACTGGGGTGAACCCCAATGTACAGGTAGAGAGTCTGGGGGCTATCAGAAAGCCCACCCCAGACCTCCGCCTCTCACCTGGAGCAACTCCAGCAAAGGAGAGAGTCCAACCCCTCTCAAGGACTTGGGTTCCAGAGCCGGAACTATGTGTCGAGGGGAGGCCGACTATATCTAGCCGGTAGCGCTCAACCTCTTCCACAAGCTCCGGCTCCTTCCCCGACATTCCATGTCCCAAGAGCCAACTTCCGTAGCCGAGGATCGGACCGCCAAGGCTCCCGTCTTGGTCTGCTGCCCGATTCACACTGCACTGAACCCTTCTAGATCCCTCTGCAGGTGGTGGGGCTGCAGGGGGACAACCCCATGGGCGAAGGCCCGGCCACCAGGCGCTCACCCACGGGCCCAAGCCCCAGGCCTGGTTCCAGGGCGGGGCCCCGGTAACCCTCCAGGCCAGGTTCACCAGCAAGATACACAACCTGTAACACACACTCACATAAAGATACACAACCTGTAACACACACTCACCTAAAGATACACAACTTGTAACACACACTCACATTAAGATACACAACCTGTAACACACACTCGCATAAAGATACAGTCACCTTAAGATACACAACCTGTAACACACACTCACCTAAAGATACACAACTTGTAACACACACTCACCTAAAGACACACAAATTGTAACACACACTCGCATTAAGATACACAACCTGTAACACACACTCACATTAAGATACACAACCTGTAACACACACTCACACAAAGACCTGTAATATTAATCAGTAATTAATTAATTATCAATAACCTGGACCCTCAGGTCTCCGGACCTGGAGCAGCTGTACCAACAGTTTATCATCAATAATTAATCAATAATTAATTAATAATCAATAATCTGGACCCTCAGGTCTGTGGACCTGGAGCAGCTGTACCAACAGTTCTCGTCAGGAGAACGCAGGACGTCGCTGGTCGTCACCAACGTCATCGACATTGTGACCCGACTGCTCATCTCTCTGCTAACATGGCCGCCAGGCTGGTGGGGTCTGGCCTGTGATTGGCTGGCTGGTCTGTCTGTCGTCCTGTGGGCGGGGATCTGTCTGCTGGCACTCACCAGGAGGGAAGTGACATCATCGCCTCATTGGCTCAGGTGGGCGGGGCCGTCATCACTGTCTGTCTGTCTGTCCCCCCCTTTCTGTCCCTCGGGCACCTGTCAGTGGTCAGCTAGTTGTCTTAGGTGTGTCCCCCACTGTCTGTCCCTCAAGTACCTGTCAGTGGTCAGCTTGTTGTCTTAGGTGTGTGTCCCCCCTGTCTGTCCCTCAAGTACCTGTCAGTGGTCAGCTTGTTGTCTTAGGTGTGTGTCCCCCCCGTCTGTCCCTCAGGTACCTGTCAGTGGTCAGCTGGTTGTCTCAGGTCTGTTCCCCCCCGTCTGCCCCTTTAGGTACCTGTCAGTGGTCAGCTTGTTGTCTCAGGTGTGTCCCCCCCTGTCTGCCCCTCAGGTACCTGTCACTAGTGAGCTGGATGTCTCAGACCCTCCAGGTGTTGGTGGGTGTGTTCAGTTGGGCGGAGAGTGACCACTCCTGGTACGTCTTCTTCTCGCTGTTCTCCACCTACACCCTGCTGCCCCTCCCCCTCCTCTGGTCCATTATCGCTGGGACAACCACGTCCAGCCTGCACCTGCTGCTGGATGTCTGCTGTCACTATGGTGATGACACCTTCGTCAGAAAGGTCCGCGCTGGTCTTACTTCCTGTTTCCCTCTGCTCTTCAGCATGATTCTGTGTGAGGTCATGTGACCTGTGTGGGCATGTCCTACCTGTCCAGGTGTCATCCAAGGCCTTACTGTACCTCGCTATGAACACTGCTGGTCTGTTTATCCACTACCTGTCGGACCGCACCCAGAGACAGGCGTTCCTCGAGACCAGGCGATGCATCGAAGGGCGGGTCCGCCTGGAGAGGGAGAACCATCGACAGGTAAAGCCACAGACAGGTAGGACCATCGAGTAATAACACCATCGACAAGTAGAACCACACACAGGTAGAGCCATCAACAGGTGAACCATCGACAGGTAGAAACCACAGAGAAGGAGAACCATCCATGGGTAGAACCATCTACGGTTAGAATCATCGACAGGTAGAACCCTCGACAGGTAGAGCCACAGACAGGTAGAAACCACAAACAAGTAGAACAATCAACAGGTAGACCCACAGACAGGTAGAACCACAGACAGGAAGAAACCACAGACAGGAAGAAGCATCAACAGTTAGAACCATCGACAGGTAGAACCCTCAACAGGCAGAGCCGCAGACAGGTAGAAACCACAGACAAGTAGAACAATTAACAGGTAGAACCACAGACACATCACTGTAAATGTAGTTAAAGAACTTGGTTGTGTGGTCCAGGAGCGCCTGGTGATGTCCATCCTGCCTCGGTTCCTGGTTCTTGAGATGATTGCCGACATGGCTACCATGGACGAGTACCTGCTGCCTCAGCAGTTCCACAAGATCTACATCCACCACTACAAAGATGTCAGGTATAAACCCACACCATCAGAGAACCACAGACTACAATCATTCACCATCAAATGTCAGAACATGTTTACAGTTTGTTCTACTGAAAACAGATTAAAGACAGAGGAGCGAGGGTATAACCCCGAGGAACCCCTCAGGTAATAACTGCGTCTGAGCTTTAACAGAAAACACAGAGGACTGAGGGTAGAACCCTGAGGAACCCCTCAGGTAATACCTGTTTCTGAGCTTTAACAGAAAACACAGAGGACCAGGGGTCAGACCCTGAGGAACCCCTCAGGTAATAACTGTGTCTAAGCTTCCTGAGGTCTGTTTTGTCCTTAATGATGTGAATGTGTTGACTTCCTGTCTCTTGGCAGCATCCTGTTTGCTGACATCATTGGCTTCACCTCCCTGTCGTTGATCCTCTCCGCTCAAGAACTCGTCAAAACTCTTAACGAACTCTTTGGTCGCTTTGATCGGCTGGCTGAGGTCAGGTCGCCATGACAACCACAGCCATCACTGTTTGACGTTTGACCTTTAGTAGTCAGTTTGATGTTTGTTTGTCTTCCAATTTTAAGGTTGTTAATGACACCACATCTCTGTGTGTCTCTGTGTCCGTCCAGGAGCACCAGTGTCTCCGTATTAAGATCCTGGGGGACTGTTATTACTGCGTCTCTGGCGTCCCTGAGCCTCAGCGGGGACACGCCCGCTGCTGCGTGGAGATGGGTCTCAGTATGATCAACACCATGAGGTAAATATTTATCCACCATCTGTCCCCCGACGCTCGATAGAGACGACGCTGACATGTCATAACTTGTTGTCTGTCAGATACGTTCGCCGTGAGCTGCAGCAGGAAGTGGACATGAGGATCGGCGTTCACTCTGGGTCGGTCCTTTGTGGGGTTCTGGGTCTTCAGAAGTGGCAGTTTGACATTTGGAGCTGGGACGTGGACATCGCCAACAGTCTGGAGGCGGCAGGTGTGGCAGGGTGAGATACATGTGATGTAACTACTGATCTGTTAGTCCTGACCGTCACGATGAGGAGGATGTCTCAGCATCTCACTGTGGACACTTTGACTACCATGCTTGTCTCGTCCTCTCAGGCAGGTCCACATCTCACGGGCCACTCTGGACTGTCTTGGCGGGATCTATGAGACGGAGGCGGGGCACGGCCAGGAGCGAAACGAGTTTCTACGGAAACACAACATTGACACGTACCTGATCCGCCCAGTGACTCGAGAGGAAGCGGAGCCACCGAGAGCAAGACGTCTGAGTTACGACGAGATGACAACGTGGAGTGCCGAGCTGCCGTTTGGAGACAGCCTGGGGATGAACTTTGTGAGGGCGATGGACACATCTGAGGACAGGTAGGACATGTGGAATGGATTCTGACCTTATCTTGTCCCCTGTGGTTCTCCGTAGATCCTCGCCACCTTCACCAATGGCTCATTGACCCAGCTGCCCAATCACATCGCAGTGCAGCAGTCCGGGTCACGAGAGGTCAACAAGAGGATCCTCCGGGCGATGGAGGTGAGGAGCAGCGAGCGAATGAGAAAGGAGCAGATCACCACCTTCACCCAGGTGTTCAAGGACTCCCACATGGAGGGAAAGGTACTGACATCACTTCCTGTGGGGGGCAGGGCTGACTTAACAAACAGTCATGTGACCAGGAAGTGTCCTCTGTCTGTCCCCAGTACTCCCACATGAGGGATGAACTCTTCAAGTCAAACATGGTTTGTTCCTTCATCCTGCTGCTGCTGCTGATGTCTGTCCAGGCGTTGATCCCAGCCCCAAGGTAAGTCAGTTCAATTTCAATTTTATACATAAAGCCCAATATCACAAATCACAATTTGCCTCACAGGGCTTTACAGCATACAACATCCCTCTGCCCTTAGGACCCTCACAGTTGATCAGGAAAAACTCCCCAAAAAATCCCCTTTAACAGGGAAAAAATGATAGAAACCTCAGGAAGAGCAACTGAGGAGGGATCCCTCTTCCAGGATGGACAGACGTGCCATAGATGTCAAACAGAACAGATCAACATGATAAATTAACAGTAATCCATATGACACAATGAGACAGAGAGAGAGAGAGAGACAGAGACAGAGACGGAGAGAGATGCAGGACAGACGGTAATGACAGTAGCTTACAACAACATTAATGAAAGTAATAATATTATAATTAATAATAATATATTAATATCTGATAGTATACATGTGTGACAATAATCATATGTGTATAATAACAGTAGAAGTATGACTAATGATAACAGCAGCAGCAGGAGGCATCTGGCAGGACCACAGCAGCAGCACAACCACACACGTCACACTCTCTAGGCCCCGCTGCAATATGAGTTAACCTGAGAGACAGTGGAGCACAAAGGCTCCGGAGAAGAAGCTGAGTTAGTGACATGCAGAACGGCCGAGTTAGTGACATGCAGTAATAGGACACGAGAGAGAGAGAGAGAGAGAGAGAGAGAGAGGGAGAGAGAGAGAGAGAAGGAGGGAAGGTGCCCAGTGTATTATAGGGTGTCCCCCGGCAGACTAGGCCTAAGTCAGCCTAACTAGGGGCTGGTACAAGGCAAGCCTGAGCCAGCCCTAACTATAAGCTTTATCAAAGAGGAAAGTCTTTAGTCTAGTCTTAAATGTGGAGACGGTGTCTGCCTCCCAGACCGCAACAGGAAGATGATTCCACAGGAGAGGAGCCTGATAGCTGAAGGCTCTAGCTCCTGATCTACTTTTGGAGACTTTAGGGACCACGAGTAACCCTGCGTTCTCCGAGCGCAGAGTTCTGGTGGGATAATATGGCACTATGAGCTCTATAAGATATGACGGAGCTTGGCCATTTAGAGCTTTATAAGTTAACAGTAGGATTTTAAATTCAATTCTGGATTTTACGGGAGCCAGTGCAGAGAAGCTAAAACAGGAGAAATATGATCTGGTTTCTTAGTTCCCGTTAGTACATGTGCTGCTGCATTCTGAATTAGCTGGAGAGTTTTTAAGGACTTACGAGAGCTACCTGATAATAGAGAGTTACAGTAATCCAGCCTTGAGGCAACAAAAGCGTGGACCAATTTTTCTGCATCTTTTCGGGTCAGGATAGGCCTAATTTTCGCAATATTACACAGATGAAAAAATGCAGTCCGTGAGGTTTGTTTTAAATGAGAATTAAAAGACAAATCTTGGTCAAATGTTACTCCGAGGTTTCTTATGGTAGTGGTAGAGGCCAGAGCAATGCCATCTAGAGAAACTATGTCATCAGATAAAGAGTCTCTGAATTGTTTGGGGCCAAGAACAATAACTTCAGTTTTGTCTGAATTTACCATCAGGAAATTGGTGCTCATCCAGGTTTTTATGTCTTTAAGGGAATTATGAAGTTTAGTTAATTGATTACTTTCTTCTGGCCTCATATATAAATACAACTGTGTATCATCCGCATAACAATGGAAATTTACAGAGTGATTCTAATGATGTTACCTAAAGGAAGCATATATAGCGTAAATAGGATTGGTCCAAGCACAGAACCTTGCGGAACTCCAAAACAAACTTTAGTACGTAAGGATGATTCATTATGAACGTCAACGAACTGAAAACGATCAGATAAATAAGATTTAAACCAGCTTAGTGCAGAAGCTTTTAGGCAAATTAAGTGTTCCAGTCTCTGTAGCAGAATTTGATGGTCAATTGTGTCAAACACTACACTAAGATCTAATAAAACAAGTACAGAGACGAGTCCTTTGTCTGAAGCAATCAGAAGGACATTTGTAATTTTAACTAGTGCTGTCTCAGTGTCATGATGTACTCTAAAACCTGACTGAAATTCCTCAGATAAATTATTATCACGGACAAAATCACACAGCTGGTCTGCGACTACTTTCTCAAGGATCTTTGAAAGAAAGGGAAGATTAGATATTGGTCTATAGTTGGCTAACACCTCTGGATCCAGGGTGGGCTTTTTAGTAGAGGTTTAATTACAGCTACCTTAAAAGACTGTGGTACATAGCCTGTTAATAAGGATATATTGATCATGTCTAATATATGGGTGTTAACTCAAGCTAAGACCTCCTTGAGTAGCCTAGTTGGGATGGGGTCTAAGAGACATGTTGATGATTTAGATGAAGAAATCACTGCGGTCAATTCTTGAAGAGAAATTGGGGAGAAGCAATCTAAATATATATTAGGTCTTACAGCTGTGCTTGAGGTTAGATAGGTACTATCTAAGGACAGGAGGTCATGAATTTTGCCTCTAATAGTTAGAATTTTGTCATTAAAAAAGCTCATAAAATCATTACTGCTAAGGGCTAAATGAATACGAGGCTCAATAGAGCTTTGACTCTCAGTCAGCCTGGCTACAGTGCTGAAAAGAAACCTGGGGTTATTCTTGTTTTCTTCTATTAAAGCTGAGTAATACTTTGCTCTGGCATTGCAGAGGCCCCTCTTATATGTTTTGAGACTGTCTGTCCAGATTCAATCAATCAATCAATTTTATTTATAAAGCCCAATATCACAAATCACAATTTAACCCAGATTAAACGAGATTCTTCCAGTTTGGTTAATCGCCAGTGCCTTTCAAATTTTCACGATATTTGTTTTAACTTACGGGTTTGAGAGTTATACCAAGGAGCAAACTTTCTTTCCTTTGTTAACTTTTTTTAAGAGGAGCTACAGAGTCAAGTGTTGTTCGCAGCGAGCCTACGGTGCTATCGACAAGATGATCCATTCGGGAGAGGTTAAAGTCGGTATGGGAAACCTCTGTTACTGAAGGACTTGGTATTGAATTTAATGACGGAGTAATCATTTCCTTAAATTTTGCAACAGCACTATCTGATAAACATCTAGTATAGTAACTGTTGCTGAGTGGCGTGTAATCTAGTAAAAATAAATCAAAAGTAATCAAATAATGATCCGATAGTGAGGGATTCTGTGGAAAGACTTTTAGGTTATCAATTTCAATCCCATACGTCAGAACTAGATCGAGGGTATGGTTAAAACAGTGAGTGGGTTCATGTACACCCTGACTGAAGCCAATAATGAGATAAACGCGGTAGCCAGGGAGTCATTATCGACGTCGACATGAATGTTAAAATTGCCTACGATAATAACTTTATCTGATTTAAGAACTAGACTGGATAAAAACTCTGAGAATTCAGAAAAAAATTCAGAATACGGGCCAGGAGCATGGTACACTATAACAAAATAAAAGTGGTTGCAATGTTTTCCAGGTCAGATGTAAAAGACTAAGAACGAGGCTTTCAAATGAATTATCGTCTAGTTTAGGTTTAGGGCTGATTAACAGACTAGAGTTAAAAATGGCCGCAACTCCCCCTCCTTGGCCGCTGCCTCGAGGAATGTGGATATTATTATGACTGTTTTAGATTTAGATAATTTAGGTGGTCGGGGGACAGTCACCGTTTGTATAAAACTATGAAAACTATGGATGGGCAACTGCACTAGAAGCTCAGAGAAGCGTATAGGACTCTGAGTCCTGATCTCAACTCTGGGTAGTCAGGGATTTGAATTACTAATAAAATTTGCCAGGTTCCTAGAAATGAGAGCAGCTCCATCCAAACTGGGATGAATGCTGTCTCTCCTAATGAGACCAGGTTTTCCCCAGAAAGTTTGCCAATTATTAACGAAACCCACATTGTTTGCCAGACACCACCTGGACAGCCAGCGATTAAATGATGACATGCGGCTAAACATGTCATCAGTGGTCAGATTTAGTAAGTCTGTTCACATGTCCCTCCGTCCCTCCGTCTGTCTGTCCACATGTCTGTCCTGTTGTCCTTTTCCCTGACACTATTAATAAGGAGTAACTGTTGTTGTTGTTGTCATTGTTGCTCAGGTTGTGTCCGATGATTACTCAGTTTGTGGTCGGCGTCAGCGTTTACTTCCTGCTTCTGTTGCTGACTCTGGGGGAGGAGTTTAAGCATTGCCCCGCCCCTCTGCAGTCGCTCTGCTGCTGGGTTCACGAAACCAAGAGCGCCCGGACACTGCTGATGCTCACCGCCATCACCGTCAACTTCGGGGTAGCCTCATCAGACATTGTGAGTCTGATATTGTGTTGGTGGAAATGTTGATGTTACCAAAATATGTCCACTGAGAGAGCAACAAGAGGAACCAGATGTTGCTGGTTTGAAGCAACAAGGTTGATGCAACAAACTGTAAAGGTTTTTTATTTACTCACTACGACGACTCTCCACAAATTGATGCCTAGTTTGTGGCCAACCAGAAGTTTCTGTTGCAGCTTCAACTTTTTAACCCTTCTGGTACAGTTGGTCCATGGAGTTTCCCCAAAAAGTTTCCCTGTTGATTCTGGTAACGGTGTGTTTCAATTTCAATTATATTTATAAAGCCCAATATCACAAATCACAATTTGCCTCACAGGGCTTTACAGCATACGACATCCCTCTGCCCTTAGGACCCTCACAGTTGATCAGGAAAAACTCCCCAAAAAATCCCCTTTAACACGGAAAAAATGATAGAAACCTCAGGAAGAGCAACTGAGGAGGGATCCCTCTTCCAGGATGGACAGACGTGCAATAGATGTCATACAGAACAGATCAACATAATAAATTCACAGTAATCCATATGACACAATGAGACAGAGAGCGCGAGAGAGAGAGAGAGAGAGACAGAGACAGAGACAGAGAGAGAGAGATGCAGGACATATAATCTTATAATTATAAGGTAAGATAAACTTTATTGTCCTGCAAGGGAAATTCATCTTGGGCAGTATAGTGCAAACAGCTGCAATATTCATACATACAACACAGACAAGTTGCCAACATAGTGCACTGAGTGTTACAACTACAGACTACTGGTGCAGAGTAGTGCAACCATTTGCCTTGTCTGTAAGGTTATAATCAAAGGGAACTACAGGTATTGCACTGGCCTATCTCAAAGTGCAAGTGAGTGCAGATAAAAACAAATAAATACAGAGGTCAAATAAAAACACCAGTAAAAACAGTTAAAATTATATTAAAGCAACACTTAAGAACTTTCAGTTTTGGTTGATTTTGGCGACGCCAGTGGACCAAAGCGGTAGTGTTTTGCCTGAAGGAAGACCACATTTCCCATGAGGACCAGCGCATAGCGTCGTAAAATCCTGATCTCCTGGTCGCCTGCAGTTGGATTGAACTACATTTCTGTTTCCAGTGGCTGTGTGAAGGATGCATGGCGATGAGGAAATGAATGTAATTGTGGCTAAACAATATCATATAACGACGCTGAAAATAAGAAACGTTTAACTTTGGTTTAGTACCGTATTGCCCCACCGCCCCCCCCTCACCCGACTCGAGCCTTGAAACAGATAAATAAAACGTTATGTTTGAAGTGCTACTGAAGTGTGCTACTGAAGTGAGCTGCACACAGACCCTTCAGGACTGACTAAATAAACGTTACATGTAGAATTTTAAACATGCAACAATCCCTGTAATTTTAGCTACACTCAGCACAAGGTGCTATTGATAAGCAAGCAATTGATAAGCAGGACTATGAAAAGTCATAACTCAATGCACATTGCACACTGGTTTTGTTTTACTGATTATTTAGAGCAAGCAACACGGTTTGACTTCTTTTGCAATCACTGCAGTCAACAAAAACACGACAAGAATCCCGTTTTTCTCTGAAATTATTACATAACAATCATCAGAAACTACTGTCACGTACATACAAACTGACATGATAACACCACAATGATTCAGTATGACTGATCTTTCCTCAATAGGAACCTACATATTTTACTCAAACTTTATATTTGCGGTTTGCAGTCATCGCATTGCTTTTTCTTTATACAGTACTTTTGAGTTTGTTGCGTGGCTGGTCGTGTCAGTGTGGAACTGCAAACTATCAAGCTGGTGGCTATTTATTGCTACCACGCATATTTCCGATAGCTAACATCAGTATTATCATTTTGATTTGAGCATCGAAAGCTACTTACTAGTCCAGCAGGAACAGAGCCAAGGCAGCATCAGTCAGAAATCCCTCCTCGTCTTTGAGCTCAGCGAGTGAAAGCCGGGCCAATGTTGATCCTTGACTGTCCTTTCATCCGGGTAACCTCCCTTTTTCTTTTTTTTGTCTCCTCAGACAAAACTTTTCATTTCTTTGGTTGTTTTGCAGCTTCTGCCATGATAGCAGTAATTGCGCGCAGGCTTTCACATCGACTTCCGCCTTTGTAACGAATGGGGAAAGGGGGAAGTGACGTATGCCGTAAAGAAGTCAACACATTTGTAGTTTTTTGTGTGGCAGGGTTCCTGCCACCCTCCTCGAAGTTGCTTAGTGCCAGTGAAAGCAATACAGACCCCCTCAGGCCATGACAGAGGTGTCATTCAACTAGTTGTAAGTCGATGTATCATCACAAAAGTTATGGAAATATTTTATGAAGGTTGAAAAGTTACTTAGTGCTGGTTTAAATCAGTTGCGGGACCATAGTGCAAATAAAAACAATACTAAATAAGAGCAACAATGACCAGATCATTTCGGCATAAAATAGCCCTGCGCACATATGGCTCAACCAGGGGGGCATCGTAGGGCCAGCAGGTGAGCAGGCAACCACCTATTAGCATAATTGAGGAGAATTCAGTAATAAGCAATGGTAAACAGTGATTCACGGTGAATTGACGGTGAATTTGATGGGCAGGGGATCAGCAGCCATAAGCCTCCCCCCTGCCCACATTATATGTTTCATATAAAATTACCAGAATGGGGGTGAGTCCACAACAGTGAGCCCACCCCACCACCCAACCAAGGTCAGATGGTGGGGAGGAGGGGGCCTAGGGTTATTATAATTCTGGCTGTTGTGGTACAATATGTTGAAAGTATATATTAATATCTGATAGTATACATATGTGAAAATAATCATATGTGCATATTAACAGTAGAAGTATGACTAACGATAACAGCAGCAGCACCACGGCAGCAGCACAACCACACATGTCACACTATCCAGGCACCGCTGCAATACGAGTTAACCTGACAGACAGTGGAGCACAAAGGCTCCGGAGAAGAAGCCGAGTTAGTGACATGCAGTAACAGGACACGAGAGAGAGGGAGCTAGAGAGAGAAGGAGAGAAGGTGCCCGGTGTATTATAGGGGGTCCTCCGGCAGACTAGGCCTAAGTCAGCCTAACTAGGGGCTGGTTCAAGGCAAGCCTGAGCCAGCCCTAACTATAAGCTTTATCAAAGAGGAAAGTCTTTAGTCTAGTCTTAAATGTGAAGACGGTGTCTGCCTCCCAGATCGCAACAGGAAGATGATTCCACAGGAGAGGAGCCTGATAGCTGAAGGCTCTGGCTCCTGATCAACTTTTGGAGACTTTAGGGACCACGAGTAACCCTGCATTCTCTGTTTAAACAACTTTTATGACATATCACTTTTACGAGTTGTCCCAAAAAGTTGATCTGATTAAATCCAACAATGAAAACAAGATGTTTGTTCAAAGGCAATCCACAGAAAAGTTGCCCAACCAGAAGGTTGACAACCAGAAGTCCCAGAAGTAGGTACCTTAACATTTTAAGCAACTTCACTGTGAAAGTTGTTGGTCAGTTGTCTGTTTATCACTGATATGTGAGTGATTGTTGTTTCCTGGCACCATGACCAGCAGAGATGAAAGTGAAAATGTTGACATAACTTTTGGGTAAAAGTCACTTTTTAGAATTGCTCCAAAACCGCAACTGACAAATGGAAGGCAACACTGTTGACTGGCTACAAGAAGCAATTTACTTTAAAGCAACTCTCAGAAAAGTTGCCCATCAGATTGTCTGTGAAGTTGCCTTTCAGAGTTGCCCAACAGTTTCTCCTTGTTTCTTATGTGCTCTTCCTTCCTTCCTTCCGTCCCTTGTTCCATTTAATTCCCTCCAGCTGTGGTGTGATTCATCAGAAACTCATTTGAATGGCGGGAGCTCACAGTTGGCTCTGCCCCCTTCCACCTGGCCTGACATCAACATCTGCACACACCCAGAGGTAAACACGTAAACAAACAAACATCTCCTCAGTTTGGATGAGTCATCAGGTGCGGAGCAGTGTGGTTACCATGGTTACTATAATCACTAACCTGTCTCTGTGTGTCACAGTACATGGTGCTGAGCGGCGTGGTTGCCATGGTTACTTGTGCGGTGTTCCTCAGGCTGAGTTGTGTGTTGAAGTTGGCTGTCCTCCTGCTGGCCTCCGCCCTCTACACCTACCTGATAGAAACACACAGGTGCTAACCAATCTGATGCTAAGCTACAGTTAGCAAGCTACAGCCATTCATGATACGCTAATGGCAACAAAATGAATGATTTAAAAAAGTTTGTAGCTAGCTAATGTCGGTTGACTACAAATGCTAAGCTAATAACAATAAACTAATATTAGCTAACTACAAATGCTCAGCTAATAACAGTTAGGCAATGTTGGCTAACTACAAATACTCAGTTAATAACAGTTAGCCAATGTTGGCAAATGCTCAGCTAATAACAGTTAGCCAATGTTAGCTAACTACAAATGCTCAGCTAATAACAGTTAGCCGATGTTAGCTAACTAAAAACGTCCAGCTAATAACAATAAGCTAATGTTAGCTAACTACAAATGCTCAGCTAATAATGTTGGCTAACTACAAATGCTCTGCTAATAACAATAAGCTAATGTTAGCTAACTACAAATGCTCAGCTAATAACAGTTAGCCAATGTTGGCAAATGCTCAGTTAATAACAGTTAGCCAATGTTGGCTAACTACAAATACTCAGCTAATTACAGAAGCTAATGTTAGCTAACTACAAATGCTCAGCTAATAACAGTTAGCCAATGCTGGCTAACTACAAAGGCTCAACTAATAACAATAAGCTAATGTGAGCTAACTACAAATGCTCAGCTGATAACAGTTAGCCACTGTTGACTAACTACAAATGCTCAGCTAATAACAGTTAGCCAGTGTTGGCTAACTAAAAATGCTCAGCTAATAACCGTTAGCCAATGTTAGCTAACTACAAATGCTTAGCTAATAATGGCTAGCCAACATTGTGCTAACCACAAAAAGGTATGACAGTGTTGGTTGTTTGTACTGACGCGTTGTGAACACATTGTGTCTCTCAGGTCCCATTACCTGTGCAGGAAGGGAATTTGTGTTATTCTTATGGTGATGTTTGTGGTGGCCGTTCTCTACAACAGCAGGCAGGTGAGTTCTACTGGTTCCCCTGGTTCTACTGGTTCCACTGGTTCTACAGCTTCCACTGGTGTCTGTCCAGTGTGTGTGTGTATAAAATACACTGAGTTAAAAAAACGTACTGAATAATGTTGGAACGTGTGTTATACAAACAAAGGGTTCGGGGTTTATATATTTTTATTTTAAGGTGAGGCTGTAGAGAAACAATAAGTGTATTTTTTTGTTCTGTGCTCTTTCTCCTCAACACTTCTCCTTCTTCGTTTGTAGCTGGAGGCGACGGCGCGTCTGGACTTCCTGTGGCGTCTTCAGGCGAGGAAGGAGGTGGAAGACATGAAGGAGCTGAGGGAGCACAACGAGTGTCTGCTGCTCAACATCCTGCCCGCCCACGTTGCTCAGCACTTCCTGCAGAGAGACCGCAATGACGAGGTACCTGCTACCTGTCCGCAGGTGTGTCCAGGTGTGTGTGTGTGTCCACGTGTTGACTGTGTGTGTGTGTGTGTGTGTGTGTGTGTTTTCAGGAGCTGTACTCTCAGTCGTACGAACGTGTCGGCGTCCTGTTCGCCTCTCTGCCTGGCTTCTCTGATTTCTACCAGCAGAAGGAGGTTGTCCATCAGCACGTTGAGTGTCTCCGCCTCCTGAACAACATCATCACTGCCTTCGATGAGGTCTCACTCACACACACACACACACACATTCACACACGCACACACACACACACACACACACAAATACACACATACAGTAATGAAACATTTCAGTTAATTTCAGTGACCTGTTTTAGGTGTGGTACCACTTCCTGTCTCCACTATGTGGCGCTGCAGCACACAATAAATACGTCATGTTGCTGTGAATCATCGACCTCACTGTTTGGTCACATTTCATGTAGACCAAAAGATAGGTGTCTTAAAAGACGTACTTCCTGTTGCTAGAAGGTGGCACAATCACCACGATTGCACGTAGATGGTGTCAGGCCTGGAGTCTTATTAAACATGTAAAGTTTGGGGCAGATCATATCATGTATGCTACAGTTATAAACTACTCCCTGTTTCATGGTGAAACATGGCAGTTTAAGGCCTCGCAATTTCACAGAAATGTACAATGACAATAAAGAAACCTTAACCTTAATGTAGTATTTAACATAGTTTTTATCGTAGTATTTACCGTAGTATTTACCATAGTATTTATCGTAGTATTTACTGTGGTATTTATGGTAGTATTCATCGTCGTATTTGTCATAGTATTTACCGTAGTATTTATCGTAGTTTTTCCCGTAGTATTTATCGTAGTCTTTACCGTAGTACTTAGTAGTATTTACCGTAGTATTTATCATAGTATTTATCGCAGTATTTATCATAGTATTCATCGTAGTATTTACCGTAGTACTTATCGTAGTATTTATCGTAGTATTCATTGTTGTATTTGTCGTAGTATTTACCGTAGTATGTATCGCAGTATTTATCGTAGTCTTTACGTAGTATTTATAGTAATATCTACTGTAGTATTTACCATAGTATTTACCATAGTATTTATTGCAGTATTTATCATAGTATTCACTCGTATTGCAGTGGTGCCTGGACGGTGTGATGTGTGGTTGTGCTGCTGCCGTGGTCCTGCCAGATGCCTCCTGCTGCTGCTGTTATCATTAGTCATACTTCTACTATTATTATACACATATGATTATTGTCACAAATGTATACTATCAGATATTAATATATACTTTCAACATATTGTACCACAGTAACCAGAACTATTATTATAATATTATTACTTTAAATAATGTTGTTGTAAGCTACTGTCATTACTGTCTGTCCTGCATCTCTCTCTGTCTCTCTCTCTCTCTGTCTCTCTCTCTTTCTGTCTCATTGTGTCATATGGATTACTGTTTATTTATCATGCTGGGAGGGATGTCGTATGCTGTAAAGCCCTGTGAGGCAAATTGTGATTCGTGATATTGGGCTTTATAAATAAAATTGATTGATTGATTGATTCATCGTCATATTTATCGTGGTATTCATCATCATATTTATCGTAGTATTTACCGTAGTATTTACTGTAGTATTTATCTTAGTATTCATCGTTGTATTTATTGTAGTATTTACCGTTGTATTTGTGTTCTCCATCAGCTGTTGGACGAATGTTATTTCCATGAAGTGGAGAAGATAAAAACCATCGGCAGTTCGTACATGGCGGCTTCTGGTCTCTCTCCTGACAGACAGGTCAGTTTCTTGTTGTTTATTTGTTTGCATTGATTTATACTGTTTTATCAATATTCTATTGATTTTGTTTCACTTCTAAGTATTTCTAATTAAGTACTGTATTTTAAAGGTTTTTATTTAAGTACACTTTGTATTTTTATTTATTTGTGTTTTTGTTATAATTTTTATAAATGGGTTTTTATCGGTATTCAAATATTTTTAAGTTTTTTTTCCTGATGTTTATTAACGTTTAAAAAGTTGTGTTTGGATTATTTAAATGATTTTATTTTAAATCAATGTCTAAATATTAAATATTCAAATATTATTCATAAATTAATTCTCAGTTCTGCAGAGAGAAATGTAAAAGTCCAGTTTTTTTTTATTAAATTTTTTTTTATTAACAAATATAAATTTATTGTTAGAGTTGAGATCAGAGAGATTCATCTGACTAGGCCTTGTGTCCCAGAGCCTTCGTAGCACTACGTGCATTTTAAGTTGTATCTTAAGGTCTCCCTTAAGCTTCAGGCTGTTTCCCAGAGTCTCCTTGGTGAAGATCTGTCTTCTGACAAGTAGATCTTAAGAAGTCTGAACCACTCGTAAGCTGTCCCTTAGTGATGCGCTCCGTTCATCTTGTCACAGTTTGAGCTCTATGAGGCCAACATTATGCTTTTTAAATGGACAGTTGCAGTATAGTTCACATCTAGACTTCTTATGCACATTACATCATCAGTTTATAATTAACTTAATGAAAAATAATAATGAATACGGAATATTACGAATATATGGGTTTATTTATTCATTCATTCGTTCATTTATTCATTCATTCATTTATTTAAAGGGCCAGTGTGTAATATTTGGCATGGTTTATTATCAAATCTGAATCTGAATCTGAATATTCTACCCATTAATATGTTTATATAAGTGTATAATCACTATAAAATAAAATTCGTTTGGTTTTCGTAGCCTTATAATTATGCTTTTATATATATATATAGCAAGGGCCTTGCTTTAGAGAGATCGCCATCTTGTGCTGCCATGTATGTACGGCAGACCGAGAGGACAATCCAGCCAGCCAGAGAACGAGTTTCGCGTGTATAAATAAACCAACGAAGACAGCAGGAGGAAAGAAGAAGGAAGGAAGGAGGAGAAAACAGCAGAGAGTGTTAGTAGTTCGTCGATAGGGAGTAGTGAAAAGTTTTTTTCTTGTTAGGGTTAGGGTTGTTATAAAGTTTGCGAATGGACCACATGCAACAGGAGAGAATGAACCCGAACCGTCATCTGCGAGGAAAAGAAGACACATCTTCACTCCTTGTGATGCACTCTCTGTGGCGCTTTTCCTCCTGATGATATATCTCCCCAACGATGGTAGCACCGAATCCCATTCTGTGCAGCAAAATGGGAGCGGAGGATTCAGCCTCTCTCCTCGCCCGCTCAGCTTCCAAGTTCCTCATCTGTATGCTCCGGCTCAAACAGGTATGGCTCTGGGTCTGTGTCCGCTACAAGGAACTCTTCAAAATTGCGTTCAAAGTCGTCCATTGCAGCTGCTACAGTCCGTAGATATTACTAGGCTAAATAAACAGCTGAGCTCTGTTTACAGGCTACGTCTGTCAGTCAGTGTGCAGGCTGGAGATTGGTGGAGCAGAGAGGGGAGGGGGTCCCCGCTAGGTACTGTAAACGAGTATGTGTGTATTAAATACGTGTGTTACACTAGAAGAGTTTGGGACGGAGTCTTTTACCCTCTGCAGTGTTACTGGAGTTTATGGAGTGCTCAAATAAACAGGCCTTTTTCCCGAACGCTACTCTGGTCTCCTGCTCGTGAGGGATTCAATACAATATCGTAACTGGTTTGGATTTCTAAATAAACATTCACCTCGTCGTTAGATAGACCTACTCCTGAAAAACTCATGTCTGCGCAAGGCTTTTTGTCCCTACGAGGCCACCGTCATTTACCCGACGGGAGGGGTGAGTGAGTGAGCCCTGCAATCTAGAATTTGACCACTGATATCACTGTTTTCAACGGTTTTCAACCCATTCTACACACTGGCCCTTTAATGGAGCTAACTAATTGAGGATATGTTTTTGTGACGAGGCTACAGGCTGTACCCTCCCACTATATACTGAATATCACTTGACACTTGACTAATTGATCAAACTGAAGTCTCATGAGGCCGGCACCAGCTATAAAGGCGATCAAGCACGTCGACTCTGCTTGCTTCATTGTAGATGAGATTGCTTGATCACTGGCATTGAACTGCAATGATGGAGAAGGAGAGATGAACACGTGCTGTAATAAATGTTTCAATAGCAAATGTATCATCGGTGAGCAGTGATCACGTTTCTCTGCTTCATCATTAGCCTCCTTGTTTATAATGGGATGTTTTTTTTAAAGTTTTATGTTATTTTTTAATGTGATATGCTTCAGGCGTATCAGGACGGGGATTTTTCCAGGAATGGGGCCAAAACGCTCGTCTGGACGGAAATTTAGTTTTAAAGCGCTGCTTAAATACCCGTGTTTGTGTTCAGATAGATGAGCAGATGTTCTGTAAAAGGCACAGCCTCATTTATGTATAATATTTGATGGAGGTAAACTTATTATGGCAGTACTTTTTATATTACAGCGTCATTTATTTACCTTTATATGAGATAATACACTTTAAACTTACGGTGTCCCTCAGCAGCTGTCCTTAGGAGCACCGGCTAAGGGACAGTTTGGGAAACACTCATAGAAAAAGAAGTTCCTTAGCTAAGGTTCAGCGAAACTGGGAAACGGGGCCCTGAACATTTACTCTACTTCCCATGATCCTTACCTGTCTTTGTCTGTCTGTCTCTAACTGTCCATCTGTCTGTCTGTCTCTAACCTGTCTCTGTCTGTCCATCTGTCTGTCTGTCTCTAACCTGTCTTTGTCTGTCCATCTGTCTGTCTGTCTCTAACCTGTCTCTGTCTGTCCATCTGTCTGTCTGTCTCTAACCTGTCTCTGTCTGTCCATCTGTCTGTCTCTAACCTGTCTTTGTCTGTCCATCTGTCTGTCTGTCTCTAACCTGTCTTTGTCTGTCCATCTGTCTGTCTGTCTCTAACCTGAGTCTGTCTGTCCATCTGTCTCTCTGCCTCTGACCTGTCTCTGTCTGTCCATCTGTCTGTCTCTAACTTGTCTCTGTCTCTGACTGTCCATCTGTCTGTCTCTGACCTGTCTCTGTCTGTCGCTGTCTCTAACCTGTCTCTGTCTGTTCATCTGTCTGTCTGTCTCTAACCTGTCTCTGACTGTCCACCTGTCTGTCTCTAACCTGTCTCTGTCTGTCTCTGTCTCTGACCTGTCTCTGTCTGACCTGTCTCTGTCTTTGTCCATCTCTGTTTCTGTCTCTGTCCGTCTCTAACCTGTCTCTGTCTCTAACATGTCTCTGTCTGTCCATCTGTCTGTCTCTAACCTGTCTCTGTCTCTCACTGTCTATCTGTCTGTCTCTGACCTGTTTCTGTCTGTCGCTGTCTCTGTCTCTGTCTGTTTCTAACCTGTCTCTGTCTCTGACCTGCCTCTGTCTGTCTGTCTGTCTCTAACCTGTCTCTGTCCCTGTCTGTCCTCAGGAGTGTGAGGACGGCTGGCACCACCTCAGTGAATTGGTCCTTTTCGCCCTGGCGATGGAGGAAACTCTGAAACACATCAACACTCACACAGGAAACAGTTTCCAGCTGCGAGCAGGTACCAACAAACAAACAAACAAACAAACAAACCCTAATACTATACGTTTTACATTGTCACACTGTAAATCAACCTTCCCTCCGACCTCTGACATCACGTCCAGGTATTGCTCACGGCCCCGTCATCGCAGGTGTGATTGGTGCCACCAAACCTCAGTACGACATATGGGGGACGACGGTAAACATGGCGAGCAGGATGGAGAGCACCGGGGTCAACGGGAGGATACAGGTGAGGACACACCTGGACACACCTGGCAGGACAGTGTGTATACATGATGATAGAAGGATTATGATGTCTCCTCTCCTCCTCTGCCTGCCCTGTCCTCCCTGTCCTCTCCCTCAGGTACCGGAGTCGACCAGCTGTATCCTGGTGGAGCAGGGTTTCCTACGGCAGCTCAGAGGGAACATTTACGTGAAAGGCATCAGTGAACGTCACGGAAAGGTCAGACATGTTTTTATCCTTAAAACAAAATGGCCGTCTTTTTAAGGTTAATAATTTCTACAGTTTAACGGAGCAACCAGACACAGAGTTCATCACAACGTGACACGATAATTCTCTGGGCAGCGTTTCGTTAATAAGTTATGTTGTTTTTCATTTGCACATGAAAAATTATAATTTTTGCAAATGTTTATAAACAGTTGTTTACGTCTTCAGAACATGTAGCCTAGAAGGTTTATGACTCCCAATGAGGACACAAACCAGAGTTGTCTTCCCTCCTGTCAGGTTCGTACGTATTTCGTGAGCAGTCAGGGCGAGCGTTCCAGTTACATGGAGCGCGGCAGTGGGCGGGGCTTCACTCTGAACAGGAACACGCTGGGAGCCGTGGTTTACAGTCTGGTTCAGGCCCGCAAGAGGGAGAAACTGAGGGAGGAAAACGGAGGCTTTCACCTGGTGGAGGCGTCATAGAAACGACAGACACCATTCAGGTGATGTCATGTTAGCATCAATTAGCCAATCAGAAGAGACTTCCTCTAATCATGGATGCATCGTCCTCTGTGGTCAGACGTACGGTGGATGTGGACTCAAACCAACGACCAAAAACCTCTGACACACTCAACACATACAGGAGTGTGTTTTTATTTGTTGTTCCACGGACTGACCAGCAGGTGGAGCTGTTTCACTGTGTGAGCCATGTTTTTCTACTTTATATACCATCAGATGACCTTTGTTTTAAAAAACAACAAGGACTCGCAGTACAAAAGGACACAGAGGACACAGAGGACAAACACTCTACTTGTCCACTACATGAAAAAAATGAAGTATTTATGTGTTGTTCCATGGACTGACACTATTTCACTGTGTGTATCATGTTTTTCTACTTAAGAACCATCAGAGGACCTTTGTTTTAAACAAGGACACAAATGACAAAAGGAACATAGAGGACAGAGGACACAAAGGACACAGAGGACACTGACGACACAGAGGACACAGAGGACAAACACTCTACTTGTCCACTACATGAAAAAAATGAAGTATTTATGTGTTGTTCCATGAACTGACACTATTTCACTGTGTGTATCATGTTTTTCTACTTAAGAACCATCAGAGGACCTTTGTTTTAAACAAGGACACAAAAGACAAAAGGGACATAGAGGACACAGGACACAAAGGACACAGAGGACACAGAGGACACTGACAACACAGAGGACACAGAGGACACTGCTGTCAAGAGAAGAAAATAGTTTTTTATATAAATGAACAAACATTTTAAAAATCTGGAAGGAAAACTGAAAATGTCAAATTTTTTTATCATCGCCCTGCTGGGCGAGGGTTACAGCCAAACTGAACCTTTTATAGACTGGAGGTGTTCACTGTCTCGACTGTTGTTTTTCCTGCAGCAGAGTTTTTATTAAGAACTGAATTTAACATTAGAAAATAAAAGTGATGAAAATGGTGGAATGGTTCTTTAATTCATGAGTTTCTGTAAAACTGACGTTTGTTTAATTATGTGGTTTATTTCAGCTTCAGCACCTGCACACATCCCAAATGTTTTCACTTAGTTACAACAGTGTCACTGACATACATTTAAATATTTTGTTTAAGTTACAACAGTTACTCATAAATAATTTAATTTATTTTCAGTGTGAGGTTTTTAAAAAATCCTAAAATATTCTTCCTAATCCTAAATTAACTTTTTAAATATTGCTCAACATTCTTAAAATATTTAGATCAACGTTTACTGAGAGAACATTATTTTTTTTTTCAGTAGATAATACATAGAAAGTACTGAGAAAATTAGTTTACTTAAAATCCTAAATTATCTATTTGCTGTATTATAGTATCAAAGTAATTAATTACATTAAGTGCACTGAAGTCTTTAAAGTACAAGTGAATGCAATTTTTTTTAAAAAAAATCAAGCTTTCAGAATTTAGTTTGTTTCTTGTTAAAATGAGGCGTAATGTTAAACTTGAAGAAAAATTAAGTCACAACTTAACTGATTTAGAGAACAAAATCAAGTTTTTCCTGCATCATTCTCATTCTGTCATTTATCCATCCATCCATCCGTATTTTGTTGGAAGTAACAAAAACATTTAGAGGAAATGTATCAGAGTAAAAAGGAAAGCTGACAGAAATATAAAAACTCAACTTAAATACAGATACTCCCAAAAAATGCTTAAGTACTCTAAGAGGGTATTATTACTTTGTTACATTACAACACTGTCGATGTAAAACGTTCTCTAAATAGCCTGTTTAGCAAATAAATGTGATTAAATGAAATCATTAAAATGAAAATGAAAATTTAAAAGACTGTAACAGACTAAACTAATGTTGTTACAAACATGACATATGTTTTAATGAAACTGTATTGAAAATAGACAACATTTTCAGGAGTTAAAACATTAAAATAAAATTATGAAATTATTTTTAGAAAATCAAAAAATAAACGTTATAAAATCTGAGAATTTAAACATCTTTAAAGATTTAGAATACCAAACTCATTCAACAAAGTGTGACAGTGAATAAATACAGTTTCACACAGGAAATAAATACAGTTTTAAACAGTGAAAAAATAAAGTTGCACACAGTGAATACGGTTTCACGCAGTGAATAAATGAAGTTTCACACAGTGAATAAATACAGTTTCACACTGAGAATACATAAAGTTTCATATAGTGAATAATTAGAGTTTCACACAGTGAATAAATAGTTTCATATAGTGAATAAATACAGTTTCACACAGTGAATAAATACAGTTTCACACTGTGAATACATAAAGTTTCATATAGTGAATAAATACAGTTTCACACAGTGAATAAATACAGTTTCACACAGTGAATAAATAGTTTCATATAGTGAATAAATACAGTTTCACCTTGTCAGTGTATTTCGAGAGGACCAGCAGTGCGTTGGTGTACATTAATAAATAACTTATCTCGTTGTCAGCAGTTGTTGGTGATTTTTATTTTCTCACACTTAATTTGACTTTTAGGCCCTTGGGGGAAAAAAAGAAAAACTTTCAATGTAAAAACTGAACATGTTATAACGAAAAAACTTTTACATTATAATATAAAAACTTTAATGTTATAGTGTAAAAACTTTAACCTTAAAACAATGCCTAAACATGTTATAACGTAAAAACTTTAACATTAAAACAATACCGTAACATGTTATAACTTAAAAACTTTTACCGTTAAAATGTAAACACTTTAATGTTATCGTGTAAAAACTTTAACATTAAAACAATACCTGAACATGTTATAACGTAAAAACTTTTCACGTTAAAATGTAAAAACTTTAATGTTATCGTGTAAAAACTTTAACATTAAAACAATACCTGAACATGTTATAACGTAAAAACTTTTCACGTTAAAATGTAAAAACTTTAATGTTATGGTGTAAAAACTTTAACATTGAAACAATACCTGAACATGTTATGACTTAAAAACTTTTATAGTTAAAATATAAAAACTTTATGTTATAGTGTAAAAACTTAAAACAATACCTGAACATGTTATAACGTAAAAACTTTAGCGTTAAAACAATAATGGAATTTGTTATGAAAAAAACCCTTTAATATAAATGACAACATTGTCACGATGTGTGTGTGTGTGTGTGTGTGTGTGTGAGTGAGAGAGAGAGTGTGAGAGTTTGAATGTGTGCTAGATTAAAAGACCCAGGTTTGAAAATCAGGTAACTGAATCAAATATTAACCACAGAGGAGACGGACCGTAGTCATCTGTTTAAAGCAGAGCCCTCCACAGTGTCCTGTCTCTGTGTCTCTGAGTATGTGAGTCTCTGAGTGTGTGAGTCTCTAAATGTGAGTCGAATCAATCAGCTGCTGGAAATCGAATCACATGAACGAGTGTGTGACGCGTCACTAATGTGACGTTAAGGTCTGATGAACAGCAGAATGGCCCTTTAAGTTCAGAGCGCCAACAACAGGAAGTATGCGGCGTGAATATTCACTTGGTTTGTGTGTCCCTGAGTTTAACTGTTGTCCTCTGGGATATGTGGACATCTTATTGCTTCACCCAAACACCAGCTGATCCTTGACCTCCAGCCTGTGAATAATTAGCCTGAACAAAGCTGATCACTGCTTTATCTGGGGTCAAAGGTCACCTCCTGTAGGTCAGTGCTGATTATCACTCACAGTAAACTGTCCTGACCAGACCTCAACAGAGCACCTGAATGCACCATCACATTCAGCCTCTGTCAGGTTGGTGCATGACGGTGTGTTTTTAGGTGGAGGAGGGTCAGTTTGAGAAGGACACACCTCTGAGTGGAGGCTCCGCCCCCTGAGCAGCGACAGTCCAGATCAGAACAGACGGACACCGAGAGGAGGACGCAGAGTGCCATCAACAAGGACGAAATGAACGGGACCAAGACCGATACCGAGACCACCTCTGATGATCTCATCTTCTTCGTCAATGGGAGGAAGGTGAGAAAAAGTCTTCCTCAGTTTAAATGAGTGAAACTTTAAATGGAGTTCTGTGTGACGGTGACATTCCTGAGATGTTCATGGTGTCATATGGTGAATATTTACAGCACGAGGACAGATGACAGCATGATGTCTGATTTTATCTTTAATATTTCATAAACTGAGACTGAGACCAGATTTTATTCTTGATAAACTGTGGATCTATAATCAATCAGACATTTAATAATCAATGGAACTATGATCAAAGAGCTGATTATTGAGAATGCAGAACTAAACGTGAATGTTGACACGCTGATGGGAAAAATTAATCAGATCAAAAGAAACATTGAAGATAAATATTGAAAAAAAGTTTATTGATTACTATGAAGAATAAAAAGTGTTGATCATAGATCAGCTGACAGCTCAGTGACAATTGTTCACGAATAAACACATTAAATATAATCATTAATAAAAACAGAGTTTTATTTAAATATTCAAATAAATGTGTAAAAATCAAACTGAAAAACATTTCAACTTTTCATTGGACCAAAAATACATTTAACCCTCTGAGGTTCAAACTGAGACGACAGACGACAGGTGGTGGAAAATAAAACATAATTTAAAGACATTTTCAGAGAATGTTTTTTCCATAAACCATCATTGTTAGAAATGGAAAATACATTTAATATAATTTAATATAATACTCATGGAAAATATTCAAAAACATCAAACTTTAAAATTAGTTCCATTAAACATTAACGTTAAAAATGACCTCTGTTAGTCATCTCTCTAAATTATGCTCGGGTGTGATGAGGCAATTCATTTCAACACAGCAGGCCACACAAACAAGGTTACATAAAAGAACATATTGTCATTGCACAGAACAATGAAATTGCGTTGGAGCAGTCCTCCAGTTGCCCAAGTTATACATAAAAAAATAAATAATAATTAGGGTCCACACCGTGTAAGAGCGAAAACCTGTCGGCTGTTTACAGGAAAATTCTTTTATGGCCTCCCCGCTGTCGACCTTCAGTGTGAACCCATCAACATTACACACAGTGATTTCACTGGTACATAGCATCATCAATAGGTAACTAAACAAGGGTACAAACTCATGAATGATTGTCAGGATTCTTAACTGTAAATGTTTTTCTACACGACTATGACAATGACCAAAAACATACTGGGGCATAAACATGATCAGTGACAGCACATTGAAAGCACAAATATAGATGAGAACATAGGAGTTAATCAAACTAAACACTAAATTAACAAATCATATGTGATGTGATGCAATACTGTGATGTCATATAATGTGGTGTGTGCCTTCTGCCAGGGTCCATGACTCCTCGGAGTCGTCCCGCTGAGTCCTCTCGTTGAATTCATACCTACACTATGCTGCAACATTAGAAGTTCATCTTCTAGTTTCCATATTTCTCTGAATTCATTTCACAGCTCTTACTCATCTGCTTCTTCTGCACCCAGAGGATCCTCAGGATCATCCATGTAGGCAGGGATGGGGAACAAATCTGGATATCTCTCCCCATTCTCTGCCTCCTCCTTCCAATCAAGGTGGATTTGCGTTATTTGTCAGGGTGTCGTGACGTTCAACTTGTGAGCCCATTGGAGGCCAGTCACTAGAGTCATGTGTTTGTCCACAGCCCTCTGGCACTGCCTCCTCAGCATGGGGATGATGCAACATGCCAAGAGGAAACTAGTATTCGAACTATCAATGCACTCATTCCTGCTGTAGCCAAAACGTCTTCCTATTTCCCTAAAATTTTGTCAAACCAATCCCAAGACACAACCGCCTTACCAGCACTCTCCCTAAGTTCCACCCTCAACTTTGTGAGCTTTTCCATAGCCACAGAAAACATACCATCCGGTGCACTGTTATTAGGCAACAATATTTTCCGAACATGCGTCTAACTCCTCGTCTGCCTGCTGTTAGCCAGTCCAATATCTGTCTGTTTTGTTGAGTCATTGTGCTTTTTGCATGTAATTGACTTCCAAATGCTTTAAGAATCTCAGATGTGACATTAGCATACCTCTGTTGATTATAGTAAACATAGTTTAACCATTGAACATTTTAATTAACCCTTGGATGCATGGCCAACCAATACCTACACTCTTCCATGGGTGGGGTCAAAAATGACCCCAATTGAAATCAATGCATTTTTGCAATAAACTTGAGACATTTCTTTCATATTGGTTAGAGATTATATATTTTGTTCAACAAAAGAGTATTTTCAGTTTTGATATGTTCTTTCTTCACTTTTAATTCAAATTTTATCACATTACAATCACTGAAACGGGTATCAAAACATGTTTAATCTTCCTCCATATAGTAAAACAGACAGAGGGACACACAAATTAACATTAAATAGGTCCTAACACTATCCATGTATATGTTCAGACACTAACATGTCTCCTCTCACTCTTCACAGCTTTCACAGACTATTTTCTTGTGGCTGTGACCATTGCAGACAGGGCTTTTGCAACAATCCTATGAGCTAACATACTGTGTAATAACAGTACAACAACAGTGTGTGTGTGTGTGTGTGTGTGTGTGTGTGTGTGTGTATGTGTGTGTGTGTATGCGTGCGTGCATGCATGTGTGTGTGAGTGTGTGTGTGATTGTTAGCTAACAATAATGTTAGCTAACAGTATTGTTAGCTAACAGTATTGCTAGCTAACCACAAACTAGGCAAATTTGATGACACATATTCTGTCAATGAAAAGTAAGTTCATAAATGGAGATAATACTTACATGTATGTTGCTGTGTAAAAATGACCTCCTAGGTGGTGGGACTGCTGGCATCAGATGTGTAAGTGGGACAGTAAATGTTTATTGACACTCACAGTTGCCAAGAATCAATGTCAAATGAAAGATCCCATAGGAAATACTACGCCCATGGAAGAGTGGGGTATTGATACAAAAACTGAAATTTTTTAAAATTAATGAAAAAATGAATAAAAATGCAAATGGCATCATGTCACAAACATGTTTTATGAGGAATACCTGGAATATGAAAATATCAAAACTTTTAATTTTAAAGATATTAAGGAATAACAACCTCTGGGGTCAATTTTGACCCCACCTATGCATCCTAGGGTTAATGGTAATCCAGAAACGAATAGATTCTAGTCCAGCTCGGACCTTGTCTTGTGCTTTAGGAGAACTTCAAGGTGCACACGAGTTGTTGGCTGTGACTGACCCCTGTCATATACAGATTCTTTGTTTTGAGAGAGCCCAAAAAACCAAACACGTCTCAGCACACAGTGAAAACATGTTTGTTTGTTTTTTTAAATCAGTGAGATTCAACGTCTCCTACCTTTAAATTTGCGGGCTCATAGCTTTCAGGCCCCCTTCAAAACTGGCTGGCTCGCCACTTCTGTTGAAAACACGACTCGATGACATGAGGTCAGTTCACACCCCAGCACAGTTCCACAAACATTCTTATACTCCTCCCTAGACGGACATCCTACCGAACTTTCTGTGTGCGTGTGCGTGTGTGTTTTGTTTTGGAACACTCTGCTTTCATTATCCTGCCCCATTGAAGGTTACTTAAAGGGATAGTGCACCCAAAAATGAAAATTCAGCCATTTTCTTTTCATATGCCGAGGGAGGCTCAGGTGAAGTTTTAGAGTCCTCACAACACTTGTGGAGATCCAAGGAGAGAGGAGGTAGCAACACAACTCCACCTAATGGAGGCTGACAGTCTTAAACAGAGGCAGTCAGAGCTACAGGCTACAATGGGGCTAAAAACAGAGTTCAAATGACGATTTTTCAAACAACTTTTTATGTCGGGGCTTCAGGACACTTGGATCACTATGGACACTTGGATCACTATGGACGAGATATTTTGTGGTTTCAATTATGTGTTTTTGGACGTTTGAATCTGGGGTGCCGTCAGCCTCCATTAGGTGGAGAGTCCCTTGGATCTCTGCAAGTGATGTGAGGACTCTAAAACTTCACCTGAGCCTCCCTCGGCATATGGGTGAGTAGATAATGGCTGAATTTACATTTTTGTGTGCACTATCCCTTTAAGCTAAGAACATATTCTGCTCCTGATCCGACTGTAATTGCTTGACATCTCTGGGCCTTTTCGCCACCACAGCTGAGTCTCCGAATAACAATATAATAATATCATATTTATTCTGTCAGTGGAATCAATTAATCAATCAATCAATCAATCAATTTTATTTATAAAGCCCAATATGACAAATCACAATTTGCCTCACAGGGCTTTACAGCATACGACATCCCTCTGTCCTTTGGACCCTCTCAGCTGATCAGGAAAAACTCCCCAAAAAACCCTTTAACGGGGGGAAAAAAAACGGTAGTCAGTTTCATTGTCATGATGACCAGATGGTCATGTGACCACAGAGACCGTTTCCTGTTTGTAAAGAAGTGAAGCACATCTTAGGACGAATCCTGACCCAACCCTGACAGCCCAAACTGGGTCTGATACTGAGAGACCACATGGGACTACCAGACAGCACTGACACTCAGCTCACAGTCCAAGGGCCACATCCGGCCCCTCAGAGAGCCCCTAGTGACCAACAGACAACCACCCAGACAACCACCCTGACAACTACCCTGACAACCACCCCGACAACAACCCTGACAACCACCCCGACAACTACCCTGACAACCACCCCAACAACCAACCTGACAACCACCCCATCAACCACTCTGACAACCATCTGGACAACCACCCCGACAACCAACCTGACAACCGCCCTGACAATGCTCTCCTAAAGATCAAAGTGTTGGGGCGGTGATGATGGACCGTTAGGTTCTTCAGTGAATGTTGGAGGTGAAAGATGATGGCACCGTGTAAATAACATCCCGTAACAGGAAACAGAACCCTAACCCACTGAAATGACCACAGATGTCAACACCTGTGGATGACTTACCAACTGAACTTTGGTGGAAACATCACCGCTGACCTCTTTTAGTTGTCAGCAACATGTTGTTGGTGTTCAGACACCGACTTCATCAGATCCTCCATCTTGTCTTCTTTCTGCTTCCATGATGACCATATCCTGTGTTGTGATTGGCCAAAGCCAGGTGGCTGCTGTCAGACAGTGTCTTTCTCCACAGACAGTGTCTTCGTCCACAGACACGTCTTCATCCACAGTCACATCTTCATCCACAGTCACGTCTCGATCCACAGTTACGTCTTCGTCCACAGTTACGTTTTCATCCACAGTCACGCCTTCATCCGTGGTCACATCTTTGTCCATGGTCATGTCTTTGTCCATAGTCACGTCTTCGTCCACAGTCACGTCTCGATCCACGGTCACGTCTTCGTCCACAGTTACTTCTTCATCCACAGTCATGTCTTTGTCCATAGTTACATCTTTGTCCACAGTCATGCATCGTTCCACGGTCACGTCTTCGTCCAAACTTACGTCTTCATCCACAGTCACGTCTTCATCCGTGGTCACGTCTTTGTCCATGGTCATGTCTTTGTCCATAGTCACATCTTCGTCCATGGTCACGTCTTCATCCATGGTCACGTCCTTGTCCATGGTCATATCTTTGTCCATAGTCACGTCATCGTCCATGGTCATGTCTTCATCCACAGTCACGTCTTCGTCCACAGTTACGTCTTCATCCACAGTCAGGTCTTTGTCCATGGTCATGTCTTTGTCCATAGTCACATCTTCATCCATGGTCATGTCTTCATCCACGGTCACGTCTTCATCCGTGGTCACGTCTTCGTCCACAGTCATGTCTTCATCCACGGTCACGTCTTCGTCCATGGTCACGTCTTCGTCCATGGTCACGTCTTCAATGGTGACTATATTGACTGTGTGTGTATGTTTATATATGTGTGTGGGGTGGGGATTCAATAT
Organism: Epinephelus awoara; assembly: GCA_035609425.1. Classification (NCBI taxonomy): domain Eukaryota; kingdom Metazoa; phylum Chordata; class Actinopteri; order Perciformes; family Serranidae; genus Epinephelus; species Epinephelus awoara. Next base: position 22,889,975 of record CM069317.1, read on the forward strand.
GTATGTAATTTTTTCTTGTATGTTTTTATTCTGTGAAGCACTTTGTGCTGCATTTTTAATGTATGAAAAGTTTGATTGATTGATTGATGGTCACGTCTTCGTCCATGGTCACGTCTTCGTTCACAGTTGTCTTCGTCCATGGTCACGTCTTTGTCCACGGTCACGTCTTCATTCATGGTGAAGTCTTTGTCATACTGTTTAGGATCTAATGTTTCTTTCTTTGTTCTTTGTTCTGCAGATCGTTGAGAAGAACCCAGATCCTGAGATGAGTCTACTGACTTACCTGAGGAGGAGACGTACGATCATACACACACATACATTAGAAAACATACATATGAAGACACTGTCACACACAACATACTCTGTCCTCATGTCATTGTCATGGTTACATCACACTTCCTGTTTCCATCATTCAGTCAGATGTTTGTTCGTGTGATCAGATCTGTGGTGCAGCAAAAAGATTTTCAGATTGAAATAAGAAAGAGTATTTTATTTTGAAAGGACTGTGTCCTGCTGAGCTTTGGACACAACAGTTCCTGTTTGGTTTATTGATGTTTCCATGGAAACCTGATGAGTGACTGTGAGGTCAGTGACTGTCTGTGATGTCACCAGCAGCTGATCAAAGTCCAAACAAACTTCAGACCTGGAACCTCTTCATGGAGGTCAGGAGACACCTCAGTGTCCTCAGTGTCCTTCAGGTCTCCTGTTGCCATGGTTACTGTCCTGGGAAGTCCTTAAGACATTCCAGGGCTTGTATAAACAGCTCAGGTTACAGAGCTTGCCTGGATCCTTTTCAAGGACCCTGGAAACCTCTCAGACACCAACATGGAACTGGTTCTGTTCCTGAACCTGGTTTCAAACTGTTCAGATTAACTGGTTCACATCCTGAAGATTCAGATCTCACATGGAGCCAAGGACACACCAGGTGTTCTCTGACCAGACGTTCAGTGATGTCATCAGTGGGTGTGTCTTAAAGAGCGTTTAGTATCTCATTGATTTATTACAATGATCTGATGGAAACCTGCTGGGGCTTTAAATCGCACTGAGGTTTAAGAATCCTCAACAGAACCGGTTCAAGAACCAGAGCAGGTGTTAGAGGATGCCTGGAACATCCTCAGGGACCTGTGGTAACTTAAAAGAGCCTTTTGAGGACTCCTGGAACACCTGAAACTTCCAGGGAAGGTAATGGGGCTTCAATAGAATGTTCTCAAAGTCAACAGAGATGTTCTTAAAGAACCCTAGAACCTCTTTGAGGACAGCTGCCCGTCCCCTCCAGATGTCCATGTGGGGACAACTAATCTTCAATGTCCCCACAGAGACACACTGACTCTCAGGTGTCCACACAGAGACACACTGACTCCCAGGTGTCCACACAGAGACACACTGACTCTCAGGTGTCCCCACAGAGACATACTGACTCTCAGGTGTCCACACAGAGACATACTGACTCTCAGGTGTCCACACAGAGACACACTGGCTCCCAGGTGTCCCCACAGAGACATACTGTCTCTAAGATGTCCACACAAAGACATACTGACTCCCAGGTGTCCCCACAGAGACATACTGTCTCTCAGGTGTCCACACAGAGACACACTGACTCCCTGGTGTCCCCACAGAGAAATACTGTCTCTCAGGTGTCCACACAGAGACATACGGTCTCTCAGGTGTCCACACAGAGACATACTGTCTCTCAAGTGTCCACACAGAGACATACTGACTCCCTAGTTCAGTATCATTTTACATGAGGACATTTATGATACACAAAAATGTTTCCAGCCTCTGTCAGCTCCGCTAAAATGTTCGTGTTTAGGGGGAGTGACCTTATGGCCATCCTTTTGAGGATGGGACATGTGGACAGAAGTTGAGGATGAGCAGAAATGTCCACATATATGGATGATTATTCAACAGCAGGTTAAATCTAAACAGTGTGAAGGTCAGAAAGACTCTAAGAGCTGAAGAAGATCAGACAGAGCTGTTAATGTACACTCAGTGTGTCTCTGTGTGTCTCTGTGTGTCCCCTGTGTGTCCTCTGTGTCCTTTCTGTCCTCTTTGTGTCCTCTCTGTGTCCCCTGTGTCCTTTGTGTCCTCAGTTGGTCTAACTGGGACTAAACTGGGCTGTGCTGAGGGAGGATGTGGAGCCTGTACTGTTATGTTGTCCAGATACCAAACACACACTGAGCAGCTGCTGTATCCTTCAACCTGTGTGTGTGTGTGTGTGTGTGTGTGCAGTCATGTGGCCCAGTCCGACATGTTAACGTAACAGCTGATAAAGTGTCTTTAACCTAATGATCAGTCATCACGCCATCAACGCCTGTCTCGCCCCGCTCTGCTCCCTGCACCTGGTCGCTGTGACAACTGTAGAGGGCATCGGCAGCGTGGCACGAAAACTACATCCTGTACAGGTGAGACACAAACAAACCTGTACATGTCATGTCTTCTTTTTTCATGTCACATAAAGTCCAATTCAGACCAAAGATCACGTGTTGAAACAGTAAGCTGCTGTGAGACCTGCGTGTTGACAGGAAATGACCACGATGAGACGGTGTATCATCTCTAGTCAACAACTCTCTGTACTTCTGATCTGTAACGTTGACAGGAAGTGACTACGATGAGACAGTGTATCATCTCTAGTCAACAACTCTCTGTGCTTCTGATCTGTAACGTTGACAGGAAGTGACCACCATGAGACGGTGTATCATCTCTAGTCAACAACTCTCTGTACTTCTGATCTGTAACGTTGACAGGAAGTGACCACGATAAGATGGCATATCATCTCTAGTCAACAACTCTCTGTACTTCTGATCTGTAACGTTGACAGGAAGTGACCACGATAAGATGGCATATCATCTCTAGTCAACAACTCTCTGTACTTCTGATCTGTAACGTCGACAGGAAGTGACCACTATGAGACGGCGTATCATCTCTAGTCAACAACTCTCTGTGCTTCTGATCTGTAACGTCGACAGGAAGTGACCACCATGACACAGTGTATCATCTCTAGTCAACAACTCTCTGTACTTCTGACCTGTAACACTGACAGGAAGTGACCACTATGAGACGGCGTATCATCTCTAGTCAATAACTCTCTGTACGTCTGATCTGTAACGTCGACAGGAAGTGACCACCATGAGACAGTGTATCATCTCTAGTCAACAACTCTCTTACTTCTGATCTGTAACGTTGACAGGAGGTGACCACCATGAGACGGCGTATCATTCCTAGTCAACAACTCTCTGTGCTTCTGATCTGTAACGTTGACAGGAAGTGACCACCATGAGACGGTGTATCATCTCTAGTCAACAACTCTCTGTACTTCTGACCTGTAACACTGACAGGAAGTGACCACTATGAGACGGCGTATCATCTCTAGTCAATAACTCTCTGTACGTCTGATCTGTAACGTCGACGGGAAGTGACCACCATGAGACAGTGTATCATCTCTAGTCAACAACTCTCTTACTTCTGATCTGTAACGTTGACAGGAGGTGACCACCATGAGACGGCGTATCATTCCTAGTCAACAACTCTCTGTACTTCTGATCTGTAACGTCAACAGGAAGTGACCACCATGAGATGGCCTATCATCCCTAGTCAACATCTCTCTGTGCTTCTGATCTGTAACGTCGACAGGAAGTGACCACCACGAGACGGCGTATCATCTCTAGTCAACAACTCTCTGTGCTTCTGATCTGTAACGTCGACAGGAAGTGACCACCGTGAGACGGCGTAACATCCCTAGTAACAACTCTCTGTACTTCTGATCTGTAACGTCGACAGGAAGTGACCACGATGAGACAGTATATCATCTCTAGTCTACAACTCTCTGTACTTCTGATCTGTAACATCGACAGGAGGTGACCACCATGAGACGGCGTATCATCTCTAGTCAACAACTCTCTGTACTTCTGATCTGTAACGTCGACAGGAAGTGACCACTATGAGACGGCATATCATCTCTAGTCAACAACTCTCTGTGCTTCTGATCTGTAACGTCGACAGGAAGTGACCACCACGACACAGTGTATCATCTCTAGTCAACAACTCTCTGTACTTCTGACCTGTTACACTGACAGGAAGTGACCACTATGAGACGGCGTATCATCTCTAGTCAATAACTCTCTGTGCTTCTGATCTGTAACGTCGACAGGAAGTGACCACCAAGACACAGTGTATCATCTCTAGTCAACAACTCTCTGTACTTCTGACCTGTTACACTGACAGGAAGTGACCACCATGAGACGGTGCATCATCTCTAGTCAACAACTCTCTGTGCTTCTGATCTGTAACGTCGACAGGAAGTGACCACCACGACACAGTGTATCATCTCTAGTCAACAACTCTCTGTACTTCTGACATGTTACACTGACAGGAAGTGACCACTATGAGACGGCGTATCATCTCTAGTCAATAACTCTCTGTACGTCTGATCTGTAACGTCGACAGGAAGTGACCACCATGATACAGTGTATCATCTCTAGTCAACAACTCTCTTACTTCTGATCTGTAACGTTGACAGGAGGTGACCACCATGAGACTGAGTATCATTCCTAGTCAACAACTCTCTGCACTTCTGATCTGTAACGTCGACAGGAAGTGACCACCATGAGATGGCCTATCATCCCTAGTCAACAACTCTCTGTGCTTCTGATCTGTAACGCAGACAGGAAGTGACCACCACGAGACGGCGTATCATCTCTAGTCAACAACTCTCTGTGCTTCTGATCTGTAACGTCGACAGGAAGTGACCACCGTGAGACGGCGTAACATCCCTAGTCAACAACTCTCTGTACTTCTGATCTGTAACGTCGACAGGAAGTGACCACGATGAGACAGTATATCATCTCTAGTCTACAACTCTCTGTACTTCTGATTTGTAACATTGACAGGAGGTGACCGCCATGAGACGATGTATCATCTCTAGTCAACAACTCTCTGTACTTCTGATCTGTAATGTTGACAGGAAGTGACCACCATGAGACGGCGTATCATCTCTAGTCAACTGTCTGTGCTTCTGATCTGTAACGTTGACAGGAAGTGATCACGATGAGACAGTGTATAATCTCTAGTCAACAACTCTCTGTACTTCTGATCTGTAACGTCGACAGGAAGTGACCATGATGAGATGGCGTAACATCCCTAGTCAACAACTCCCTGTACTTCTGATTTGTAACGTTGACAGGAAGTGACCACCATGAGACGGCGTATCATCTCTAGTCAACAACTCTCTGTGCTTCTGATCTGTAACGTCGACAGGAAGTGACCACCGTGAGACGGCGTAACATCCCTAGTCAACAACTCTCTGTACTTCTGATCTGTAACGTTGACAGGAAGTGACCACCATGAGACGATGTATCATCTCTAGTCAACAACTCTCTGTACTTCTGATCTGCAATGTTGACAGGAAGTGACCACCATGAGACGGCGTATCATCTCTAGTCAACTGTCTGTGCTTCTGATCTGTAACGTTGACAGGAAGTGATCACGATGAGACGGTGTATCATCCCTAGTCAACAACTGTTTGTGCTTCTGATCCGTAACGTCGACAGGAAGTGACCACCATGAGACGGTGTATCATCTCTAGTCAACAACTCTCTGTACTTCTGATCTGTAACGTTGACAGGAAGTGATCACGATGAGATGGTGTATCATCTCTAGTCAACAACTCTCTTACTTCTGATCTGTAACGTCGACAGGAAGTGACCACCATATGACAGTGTATCATCCGTAGTCAACAACTCTCTGTGCTTCTGATCTGTAACATTGACAGGAAGTGATCGCGATGACATGGTGTATCATCTTTAGTCAACAACTCTATGTGCTTCTGATCTGTAACGTTGACAGGAAGTGACCACCATGAGACGGCGTATCATCTGAGTGTCGGATGACACCATCAGCTGGCTTGAGTCCAGCTCACACTGGCCAGTTCACTCCACTAACACTTTTCTCTGACACATTTGTCTCATCGCTGATCTTTGGTCTCAACTGGACCCTAGAGAGGATAAGGTGTCTCCGAGGGGATGTTAACAACCCTGAGGGTTCCCCAGGGACACCTGTGGAATTCCTAGGGATGATAAAGACTCGCAGGTGTCCCTATAGAGACACTATTGACTCCCAGGTGTCCCCAGAGACACTAACGACTCCCAGGTATCCCCATGGAGACACTCATGACTCCCAGGTGTCCCCATTGAGACAATAAATACTGCCAGGATTCTTCGTTGGGATATTAATAACTCCCAGGTGTCCCCATAGAGACAATAACGACTCCCAGGTGTCCCTATAGAGACACTCATGACTCCCAGGTGTCCCCATAGAGACGATAACTCCCAGGTTTCCCCATAGAGACAATAACGACTCCCAGGTGTCCCCATAGAGACAATAATGACTCCCAGGATTCTTCGTTGGGATGTTATTATCTCCCAGGTGTCCCCATAGAAACAATAAAAAGTTTTCTTTTGAATTCAGTGTCCAGGTGAACAGCTGAGGTGGACTCAGTAATCAGGATGATCGAGTATGTCACCACAGCTGTTGATGAACACAGTTTTCAGTTTGTTTGATGACCTCATTCTAAATGTTGTTATTTTTTTAAACCCTCAGGAGCGCATAGCCAGAGCTCATGGCTCTCAGTGTGGTTTCTGTACTCCAGGGATCATCATGTCCATGTATGCTCTGCTCAGGAACAACCCTGTCCCCAAGATGGCCGACGTGGAAGAGGTGTTTCAAGGTGAGGCCAGTCACCTGAAACTCAGTTGTTAGTCAGACGTGTCCCTGACCTTTGACCCTCAGACGTCACCGACATGTCCTAAAAGGTCCATGAACTATTAAAACTTTATTTATTTTGTATTTCAGGAAATCTGTGTCGTTGTACTGGATACAGGCCGATACTGGAGGGATACAGGACCTTCACCAAGGTGACATACACACACTGTAACACACACACACACACACACACACACACACACACACACACACACACACACACTGCAGAGTTTTTACAGAAAACTTGAGAAATAAGATTGAAATTCAGGGTTTCTTGAAAACTTCTGGCTGAATCTTTTTCTTTTTAGTTTCTGGCAATTTCTTTTCTTCAAAATCTTTTGGCATGTTTTCTTTTGAAATGCCTTTAAATTTTGCCAATGTTGACATTTCCTGTAAAAAGTTTTGGCAATTTTTTTCTTTTTTTTAATTTATTTTTTCCTTCATAATGTTTTCTGCTCTTGACATGTCTTCTTTAACATTTAGAAATTTCTTTCCAAATTTCTGACAGTCCTTGAATACATCATGTGATATGAACAAAAATCAGTATATATTGTACGGCTCACTAAATATTTGTCCAAAAATAAAGTGTTTGAACAACAAGAATGACTCACACTTTTTTTAACTTTAAACTTTTAACTTTCAAACATCAAAAATTCAAAAACTGATTTACAGAGGAGGACGGAGTCACCCATTAGCCATGCCCCTCCTCTGATAAATACAGTGCAGTCCCTTAGATCATCTGATTTACTCTGCAGCATCTGGACGACTATGTATGTATATACGGTCTCTATGGACACAAACTTTATTTAAAACAGTCTATACGGACACAAACTTGATTTACAACGGTCTCTACAGACACCAACTTTATTTAAAATAGTCTCTACAGACACAAATAAACTAATACACTTTATTTAAAACGGTCTCTACAGACTCAAATAAACTAATAAACTTTATTTAAAATGGTCTCTACAGACACAAATAAACTTTATTTAAAATGGTCTCTGCAGACAACGTGTTAAATGATGGAAACAAAGACAGACCACAATACTTAAGTCAGGGCATGTTGGGGAGTCGCCCTCCTGTTTACAGAAATACGGCAAACATCATCTCAACTTCATCCTAACCCTCATTCATTCATCCATTCATTCATTCACTCAATCATTCATCCATTCACTCACTCACTCACTCGGCCCCGACCTTGTTCCAGTCTCTGTAGAATCAATCTGATTGATCAGGTTCATCGATCTGGTTTAATGGCATGTTTTCGTTTCCAGGAAGGGGGGTGCTGTGGTGGCAGGGGGCGGGACACCGGCTGCTGTCTGACCAATGGGAGCGCAGCAGACAGACGCTCGCAGGAAGTCGATGATGTAAGTCAATCAGTCAATCAATTTTATTTATAAAACCCAATATGACAAATCACAATTTGCCTCACAGGGCTTTACAGCATACGACATCCCTCTGTCCTTTGGACCCTCACAGCTGATCAGGAAAAACTCCCCAAAAAACCCTTTAACAGGGAAAAAAAACCAGTAGAAACCTCAGAAAGAGCAACTGAGGAGGGATCCCTCTTCGAGGATGGACAGACGTGCAATAGGTGTCGTACAGAACAGATCAGCATGGTAAATTAACAATAATCCGTATGACACAATGAGACAGAAAGAGAGAGACAGAGAGAGAGAGAAAGACAGAGAGAGATGCAGGACACAAGGTAATGACAGTAACTTACAACAACATTAATGAAAGTAATAATATTATAATTATAGTTCTGGCTACTGTGGTACAATAATCATATGTGTATAATAACAGTAGAAGTATGACTAATGATAACAGCAGCAGCAGGAGGCATCTGTCAGGAACACGGCAGCAGCACAACCACACACGTCACACTATCCAGGCACTGTGATGTCATCCGTTTGTGACGCAGTATCACGATTCATGTTTCTGACGTTAAACTTTGCGTTTTATTTCTCTGCAGGAATCGACGTCTTTATTCAGCACTGCCGACTTCACACCGTTTGACCCCACGCAGGAAGTCATCTTCCCTCCTGAGCTCATGGTAAACAACAAACAATAAACAACAAACACAAACAAAGAGTCAGGAGATTAAATCAGTTTATTTTAACCTGACCTCATTAAAGACAACTCACCTGAGTGTGGACAGAGAACCACACATGTGCACAACAGGAAGGCATCTTCCCTAGCCTAAAAAACAAAGAAACAATAAAAAAAAGTGTGTAAACTCTCTTGTTAAAGACGACTCACCTGAGTGTGGACAGAGAACCATGTAATCCGATGTCTCAGGTGCTGTGTTAGGTGTTTACAACAGGAAGTCACTGACGGTCATTTGTTCACTCCCCGACACGCTCACTTCATATTAACATGATGACATCATCATCCTTCTGTGACTCATTGCTCACACACACCTTTGTCTCTGATGGCCATCCAGAATGTCTGTCCACGTGTCCTCTGAGAGCGTCTGTCCAAGTGTCCTCTGAGGATGTCTGTCTGTGTAACTGTGTCTTCTTAGGGCATCTATCCACATGTCCTCTGAGGATGTCTGTCCATGCGTCCTCTGAGGACAGCTCGCTGTGGACGGACACACGTTGACACACACACACTCTGACTGTCCTCATGTTGGTTTGTCTGTCTGTCCGTCCTCTGTTCCAGTCTCTAACCAAAAGTCAGAGGTCGTCCTCACTGTCTTTCCATGGTGACAGGATGACATGGCTGCAGCCCAACAGTCTGGATGAGTTTCTGCGTCTTAAGTGGAAACATCCTGACGCCCGAGTTGTCGTGGGAAACACCGAAGTGGGTTAGTGTGTTTACTCATTTGTTCATTCATCCACTCATCCATCCACTCATTTATCCATTCACTCACTCAGTCACTCACTCGCTCTATGTGTGTTCAGGTATCGAGGTGAAGTTTAAGAACATGGTGTATCCGGTGATTTTGGCGCCGACATTCGTCCCTGAACTGAGCTCAGTGACTCAAAGTAACGATGGTGAGTCAATCAATCAATAATCAATCAATCAATCAATTTTATTTATAAAGCCCAATATCACAAATCACAATTTGCCTCACAGGGCTTTACAGCATACGACATCCCTCTGTCCTTTGGACCCTCATAGCTGATCAGGAAAAACTCCCCCAAAAAAACCCTTTAACAGGGAAAAAAAACCCGGTAGAAAGCTCAGAAAGAGCAACTGAGGAGGGATCCCTCTTCCAGGATGGACAGACGTGCAATAGATGTCGGACAGAACAGATCAACATGATAAATTAACAGTAATCCGTGTGACACAATGAGACAGAAAGAGAGAGAGACAGAGAGAGATGCAGGACAGACGGTAATGACAACATTAATGAAAGTAATAATATTATAATTAATAATAATATATTAATATCTGATAGTATACATGTGTGACAATAATCATATGTATATAATAACAGTAGAAGTATGACTCATGATAACAGCAGCAGCAGCAGGCATCTAGCAGGACCACGGCAGCAGCACAACCACACACAGTACACTATCCAGGCACCGCTGCAATACGAGTTAACCTGAGAAACAGTGGAGCACAAAGGCTCCGGAGAAGAAGCCGAGTTAGTGACATCCAGAATGGCCGAGTTAGCAAGATGCAGTAATAGGACATGGGAGAGAGAGAGAGATAGAGAGAGCGAGAGAGAGAGAAGGTGCCCGGTGTATTATAGGTGGTCCTCCGGCAGACTAGGCCTAAGTCAGCCTAACTAAGGGCTGGTACAAGGCAAGCCTGAGCCAGCCCTAACTATAAGCTTTATCAAAGAGGAAAGTCTTAAGTCTAGTCTTAAATGTGGAGACGGTGTCTGCCTCCCGTACCACAGCAGGAAGATGATTCCACAGGAGAGGAGCCTGATAGCTGAAGGCTCTGGCTCCTGATCTACTTTTGGAGACTTTAGGGACCACGAGTAACCCTGCGTTCTCAGAGCGCAGAGTTCTGGTGGGATAATATGGCACTATGAGCTCTCTAAGATATGACGGAGCTTGACCATTTAGAGTTTTATAAGTTAACAGTAGGATTTTAAATTCAATTCTGGATTTTACAGGGAGCCAGTGCAGAGAAGCTAAAACAAGAGAAATATGATCTCGTTTCTTAGTTCCTGTTAGTACATGTGCTGCTGCATTCTGAATTAGCTGGAGAGTTTTTAAGGACTTACTAGAGCTACCTGATAATAGAGAGTTACAGTAATCCAGCCTTGAGGTAGCAAAAGCGTGGACTAATTTTTCTGCATCTTTTTGGGTCAGGATAGGCCTAATTTTTGCAATATCACGCAGATGAAAAATGCAGTCCGTGAGGTTTGTTTTAAATGAGAATTAAAAGACAAATCTTGGTCAAATGTTACTCCGAGGTTTCTTACAGTAGTGGTAGAGGCCAGAGCAATGCCATCGAGAGAAACTATGTCATCAGTTAAAGAGTCTCTGAGTTGTTTGGGGCCAAGAACAATAACTTCAGTTTTGTCTGAATTTAACATCAGGAAATTGGTGCTCATCCAGGTTTTTATGTCTTTAAGGCAGTTATGGAGTTTAGTTAATTGATCCCTTTCTTCTGGCTTCATAGATAAATATAACTGTGTATCATCCGCATAACAATGGGAATTTATAGAGTGATTTCTAATGATGTTACGTAAAGGAAGCATATATAGAGTAAATAGGATTGGTCCGAGCACAGAACCTTGCGGAACTCCAAAACAAACTTTAGTACATAAGGATGATTCATTATGAACGTCAACAAATTGAAAACGATCAGATAAATAAGATTTAAACCAGCTTAGTGCAGAAGCTTTTAGGCAAATTGAGTGTTCCAGTCTCTGTAGCAGAATTTGATGGTCAATAGTGTCAAACGCCGCACTAAGATCTAATAAAACAAGTACAGAGACGAGTCCTTTGTCTGAAGCAATCATAAGGTCATTTGTAATTTTAACTAGTGCTGTCTCAGTGCTATGGTGCATTCTAAATCCTGACTGAAATTCCTCAAATAAATTATTATCATGGAGAAAATCACACAGCTGGTCTGCGACTACTTTCTCAAGGATCTTTGAAAGAAAGGGAAGATTAGATATTGGTCTATAGTTGGCTAACACCTCTGGATCCAGTAGAGGTTTAATTACAGCTACCTTAAAAGACTGTGGTACATAGCCTGTTAATAAGGATATATTGATCATGTCTGAGAGTTACTGCTAAACTTCACCTGAGGACACAGCTGAGGCTCAGAGGTAGAGTGGGTTGCCCCACCTCCTCCAGTCTGCAAGTGTCGGACTGTTCATCAGTGTGTGAGTGTTTGTCAGTGGTTACTGAGCAGCAGGTGGCACCTTGTGCTGCACCCTCAGCCACCTTGTGTGTGAATGTGTGAATGTGAATGGGTGTATGTCACTTGTGGTGTAAAGGCGGTTTGAGTGGCTTGAAGACCAGAAGCGAGTACAGTTACCTCCAGAGGCCTAATATAATCACACCAAAATGTCCCGATGATTTAACCTCCAGAGGCCTAATGTAATCACACCAAAACGTCCCGATGATTTAACCTCCAGAGGCCTAATGTAATCACACCAAAAGGTCCCGATGATTTAACCTCCAGAGGCCTAATGTAATCACACCAAACGTCCCAATGATTTAACCTCCAGAGGCCTAATGTAATCACAACAAACGTCCCAATGATTTAACCTCCAGAGGCCTAATGTAATCACACCAAACATCCCGATGATTTAACAAACATCGAGCAACTTGTCCCATAGTTTCTGTCCGTCTTCATGCTCACATGGCTGAAAGTCTAGAACCAAACTGAGACACCAGTCACACTTTGTTTATTTGTTCAGGTGTGGTGTTTGGTGCAGCATGCACTCTCAGTCACATGGGGGCGGTACTGAAACAGGCCGTGGAGACTCTTCCTCCTCATCAGACCCAGGTCTTCCTCGCTGTCCTGGAGCAGCTGCGCTGGTTTGCTGGGATGCAGATTCGTAACGTGGCGGTGAGTCGCAGCATTTCTGTGTCCTCTTTGTGGGAAAGTTATTGATCAGAATCACATCAGAAATATTGAATCAATGATCGTCAAGAAACTGAGGGGCCCTGGGAGAGCAGATTATTTCAGATGAATTTACTACACCTGGTGGGGATTTCAGGGGCCCCGGGAGAGCAGAGTGTTTCAGATGAATTTACTACACCTGGTGGGGAGTATAGGGCCCCGGGAGAGCAGACTAAAGTGTACATTTAGTAAGTGTAGGAGTGCAGACCAGAGTCCAGACTGAATGAATCAACAGGAAGTGAAATAAAGTATTATTGTGTTTTTGTTTTCAGGCTGTCGGTGGAAACATCATGACCGCCAGCCCCATCTCTGACCTCAACCCTGTGTTTATGGCCGCGGGCTGTAAACTCTTCCTGAGGGACAAAGGTAACACACACACACACACACAGATTCTGTGAAAATAGTGGTGGTGCATTCACTGTCTCTGTCAGGAGGCATTCAGGTGACTCCCTCTAACCCTGTCATTAAATAATAAATGTTTTACACTAATGTTGTGTTCAGGGTCACTCTGTGTTTTTGTGAGTTACTGTACCCACAGCTAGTTTCTATATATCCAACAGCACCTAAAGGCAACACAGGGTTCATCTTCCCAGACCTACTGACAGGTCTTTGAATGTTTCCTAATGCTGTTAAACCTCTGACCTCTGACCCTGGTGTATGTCTGTGTGTCAGATGGGAGTCGTGTGGTTCGGATGGACGACGGTTTCTTCACTGGTTACAGGAAGACAATCCTGCGACCACAGGAAGTCCTGGTGTCCATCGAGATCCCATACAGCAAAAAGGTAGAGACACATCGCCACGGCTACGGCTGCTTGTCACCTAGCAACCACTGTCACCGTGCTGTGCTTCGTGGCGGTCTGGACTCTGACACCGGTGGTTTTGTGTTCTTCCTGTTCAGACTCAGTTTGTCTCCGCCTTCAAACAGTCTTCTCGCCGAGAGGATGACATCAGCATTGTCACTGCTGCGATGAGCGTAACCTTCACACCCGGGACTGACATTGTCAAGGACTTGAGGCTGAGTTATGGCGGCATGGCGCCCGTCACGATGCTGGCTACGCAGACGGCGAACAGACTGCTGGGAAGGTAACAAACACAATGACATCACAGTTGAAGATCGTAGATGTGTCTGTTGCTATGGAATTCTCTGATGTCATACAGGCGGTGGGGGGAGGAGCTTCTCCAGGAGGCGTGCTCCTCATTGGCCGAGGAGATGACCCTCGACCCCTCTGCGCCGGGCAGCATGGTGACGTACCGGCGAACTTTGACCCTCAGCTTCTTCTACAAGTTCTACCTGACTGTGCTGCAGAAGCTTCTCAACCAGGTGGAGTTTAGATTTAATTAACTTTAACAGGTTTTTATTTTATTAATTTAATTTACTTTGAAGCCATCCATTTACTGAGTGTGATGTTGTATTCCTCAGGGCGTGGACGTGGCGGTAGTCAGCTCAGACTGTGTCAGTGCGACGCAGATTTATCGTCCAGAGACAGCATCCAGCGTTCAGATCTACCAGGTACACACGCTACAAAATAATGTCAGCGAATAATAATTCAAACTTTAAACAAGTGAAGCTCCCGTGTTAGTGTCCAGGTGTGTGACATCACATTTCTGTCCCAGGCAGTGCCGGAGGGGCAGAGCCAGGATGATGTGGTGGGCCATCCCATGATGCATCTGTCGGCCCTGAAGCAGGCGACGGGTGAGGCGATTTACTGTGATGACATGCCGCAGTACGAGAACGAGCTTTACCTGGCGCTCGTCACCAGCAGCAAAGCACACGCCCACATCATGTGAGACTCACAACTGTATGACACACACACCTGAATCACACTTGCACAACACAGACACTCGAACTACGCTACGCCCACACAGCTGAACTACGCGCACGCACCTGAAACACACACACACACACACACACACCTGTCCTGCCTCACCCAGGTGTGTGTGTGTGTCTCAGCTCCGTAGATGCCTCGGCAGCTGAGCAAATGCCTGGTGTAGTCTGCTGTGTGTTTGCTGCAGACATCCCCGGCAGTAACGCCACTGGACCGGTTGAATACGATGAGACCGTCCTCGCTGACGGCCAGGTGTGTTTTTGTTTGTCTGACCAATCAGACGACTCCTTAGGTTCTCGACCACTGTTTTTTTAATGTGTTTGTGTGTCTGCGTGTGTGCGTGACAGAATACAGTTCTCCTTGTCACAATTAAGGCATTAATTTTTGTGTTTCCTTCGTCTCTGCAGGTGACATGTGTCGGTCACATTATCGGTGCTGTGGTGGCCGACACTCAGATCCACGCTCAGAGAGCCGCCAAGGCTGTCAGGATCCAGTATGAAGAGCTGCAGCCGGTCGTCACCATCCAGGTGAGACTAGGAACACCTGGATGACTCAGTGAAGGGGGTTAAAAAAGTAAAAATGAGCTCCACCAAAAACATGTCTGTTGTTCTTCTGATCGACAGGAAGCCATTGCCACCCAGTCCTTCTATCAGCCAATCAGAACCATCCAGAGTGGTGACCTGGAGGAGGGCTTTAAACAGGCTGACCACATCCTGGAGGGTAAGACTGTCCGTAACTGTGACTATTTTGTGTTTCCACCTGATCAGGTTTTGATTATTGATTGATTAACTGACAGGTGAGATGCACATCGGAGGGCAGGAACATTTTTACCTGGAGACAAACGTCACGCTGGCCGTTCCCAGAGAAGATGGCGAGATGGAGCTCTTTGTTTCTACTCAGGCCGCCTCCAAAACACAGGTAAGAATGTTCCAAAACACAGGTAACTTTACTCCAAAACACAGGTAACTGTACTCCAAAACACAAGTGACAATAATCCAAAACACAGGTAACTTTGCTCCAAAACGTAGGTAACTATACTCCAAACCACAGGTAACTATATTCCAAAACACAGACAACTGTACTCCAAAACACAGGTAACTATACTCTAAAATACAGGTAATTATACTCCAAAACAAAAGTATCAGTACTCCCAAACACAGGTAACTCTACTCTAAAACACAAGTAATTATGCTCTGCAACACAGGTAACTATACTCCAAAACAAAAGTATCAGTACTCTGAAACACAGGTAACTATACTCCCAAACACAGGTCAGTACACTTTTAAACTAAAGTATCAGTACTCTGAAACACAGGTAACTGTCCTCTCAAACAGAAGTATCAGTACTCCCAACCACCGGTAACTATACTCTAAAACAGAAGTATCAGTACTCTCAAACACAGGTAGCCATTCTTCTTAAGACATAAATGACTGTAAATGTAATTCAATCAGTGTCAGTGTAGGGGGGTTTGGGTTTGGCCATTATTGAGTGTAAAATGTGCTGTTGAGCGACGGGCTGTATCTCTGTCTGTTTCAGAGTCTGGTGGCGAAGGCGTTGGGCATTCCGTCTAACAGGGTGGTGGTCCGGGTGAAGAGGATGGGTGGAGGCTTCGGGGGGAAGGAGAGCCGAACCACCGTCCTGTCCACTGTGGTCGCCGTGGCAGCAAACAAGTACGTCAATTTCAATCAATCAATCAATTTTATTTATAAAGCCCAATATCACAAATACAATTTGCCTCACACGGCTTTACAGCATACGACATCCCTCTGTCCTTTAGACCCTCACAGCGGATAAGGAAAAACTCCCCAAAAAACCCCCTTTACCGGGGAAAAAAATGGTAGAAACCTCAGGAAGAGCAACTGAGGAGGGATCCCTCTTCCAGGACGGACAGACGTGCAATAGATGTCGTACAGAACAGATCAGCATAACAAATTAACAGTAATCTGTATGACACAATACAGTAATCTGTATGACATCCTCGGTAATGACAGTAGCTTACAACAACATTCATGGAAGTAATAATACTGTCGTTATAGTTCTGGCTACTGTGGTACGATATGTTGAAAGTATATATTAGTATCTGGCAGTATACATGTATGATAATATCATATGTCTATAATAGCAGTAGAAGTATGACTAATGATTAATGATGGCAGCAGCAGCAGCAGCAGCAGCAGGCATCTGGCAGGACCACGGCAGCAGCACAACCACACACGTCACACTATCCAGGCACCGCTGCAATATGAGTTAACCTGAGAGACA
This sequence comes from Epinephelus awoara, assembly GCA_035609425.1. Lineage (NCBI taxonomy): Eukaryota > Metazoa > Chordata > Actinopteri > Perciformes > Serranidae > Epinephelus > Epinephelus awoara. The sequence continues at coordinate 22,906,870 of CM069317.1, forward strand.
GTGGAGCACAAAGGCTCCGGAGAAGAAGCCGAGTTAGTGACATCCAGAATGGCCGAGTAAACAAGATACAGTAATAGGATACGAGAGAGAGAGAGAGAGAGAGAGAGAGAGAGAGCGAGAGCGAGAGAGAGAGAAGGTGCCCTGTGTATTATAGGTGGTCCTCCGGTAGACTAGGCCTAAGTCAGCCTAACTAGGGGCTGGTACAAGGCAAGCCTGAGCCAGCCCTAACTATAAGCTTTATCAAAGAGGAAAGTCTTAAGTCTAGTCTTAAATGTGGAGACGGTGTCTGCCTCCCGGACCGTAGCAGGAAGATGATTCCACAGGAGAGGAGCCTGATAGCTGAAGGCTCTGGCTCCTGATTTACTTTTGGAGACTTTAGGGACCACGAGTAACCCTGCGTTCTCAGAGCGCAGAGTTCTGGTGGGATAATATGGCACTATGAGCTCTCTAAGATATGATGGAGCTTGACCATTTACAGCTTTATAAGTTAACAGTAGGGTTTCAAATTCAATTCTGGATTTTACAGGGAGCCAGTGCAGAGAAGCTAAAACAGGAGAAATATGATCTCGTTTCTTAGTTCCTGTTAGTACACGTGCTGCTGCATTCTGAATTAGCTGAAGAGTTTTTAATGATTTACTAGAGCTACCTGATAGTAGAGAGTTACAGTAATCCAGCCTCGAGGTAACAAAAGCGTGTACCAATTTTTCTGCATCTTTTTGGGTCAAGATAGGCCTAATTTTTGCAATATTACACAGATGAAAAAATGCAGTCCATGAGGTTTGTTTTAAATGAGAATTAAAAGACAAATCTTGGTCAAATGTTACTCCGAGGTTTCTTACGGTAGTGGTAGAGGCCAGAGCAATGCCATCGAGAGAAACTATGTCATCAGATAAAGAGTCTCTGAGTTGTTTGGGGCCAAGAACAATTACTTCAGTTTTGTCTGAATTTAACATCAGGAAATTGGTGCTCATCCAGGTTTTTATGTCTTTAAGACAATTATGAAGTTTAGTTGATTGATCACTTTCTTCAGGCTTCATAGATAAATATAACTGTGTATCATCCGCATAAAAATGGAAGTTTATAGAGTGATTTCTAATGATGTTACCTAAAGGAAGCATATATAGAATAAATAGGATTGGTCCGAGCACAGAACCTTGCGGAACTCCAAAACAAACTTTAGTACGTACGGATGATTCATTATGAACGTCAACAAATTGAAAACGATCAGATAAATAAGATTTAAACCAGCTTAGTGCAGAACCTTTTAGACCAATTAAGTGTTCCAGTCTCTGTAACAGAATTTCATGGTCAACAGTGTCAAACGCCGCACTAAGATCTAATAAAACAAGTACAGAGACGAGTCCTTTGTCTGAAGCAATCAGAAGGTCATTTGTGATTTTAACTAGTGCTGTCTCAGTGCTATGATGCACTCTAAATCCTGACTGTAATTCCTCAAATAAATTATTATCATGGAGAAAATCACACAGCTGGTCTGCGACTACTTTCTCAAGGATCTTTGACATAAAGGTAAGATTAGATATTGGTCTATAGTTGGCTAACACCTCTGGATCCAGGGTGGGCTTTTTTAGTAGAGGTTTAATTACAGCTACCTTAAAAGACTGTGGTACATAGCCTGTTAATAAGGATATATTGATCATATCTAATATATGGGTGTTAACTAAAGGTAAGACCTCCTTGAGTAGCCTAGTTGGGATGGGGTCTAAGAGACACGTTGATGATTTAGATGAAGAAATCACTGCGGTCAATTCTTGAAGAGAAATTGGGGAGAAGCAATCTAAATAAATATTAGGTGTTACAGCTGTGTTTGAGGTTAGATAGGTACTATCTGAGGACAGGAGGTCATGAATTTTGCCTCTAATAGCTAGAATTTTGTCATTAAAGAAGCTCATAAAATCATTACTGCTAAGGGCTAAAGGAATACAAGGCTCAATAGAGCTGTGACTCTCAGTCAGCCTGGCTACAGTGCTGAAAAGAAACCTGGGGTTATTTTTGTTTTCTTCTATTAAAGCTGAGTAATAGTTTGCTCTGGCATTGCGGAGGCCCCTCTTATAAGTTTTGAGACTGTCTGCCCAGATTACACGAGATTCTTCCAGTTTGGTTAATCGCCAATTCCATTCAAACTTTCGCGATATTTGCTTTAATTTACGGGTTTCAGAGTTATACCAAGGAGCGAACTTTCTTTGTTTTGTTAACTTCTTTTTAAGAGGAGCTACAGAGTCAAGTGTTGTTCGCAGCGAGCTTACGGCGCTATCAACAAATTGATCAATTCGGGAAAGGTTAAAGTCGGTACGGGAAACCTCTGTTACTAAAGGACTTAGTATTGAATTTAACAACGGAGTAATCATTTCCTTAAATTTTGCGACAGCACTATCTGATAAACATCTGGTATAGTAACTGTTGCTAAGTGGCGTGTAATCGAGTAAAATGAAATCAAAAGTAATCAAATAATGATCCGATAGCGAGGGATTCTGTGGAAAGACTGTTAGGTTATCAATTTCAATTCCATACGTCAGAACTAGATCGAGGGTATGGTTAAAACAGTGAGTGGGTTCACGTACACCCTGACTGAAGCCAATGGAGTCTAATAATGAGATAAACGCGGTAGCCAGGGAGTCATTATCAACGTCGACATGAATGTTAAAGTCGCCTACGATAATAACTTTATCTGATTTAATAACTAAACTGGATAAAAACTCTGAGAATTCAGAAACAAATTCAGAATACGGGCCAGGAGCACGGTACACAATAACAAATAAAAGTGGTTGCGAGGTTTTCCAGGTCGGATGTAAAAGACTAAGAACGAGGCTTTCAAATGAATTATAATCTAGTTTAGGTTTAGGGCTGATTAACAGACTAGAGTTAAAAATGGCTGCAACTCCCCCTCCTCGGCCGCTGCCTCGAGGAATGTGGGTATTATTATGACTGGGAGGAGTGGATTCATTTAGACTAACATATTCATCTTGACACAGCCAGGTTTCAGTGAGACTAAGTAAATCAATATGATTATCTGATATTAATTCGTTTACTAACACTGCTTTAGAGGAAAGAGACCTGATATTTAACAGTCCGCATTTAATTCTCCTGTTTTGTCTTTCTGTCACAGAAGAGGTTTTAATTTTTATGAGGTTGTTTTGCACAACTCCTCTTTGTTTAATTTTAGATTTAAATAATTTAGGTGGTCGGGGGACAGACACCGTTGGTATAAAACTATGGAAACTATGGCTGGGTAAGTGAACTAGAAACTCACAGAGGCGTATAGGACTGCAGCTCTCTGTCCTGGTCTCAACTCTGGGTTGTCAGGGATTTAATTTGCTAATAAAATTTTCCAGGTTCCCAGAAATGAGAGCAGTTCCATCCAAAGTGGGATGAATGCCGTCTCTCCTAATGAGACCAGGTTTTCCCCAGAAAGTTTGCCAATTATTAACGAAACCCACATTGTTTGCTGGACACCACCTGGACAGCCAGCTATTAAATGATGACATGCGGCTAAACATGTCATCAGAGGTCAGATTTGGGAGGGGTCCAGAGAAAACTACGGAGTCCGACATCGTTTTTGCATATTCACACACCGAGGCAATATTAATTTTAGTGACCTCCGATTGGCGTAACCGGGTGTCATTGCCGCCGATGTGAATAACAATCTTACTTAATCTACGTTTATCTTTAGCCAGCAGTTTTAAATTTGATTCGATGTCGCCCGCTCTGGCCCCAGGGATACATTTGACTATGGCCGCTGGTGTTGCTAACTTCACGTTCCGCAAAATAGAGCTGCCAATAACCAGAGTTTTATCGTCAGCGGGTGTGTCGCTGAGTGGGGAAAAGCAGTTGGAGACGTGAACAGGCTGGTGGTGAGCCGTGGGCTTCGGCTTGGAGCTATGCTTCTGGCGCACACTTATCCAACGTCCCGGCTGAACGGGAGTTACCGGAGGACCGCTAGCAGGAGCTAAGGCTATGCTATGTGGCTCCGCACCGGCTACAGGGGACTGGCTAACTACCACCGCTACTGAGTGATTTTCCATGGTGCGGAGCCGCGCTTCTAATTCACTAAGCCTCACCTCCAACGCAGCAAATAAGCTACACTTGTTACAATTACCACTGTCACTGAAGGAGGCAGAGGCATAACTGAACATGTGGCACACCGGGCAAGAGAGAGCAGAGGGAGAAGCCATCGCTAGCAGTAAAGCTAATGTAGCTACCAAGGCTAGTAACGTGCAAACAACAGCTAAGAGATTAGCGAGAAAGTCGTAGAAAGGAGGAGAGCTATGAGTGCTTAAACAGAACTAGTGTGGGTTAAGACTTGGAGTAGACGTTTTAAGCAACTGAAGTGAGAAAGCAGAAAGCAGGCTCGTAGAATTCACCAGAGCACAAAGAGTACAGAGACGCTGCCACAGAAACACCGGAAATGACACAACTTGCAGTTTGATTCTCTTATTTTGAAATAACAAATTATCTCCTGTTTCATTGTGACAGGCTGAAGAGACCTGTGAGGTGTATGTTGGACAGAGACGAGGACATGTTGGTTACTGGAGGAAGACACCCATTCTTCGGAAAATACAAGGTACGCGGAGCACCAGCAGCAGAAGGAACTTTACCTGTCGTATTTGTGGCAATGTTACAGCAGTTTTAGCAGTTTTTTATTGGCCTGGGTACGATGCTGCTGTGTGTCACTGTCCTTTAATTTACGGATAAATAAAGTAGCCTCAACTTTAAATGATTTGTTTTGTTTGTGGCTGCTCACAGATTTGAGTCAGGGTTAGGGTCCGTCAATCTGGGTTGTGGTAGCTTCACCCCAGTATCCCAAATTGATCATCACTTCCAAGTTGGTCATCATTTTTTCTCCTTCTTCCCCTCCTCTTCTTCTTCTTGTTCTTCTTGTCTTGCTCCAGGTGGGTTTCCTGAACAGTGGTAAGGTCATGGCTCTGGACGTGTTGTACTACAGTAACGCAGGAAACTCGATGGACCTCTCTCTGGCGGTGAGAATCATTACTAATAACTGATCTCATTTTGCTAATGACGTGCTACTGTCATCATCTGTGTGCTTTCATCCAAGGTCATGGAGCGCGCTCTGTTCCACATGGAAAACTCATACAATGTGGCAAACGTGCGTGGCCGCGGCTTCCTGTGCCGCACCAACTTGCCGTCCAACACAGCATTCAGGGGCTTCGGAGGGCCACAAGGCATGATGGTCGCTGAAAGCTGGATGACGGACGTGGCTCAGAGTCTGGGGAAGCCGGCGGAGGAGGTACGTAGGTGGATATATAAAGTCTATCATGACGAACAGCTGAATTTTGGTTGCTGAGCAGCATCCAATCAGTGACTCCGTCTACCTGCAGGTGCGCAGGTTGAATCTGTACGTGGAAGGAGAGTCAACACCCTACAACCAGATCCTGGATCAGTTCACCCTGGGTCGCTGCTGGGATGAGTGCCTGTCACGTTCTGGATACCAGCAGCGCCGAGCCGCCATCGACCTCTACAACAGGTAATCTGAATTTTCCGAGACTCAGTGGTCATGTATCCACAACAGTAGGCCTCCCCATTACCCTAATAGGGAGAGGGGAGGGGTGGACGGGGCTATCGACATCAGAAGTGTGTATTTGTTTATGAAGTAGATGTGATAACCAGTTAAAACAGCTGAAGCTCTGCTGGTTGAAATGAACTCTTCTTCTGTCAGACAGAACCGGTGGACCAAACGAGGCCTCGCTATCATCCCCACCAAGTTTGGCATCAGCTTCACTGCCGTCTTCCTCAACCAAGTCTGGCCTAAAAACATTGACTCACAAACTGTTGAAGTCCTATTTGTTATTTGATACGTTATGTTTTTGTGATGTTATGAATTACCGTTAGTTCATGTGTTGGTATTTCTGCAGGCTGGAGCTCTGGTTCATATCTACACCGACGGCTCGGTGTTGTTGACTCACGGTGGGACGGAGATGGGACAAGGACTCCATACGAAGATGGTCCAGGTATCTCAGCTTTAGTCTTAGAGTCTTTTTTGTAGCTCATTAATTTGACCTTTTTTCACATAATGAAAATGTTTATTTGGTTGATTTTTCTACAAATGATGTGACTATCAGTTTCAGGTAATTTCAGTGTAAGTACCACCATCTTGTGGCCATTAGAGACACTGCAGCTACAGACACTTTACAAAGGAGGGTTGGCTGCATCACCCAAAAGCTACAATCATGTCATTGATGCAAATTTTTAAAAGCGACCTGAGACCGAGGATTCATTGAAGTCCTGCAGCCTTTAAAAAAAATCAGCCAGAAGTTTGTTTGTTTGTTTCAGTCCAAACTACAATCATGTGATTTAATTCAAGGGTCTGATACAGAACCTTGCTGGACTGCGGCATTGTACCGACGCAGCATCAACAAACTGTGTGTGTGTTTGAGTCCAGGTCGCCAGCAGGGTTCTGGGTATCCCATGTTCAAAGATCCACATCTCAGAGACCAGCACCAGTACCGTCCCCAACACCAGCCCCACTGCCGCCTCCGCCTCCTCAGACCTCAACGGAGCCGCTGTTCAAAACGCCTGTGAAGTCCTCATGACACGTCTGGAACCGTACAAGACCAAAAACCCCAAAGGATCATGGGAAGACTGGGTGAGCAGGAGTACTTGACTTTGTTTTTACAGTAAAGGAAATCACAAAGAAGCGTACATCAGCAGTTTGTCCGTGTTATCGTTCATCAGACGTTAGCGTCCCGTTCTCATCACTGTGACGGTCTGACTCAGTGTGTTTCTCTGTTTAAGGTGAGAGCGGCATATTTCGACAGAGTCAACCTCAGTGCAAACGGCTTCTACAAGTGAGTTCAGTCGTCGTTGGTTCGTGAATCTGTTGATGAATAAAGTCCAGGACAGGGTTTCACTGTTTGCTGTTGTTCATCAGGACTCCAGATCTGGGTTATGATTTTGACTCAAACTCGGGTCGAGCTTTCAGCTACTTCAGCTACGGCGTTGCCTGTTCAGAGGTGGAGATCGACTGTCTGACCGGAGCTCACAAGGTGGGTTCTTCATGATGGATAAGTTCACCTAGAGGGACAGAGAAACAGGAAATGGTGAATTCAGTGTTCACATAGAGTTCAAAGTGTTTCAAATACAAATTGTTGATGAAGGTGTCCCACAAGGATCAGTATCAGGTACCTTGTTATTCACTTTACACTTTAATGATATTGTGGTGTATGTATTATAAACTTAAAGACCTTAAGATGTCTTTAATCAACTGTTTTAACCAGTTTGAGAAAAAAAATTATAGCCAGAGTCATGACTCAGTCAATTCTGAACACAAAGACACCAACATCCATTAACATTTATAAATCTGCTTTAAATTTATATAAAACAATTCATTTTCACGGCTTTGTGCACTTTGAGAGGTGATTGAGTGATTTCCAACTGTACAGCAGACATGATAACTGCTAGCAGCTAACACACCTCGACGTTTGTGATCCAGATTCATCATAATGTTGAGAAGTACATGTTTACAAAATTAAAGTGTAGATCATTTAAGTTTAGAAATTCAGTGCTGGATGAAGCTGAACTGAACCTTTGAAAATCTGAGTTGATTTGACTATCGGTTGGAAAACAACGAGCTGATGTTTAGAACTTTGAAATGATTGTGAAAACTGTCCGAGAAAGCATCATCAGATTTATTATTTTCATCAATGACACATCGTCGGCTGCTTAATTTTAATTGCAGCTTTTTGACCAAATGTTAAAAGACATAAATGTATTTATTTTATGTATTATTTGTGACACTGTGAATGTTTCTTATACGCCTGTTGAAGAACCTGAGCACGACCATCGTGATGGACGTTGGTCACAGTCTCAACCCGGCCATAGACATTGGACAGGTGAGTTAATTAGTCAGTCAGTGAACCTTTGGAAAGTTTATTAAGTCACATGTGGAGTTAAAGGTCGTCATTCAGAGTGTCCCCTGTGGCGCCCCCTTCAGGTGTCTTCACTGTGTGTCCTCAGGTGGAGGGGGCGTTCATGCAGGGTCTGGGTCTCTTCACGTTGGAGGAGCTTCATTACTCTCCTCAGGGTGTCCTCCTCACGCGAGGACCTGGTTCTTATAAAATCCCAGCCTTTGGTGACATCCCCACTGAGCTCATCGTTTCGCTGCTCCGCGACGCACCAAATGACAAGGCCATCTTTGCCTCCAAGGTAATGCCACTCACACTGCCGAGAACATTCAACGTCACAGCTTCAGAGGACTGTTATTTTGCAGTTACATTGTTCTCTCCAGGCTGTCGGTGAGCCTCCTCTTTTCCTGGCGGCATCGGTTTTCTATGCCATCAAAGATGCCATCACCGCTGCCCGGGTGGAGTCAGGCATCAGTGGTCCCTTCAGGCTAGACAGCCCCGCCTCCGCTGAAAGGATCCGCAACGCCTGCAGCGACAGATTCACCAAACTGGTATGAAAGCTTGTTTAAAAGTCTTTAAGACATTTTTGAAGACATGAAAATAAAATCCACAAAACTAAACTTTCTTTTTGATTTTGATTCAGGCGATCTCAAGGTCAGTGTCAGAACAACACCAAGACTGTTTATCCCTTCATGACCTTAACACCATTCAGCTAAAGTCAGCAGGTCGGATGAGCTGACCTCGGTTACATTTAGCCCTGAAAGCTCCTGCAGCAGCAGCAATTCTGAGAAAAGAATCAGACATGACTCGAACATGACTCGAACATGAACCTGACACAAACTGGGGTTCAGGTTCTGGTGCAGATTAATCAGGAGTCAGAGATATGAATCCAAAACAGATGAGGCATGAACTGTGCTCCACTGTACATCAGTAGCATCAAATAAACAGCTGCTACTGCAGCAACATTAAACGGGGATCCTAAATAAATCATAAATAAATTAGACCAGTAAAGTTCCTCGGCACCAGACTGAGACCACCATCATTATTATTATTGTTATTATTATTGTTATTTTCCATGAAACATCTGTTGTCCACAAACCTCTGACAGGAAGATGGACAAAGGCTGATGTGTCCAACAGATTTAAACCCGTAAACACGATGTAAAAACTGAAACATTTCCTGAACATTTTAACACACGGACTGTTTTTCTGTTTCAGGTTCCTCCTGCAGAACGAGGCTCCTTCACCCCGTGGTCTGTTCAAGTCTAAGACTGGACGGAGAGATGGTGGTCTGATGGTGGTGTGATGGTCTCTGGAGAATCTGTAACCACCATAATGCATATTTCCCCACCTGGTCATTTCCACCTGTTGGATCAGAGTTCATATTGCAGGGTCCGACGTTAAGGTTTTTTCCTACTTGCCCTGTTGGGCAAGTACTTCTAAAATCTACTTGCCCCATCTAAATTCTTACTTGCCCTGCCTAAGAGCTTCTTTTTTCTGGCTGTGTGGTGCATATTTTTGCTCATAACTTATATCTTACGTCAGCAGAGACAATCAGCCGATGGAGGCAGCAGCACATAAAAAAGCAGCACACTGCAACTGGCCCCTCCGAGGACAGAAACAGGAGAGGAAATACACGATTACAGGCCTGGAGTTAAGTCATTTTTAGGGCAAGGCCACTTTGGCCTTTGATAAATACAGATTTATTGGGGCATCACGGCCAAAATGTGAGGCACCAAGGCCAAAACCAATGGCGCAATAACAATATGTGCTAATTACATTGACTGAAGACAAAACAATATATGTGTTAGAGGGCGTAGGTTTGTTCTCAACATTGGTAGGGACACAACTTTTTTTTTCCCCCACAGTGACGTCATGTGCTACGAGTCAACCCCATCATACATTATCCTATGGTTTGGAGGTGCAAACAAACCAAACACACAGCCTAGATTGTGTGTGTCTGTCTGTAAAATAAACAAAACGCTCATGTTTACCAAAATAGGCAACAAGAACAACAGTAAACAACAGTAACAACAGCAGCGACGCACACGCGCGCGCACACACACACACACACACACACACACAAACACACACACACACACGCACGCGCACACACACACACACACACACTGCAGCGGTGGCCCGCATGCTAAGTTAGCATTGCTAACATCACTCACGATTGGCACTTGTTGAGAAACACTGGAAGAGCAGGTGTGTCTGCGAATGATGGCTGAACTTGAGCTAAATTCTCTCCTCCTGGAAACTCATGTCATATATTTCAATCAATCAATTTTATTTATAAAGCCCAATATCACAAATACAATTTGCCTCACAGGGCTTTACAGCATACGACATCCCTCTGTCCTTTAGACCCTCACAGCGGATAAGGAAAAACTCCCCAAAAAAACCCCTTTACCGGGGGAAAAAATGGTAGAAACCTCAGGAAGAGCAACTGAGGAGGGATCCCTCTTCCAGGACGGACAGACGTGCAGTAGATGTCGTACAGAACAGATCAGCATAACAAATTAACAGTAATCTGTATGACACAATACAATAATCTGTATGACATCCTCGGTAATGACAGTAGCTTACAACAACATTCATGAAAGTAATAATACTGTCGTTATAGTTCTGGCTACTGTGGTACAATATGTTGAAAGTATATATTAGTATCAGGCAGTATACATGTATGATAATATCATATGTCTATAATAGCAGTAGAAGTATGACTAATGATTAATGATGGCAGCAGCAGCAGCAGGCATCTGGCAGGACCACGGCAGCAGCACAACCACACACGTCACACTATCCAGGCACCGCTGCAATACGAGTTAACCTGAGAGATAGTGGAGCACAAAGGCTCCGGAGAAGAAACCGAGTTAGTGACATCCAGAATGGCCGAGTAAAATAGATACAGTAATAGGATACGAGAGAGAGAGGGAGAGAGAGAGAGAGAGCGAGAGCGAGAGAGAGAGAAGGTGCCCGGTGCATTAAAGGTGGTCCTCCGGTAGACTAGGCCTAAGTCAGCCTAAATAGGGGCTGGTACAAGGCAAGCCTGAGCCAGCCCTAACTATAAGCTTTATCAAAGAGGAAAGTCTTAAGTCTAGCCTTAAATGTGGAGACGGTGTCTGCCTCCTGGACCGTAACAGGAAGATGATTCCACAGGAGAGGAGCCTGATAGCTGAAGGCTCTGGCTCCTGATCTACTTTTGGAGACTTTAGGGACCACGAGTAACCCTGCGTTCTCAGAGCGCAGAGTTCTGGTGGGATAATAAGGCACTATGAGCTCTCTAAGATATGACGGAGCTTGACCATTTACAGCTTTATAAGTTAACAGTAGGATTTTAAATTCAATTCTGGATTTTACAGGGAGCCAGTGCAGAGAAGCTAAAACAGGAGAAATATGATCTTGTTTCTTAGTTCCTGTTAGTACACGTGCTGCTGCATTCTGAATTAGCTGAAGAGTTTTTAAAGACTTACTAGAGCTACCTGATAGTAGAGAGTTACAGTAATCCAGCCTCGAGGTAACAAAAGCGTGGACCAATTTTTCTGCATCTTTTTGGGTCAAGATAGGCCTAATTTTTGCAATATTACGCAGATGAAAAAATGCAGTCCGTGAGGTTTGTTTTAAATGAGAATTGAAAGACAGATCTTGATCAAATGTTACTCCGAGGTTTCTTACGGTAGTGGTAGAGGCCAGAGCAATGCCATCGAGAGAAACTATGTCATCAGATAAAGAGTCTCTGAGTTGTTTGGGGCCAAGAACAATAACTTCAGTTTTGTTTGAATTTAACATCAGGAAATTGGTGCTCATCCAGGTTTTTATGTCTTTAAGACAATTATGAAGTTTAGTTAATTGATCCCTTTCTTCTGGCTTCATCGATAAATACAACTGTGTATCATCCGCATAACAATGGAAATTTATAGAGTGATTTCTAATGATGTTACCTAAAGGAAGCATATATAGAATAAATAGGATTGGTCCAAGCACAGAACCTTGCGGAACTCCAAAACAAACTTTAGTACGTACGGATGATTCATTATGAACGTCAACAAATTGAAAACGATCAGATAAATAAGATTTAAACCAGCTTAGTGCAGAACCTTTTAGGCCAATTAGGTGTTCCAGTCTCTGTAACAGAATTTCATGGTCAACAGTGTCAAACGCTGCACTAAGATCTAATAAAACAAGTACAGAGACGAGTCCTTTGTCTGAAGCAATCAGAAGGTCATTTGTAATTTTAACTAGAGCTGTCTCAGTGCTATGATGCGCTCTAAATCCTGACTGTAATTCCTCAAATAAATTATTATCCTGGAGAAAATCACACAGCTGGTCTGCGACTACTTTCTCAAGGATCTTTGACATAAAGGTAAGATTAGATATTGGTCTATAGTTGGCTAACACCTCTGGATCCAGGGTGGGCTTTTTTAGTAGTGGTTTAATTACAGCTACCTTAAAAGACTGTGGTACATAGCCTGTTAATAAGGATATATTGATCATGTCTAATATATGGGTGTTAACTAAAGGTAAGACCTCCTTGAGTAGCCTAGTTGGGATGGGGTCTAAGAGACACGTTGATGATTTAGATGATGAAATCACTGCGGTCAATTCTTGAAGAGAAATTGGGGAGAAGGAATCTAAATAAATATTAGGTGTTACAGCTGTGTTTGAGGTTAGATAGGTACTATCTGAGGACAGGTCGTCATGAATTTTGCCTCTAATAGCTAGAATTTTGTCATTAAAGAAGCTCATAAAATCATTACTGCTAAGGGTTAAAGGAATACAAGGCTCAATAGAGCTTTGACTCTCAGTCAGCCTGGCTACAGTGCTGAAAAGAAACCTGGGGTTATTTTTGTTTTCTTCTATTAAAGCTGAGTAATAGTTTGCTCTGGCATTGCGGAGGCCCCTCTTATAAGTTTTGAGACTGTCTGCCCAGATTACACGAGATTCTTCCAGTTTGGTTAATCGCCAATTCCTTTCAAACTTTCGCGATATTTGCTTTAATTTACGGGTTTCAGAGTTATACCAAGGAGCGAACTTTCTTTGTTTTGTTAACTTCTTTTTAAGAGGAGCTACAGAGTCAAGTGTTGTTCGCAGCGAGCTTACGGCGCTATCAACAAATTGATCAATTCGGGAGAGGTTAAAATCGGTACGGGAAACCTCTGTTACTAAAGGACTTGGGATTGAATTTAACGACGGAGTAATCATTTCCTTAAATTTTGCGACAGCACTATCTGATAAACATCTGGTATAGTAACTGTTGCTAAGTGGCGTGTAGTCGAGTAAAAAGAAATCAAAAGTAATCAAATAATGATCCGATAGCGAGGGATTCTGTGGAAAGACTGTTAGGTTATCAATTTCAATTCCATACGTCAGAACTAGATCGAGGGTATGGTTAAAACAGTGAGTGGGTTCACGTACACCCTGACTGAAGCCAATGGAGTCTAATAATGTGATAAACGCGGTAGCCAGGGAGTCATTATCAACGTCGACATGAATGTTAAAGTCGCCTACAATAATAACTTTATCTGATTTTAGAACTAAACTGGATAAAAACTCTGAGAATTCAGATATAAATTCAGAATACGGGCCAGGAGCACGGTACACAATAATAAATAAAAGTGGCTGCGAGGTTTTCCAGGTCGGATGTAAAAGACTAAGAACAAGGCTTTCAAAAGAATTATAATCTAGTTTAGGTTTGGCGCTGATTAACAGACTAGAGTTAAAAATGGCTGCAACTCCCCCTCCTCGGCCGCTGCCTCGAGGAATGTGGGTATTATTATGACTGGGAGGAGTGGATTCATTTAGACTGACATATTCATCTTGACACAGCCAGGTTTCAGTGAGACTGAGTAAATCAATATGATTATCTGATATTAATTCGTTTACTAACACTGCTTTAGACGAAAGAGACCTGATATTTAACAGTCCGCATTTAATTCTCCTGTTTTGTCTTTCTGTCACAGAAGAGGTTTTAATTTCTATGAGGTTGTTATGCACAACTCCTCTTTGTTTAATTTTAGATTTAAATAACTTAGGTGGTCGGGGGACAGACACCGTTGGTATAAAACTATGAAAGCTATGGCTGGGTAAGTGAACTAGAAGCTCAGAGAGGCGTATAGGACTGCAGCTCTCTGTCCTGGTCTCAACTCTGGGTTGTCAGGGATTTAATCTGCTAATAAAATTTTCCAGGTTCCTAGAAATGAGAGCAGCTCCATCCAAAGTGGGATGAATGCCGTCTCTCCTAATGAGACCAGGTTTCCCCTAGAAAGTTTGCCAATTATTAACGAAACTCACATCGTTTGCTGGACACCACCTGGACAGCCAGCGATTAAATGATGACATGCGGCTAAACATGTCATCAGAGGTCAGATTAGGGAGGGGTCCAGAGAAAACTACGGAGTCCGACATCGTTTTTGCATATTCACACACCGAGGCAACATTCATTTTAGTGACCTCCGATTGGCGTAACCGGGTGTCATTGCCGCCGACGTGAATAACAATCTTACTGAATCTACGTTTATCTTTAGCCAGCAGTTTCAAATTTGATTCGATGTCACCCGCTCTGGCCCCAGGGATACATTTGACTATGGCCGCTGGTGTTGCTAACTTCACGTTCCGCAAAATAGAGCTGCCAATAACCAGAGTTTTATCGTCAGCGGGTGTGTCGCTGAGTGGGGAAAGGCGGTTGGAGATGTGAACAGGCTGGTGGTGAGCCGTGGGCTTCGGCTTGGAGCTACGCTTCTGGCGCACACTTATCCAACGTCCTGGCTGAACGGGAGTTACCGGAGGACCGCTAGCAGGAGCTAAGGCTATGCTATGTGGCTCCGCACCGGCTACAGGGGGCTGGCTAACTACCGCAGCTGCAGAGTGGTTTTCCATGGTGCGGAGCCGCGCTTCTAATTCACTAAGCCTCACCTCCAACGCAGCAAATAAGCTACACTTGTTACAATTACCACTGTCACTGAAGGAGGCAGAGGCATAACTGAACATGTGGCACAACTCAGCCAATCACAGCCCAGAAGCCCCACCCCACACGCGCAGGTGTATATATCAAACATATCCCGCTGCACCTCTGTAGAGCTGAGCGATCGGTGTTTTGTTTTTTTTCTTCAAATTGTGTGTGCGCATCCAAATTGCACCAAATTCAACAGAGTCCTGTCCTGGCAATACACGCGGTAAGTGTCACATAAATCTGAATGGTTGTGTGAACAACAGACAAACAGTTGGTTCAATTTATTGGTAGGGACAAATCTGCTCTCTCAAAATATTGGTATGGACATGTCCATAGGTCCATACGCAAACCTACGCCCATGTATGTGTTGAAAAACAGTACTGCGTTTATTAAAACTGGGTGTGCATGACTGGGGATATATCTCGTTGTCTTGTTGTTTTGATTTAAGTCCCTTATTTTTTAAGTCTTTGAAATATCTTTATTCTTTTGTTATCTCCTAGTTATTAAGAAATTATTATGAGAAGAAGATCCTTTATTGTCCTTTCTCAGCACATTACATACATTGAAATGAAATTTGACCTCTGCATTTGACCCATCCTACTGTATACACTAGTGGGCAGCTGCAGTGCAGCGTCCGGAGACCAACTCAAGTTCTTTTGCCAATGCCAGTGGTCAGGGTTACTGACAGGTGTATTCACCTAACATAGCCTACATATCTTTAATTATATAATTATTTATATGTCTCTGTATATTTTTACATAAATACCCCAATATTTAATTTGCTTTTTAAAAAATCCTCTTCCTTCATTTAATTAAACAATGTTTATTGTAGTGTATTATATGTATTAATTCTCTATAGGATCTTGTATGTTCTTTAATGTGTGTTCAATTTATTAAAACAAAAAAACAAAAAACACCCATTTGGTGAACCCTGCAGTAAAGTGAGCCCTCGTCCTCAGAGAGGATCTTTGCCCCCCAGTTTGTTCCTGGCGGCAGAGCAGAGTGAACCGTCTTCCTTCACAGAGGATCTTTGTCCCATCTCCGTGTCCGCAGTGTAAACATCTTTCGCCGGCATTTTGACAGTCACTACAAGCACATTATGACCCTTTGTAAAAGTTTCTGTGTGGTACCTGTGTTGTACATGAGCTAACGTTAGCGGCTAAGGACTGAGGCTGTCCGGTATGTGTGTGTGTGTGTATGTGTGTGTGTGTGTGTGTGTGTGTGTGTCTCGGAGTGTCAGTAACGTTATGTTAACTTAGCCGTAGCTTTGCTATGCTGTTTGTCATAAAAAACAGGGCATGCTACACTGGCCGTATGGGTAGGAGGAGCATTACGGCCACACACCGGGGAGTCCACGGCACTGGCCATTTGGCTGTGGTCTAATTCCTGCCCTGCGATTAGAAATAATAAAAATAAAAAATCCGAGTTGGTGCTGCTTGCCCGAAAGGACATGTCTGCGCAGGGTCTGCTGGCCCGCCGTCTATTTTTACTTGCCCCGGGCATTTGGGCAACTGTTAATGTCGGACCCTGTATTGTCTTCATCATTTAATGATGTGCTACACCTGGGTTTGGTTTCTCTGACAGCAATATCTTGACATTTTTTTCCCACTGTTAAAGGGTTTTTTTGGGGAGTTTTTCCTGATAAGCTGTGAGGGTCCAAAGGACAGAAGGATGTCGTATGCTGTAAAGCCCTGTGAGGCAAATTGTGAATCATGATATTGGGCGTCACAATTAATATTGATTGATTGATTGATTGACATTAACAAAGCTAGGTAGCTAATGTGATGCTACGTTAAAGGATAACTTAAGTATTTTTCAACCTGGGCCCTATTTCCCCATGTGTATGTGTGCGTATGATTCATAGGTACAACTCGTTTTAAAATTGGTTCAGTACTGAGGGAGGCGGATGCAGCCGGCAGCTGCGAGGTAGATATGGGGGCAAATGCAACCCGTATAAGTTTAGGCATTAAAAGTGCTTTTTTTCGCCACTGACTGGTTCAGATTGCCAGTGCTATGTCTGTAAATAGCATACTAAGCGTTTCGAACATTGTTTATATAACATTACCTCCACTGTGTCTGTAGCTCTCTCTACTCGTGGGACAGCCATTTTCTTGAGGAAGAGGTGTTTCAGGATTTGATGTCTTCTCTTCTTCGGCTGGCAGTAGTCATCTTGGGAGAAGTGAGCACTGCAGACCCGATGGTCTGCAAGGCGCAGTGTCTGGACAGGAGTGTTAGCATCCATTTGTAGCACAACTAGCCGCAACTTCAGCATCTCGCCGTCCGACAAAGGCAGCCTATGAAAGCTGTACGGGGTGTTGCGTGACATCCTGTTCTTGCAATTCGGATAAGCACAAACGCGAACCATTGTTTTCAATAGATGTAGTAAAACTCTCAGCTGTAATCCGGGACAACCAGCACCACTCTGAGTGGCGCACAGCATGGCTCCTGTGTTTTCTTCCGGCAACAAGCAAAGCTCTCGCGAGATGTCATCACAGCCCAGAGGAAGTGAAGGGTAAGGGAAATGTTTAGTATGCTATTTACAGAGATAGCACTGGCGATCTGAACTGGTCAGTGGCGAAAAAAAGCATTTAATGCGCAAAGTCATACGGGACGTATTGGCCCCCATATCTACCTCGCGGCTGCTGGCTGCATCCGCCTACCTCAATACTGAACCAATTTTAAAGAGTTGTACCTATGAATCATACGCACATACACATGGGGAAATAGGGCCCAGGTTTAAAAATACCGGTTATCCTCAGGGGGTTGATGACACAGGTAACAATGAGCTAACAACATGAGCGGAGATAAAAGCTCAGCAGCAACACCCAGAGTCCGCCGGATGATGCCGAACTTTTTTCTGTCAGGGTTGACATCAGCAAAAAGTTCAGAGAATTAATTAATTTGAGGCTCTCTGAGTGTTTGAGAAGCATCGACCTGCAGAGCTGAAGGCAGTTGATGTTGTACGGATGGAGATTAATAAATATATCTTTTGAGATTACTCTGGTAAAAATAAAGTTTGCCTTGTGCTCTCAATCGTCTGTTTAAAGTGTAATTCAAAAACTTTCCCACCAGCTAAGCTCGTTAGCTAATGCTGTTTCCATCAGACCCTGCTGACCCAGGATGTGATCTGCTTCTCTGTTAGAAGAACCAGATGGAGGGTGGGACGTCAGTGGGCTGGGTCTATAGGCGTCCCTCCAGGAGGGGACTTTGTCTTTTCTCCCTGGGGGTTTGGTGTCCCTGTTGTCAAGACAGACGGACTCGCCCCTTCTTGGACATTTAGACGTGGAAATAAAAAAAACTTAAAATAAGTTATTTACGTTATTTATCCGTTATAATTGATCGGCTGAAATGTTAACTACTTCCACTTCTGTGATGTGATTGGCTGAATTATAAACTGGTAAGTTTTTGACTGAGCCTCTGATTGGCCACATTAAAGAAATGACTGACAGAAGCCCCACCCGCTTGAACTCATTGCAGGTCGATTATTTTAAAAGAAGCTCAACACAACACGTTTTCTCGTGTTGTGATGAACGACTCAAAAAAGATGCTGCTGCTCAGAAGATTAAAAAAAAAACAGAACAAAGAACGTGATGTGGATTCATTTCTTTATGACGTGTGATTAAAATAGAACGACCGGAAGATTTTACTTTTACGTAGAATTTTTATAACTTTGTTGTCAGCTGATTGGCAGAAAACGAGAACTAAAACTTTTTTTTTTTACAGATGTGAATTTACTGACAGAATCATTTTCAATTCAGTCAATACGAATCATCAGAGAATTAATGTTCCCACTTTTATCTCTGTTTATTGCAATTAAAACAATAATAAAAACACAACACCTGGAGCGCTGTGTGACATGACATGGTTTCCAGGCACACAGAGTTAAATATATGACATCATCACTAAATTTAATCATGACGTTAAATGACAGTAAAAAACAAATTGTACAAACTTAATTCACTCAGCTTGAACAAAAATGAAATGTCTCAAATGTTAATTTATTCTGAAACTGATTTAATCGTCATCCAGAGTTTGTTGTGTTTGTAGAGTTCAGATCTGCCACACACACAGGTTCATTATTATTACTATTACTATTATTATTATTATTATTATTATTATTATTGCTACTATGGTTTATTGATGTCTCCTGTTATGGAAGACATTTAGATTCTGTAGTGCAAGTTTTACCTGGAGGGATTTGGCAGTGCAACAGTCAGGTGTGGTATGATCGTCGGCCCAGTTAGCTCAGGTAGCCTTGTTAGCTCAATTAGCTCAGTTAGCCTGGTTTCCTGAGGTCGTAGGACAAGCTGTGTGCCAACATCGTTCAGGTGGGTGTTTCTGTGGAAACTTTTCAAACATTTAACCCTATGGGCCCTAGGCGTTTTTGGGGTATTTTTTACTGCCTTGAGTTTTAAGCTCATATCATAGTCATTTTAAAGGCTACATACACATGCTATATCTTGTTTGTTTTTGTTTTTTTCAGGACAATCTGGGCTAAACAGATTTGCCATCATTTCATGCCATTCTATGTGCCTGTATTTTAAATTAATTTTTATATCAATGAAAAAAACAAATCTGTGTGCTTAAATTTTTACATTTTTACATGTATCTCAGCATAGCAAGTTGGAAAATGACATATTCTGCCATATATGAAGAGGGGAGACTTTCTGCAATCTGGCAATATAAGAACCATGATGCTGGGACATTCTGTCACTGCACAGTTGTCCAAAACATGTGGTTTGTGCCAGGCGGACATGATTGCCATTATTTTTTCATTATTTCAGGAAATTCCATTGACTCCTTCACAAAAAATGTCAAAAATGTGTTTTATCTCAAAGAAACGTGCAATATTTACATCTAAGATAATAGAAAAATAGTCAACCAAGTGCAATGATGTCCTCCAAGATATTTGTTTTTCAGTTTCAGTTATATATTGGGGGGACATTTTGGGCATTGGTGGGGGGGCACGTGTCCCCCTCAATGTATATGGTGACTACGGCCCTGTCAGCATGCATAATTAGGCTACAGTTGTCTGGGTGTGCAAAGGTAAAGTGGCTGGTCTTGTCATACAAAGTTTGATGGGGTGTCAACTTGACAATATGGAGATATTTGAATCTTGAAAGCCGGACTACAAATGTGGATAGACAGGGAAAAACACACGCAAGCCTAAGACATGGTAAGATATGATATTCCTCACTATATGAAGTGACTGATAACAAAATTTGTATAATGGATTGTAAAGAAATTCGTCAGGTTTTTATTTTGTAGACAATTAATCTGGATTTATAGCGTGATGGGATGACAGCACAATGATATGTGTGGTATCACTGGAAAGCTCTGCTCCTGCGCTTTCATGTGATATGCGTGGCATTTCTGTGCAACCCTGCATTCGCGAGTAATCCATCCAGGAGTAATGTGTGTGCAGAGGTGTATGAAAGCTCTGTTATACATAATTTTAATGTAATTTTATAATTTTTTTTCGCTGTGAAAACATTGGAAGTGTTTGGCCTTGTCGGAAAGCCACAATTCCACTGTTTCACATGATATGCATGGATTCTTATTATGACGCACGGTCGCTGAGAAAATCAATAGAGAAGAACAGGTGTGAATTTGGACGCACTATGCATTGTTCAGGCCCATAGGGTTAATTTACAGTGACGTCACCCAGATTTGTCAATGTAATGAGAGTGACGATGTTCAGATGACCCATGGCTGCAGATTCACGCTGTGCTGAGGTGATAACGAATGCTGTGGAGTGTCTGATCCCTGCTACGTTCAGTCCGTCTGTTGTCTCTGCTTCGTTTGTTGTCGTTGTTTGTGTCTTCGCCCTGACAGTTCAGTTATCCAATAAGAATCTGTGAACATCAGGACGATGTTAGTACATATCCTGTCCCAACATATGATTGGCGGAGGCAACAGTTCACATCAAATTCACGCTCAAGTTTAGATGAACTTCAGAAACATCAAAAACATAACTGTTTTTAAATGGATTCACTGTCAGAAGAAAAACTGTGATTGGTCCGTTTTCTTTTCTGATTACATCAACACAATTTGTCCAAAGGAGATCTATGACTTATCATTTTGTTTTCTAAATTAATAAAAACAAATACACAACAAAAGAAATTCATAAATAATTATATAAATAAATGATAATATTTCGCAAAAAAATTATTTAAATACTTTTTATTTTCTTTCCTGAATATTCTCTGCTTTATGTAAACATTAAAATACATATGATGTAAATTAAATGATGATGATGATGATGATGAAGAGGATGATGATTAAATAATCACTGTTAAGTTAAACAAAATTATTTCCCTGTAAAATAAAATTATTTCACTATATCAAATAAAATTATTTCACTGTATTTATTAAAACTTTCAGAAACACATTGACGTTTCTTCAGTTTGTTTCTGTTAAAGTTTTAAAGTTTCTGTTGACAGACTTGTTATATTAAACTTTAATTATCTTTATTAACACGTTAATTAACTTGTTTATAAACTCAATCAATCAATCAATTTTATTTATAAAGCCCAATATCACAAATCACAATTTGCCTCACAGGGCTTTACAGCATACAACATCCCTCTGTCCTTTGGACCCTCACAGCGGATAAGGAAAAACTCCCCCCAAAAAAACCCTTTACCGGGGAAAAAAAACGGTAGAAAGCTCAGGAAGAGCAACTGAGGAGGGATCCCTCTTCCAGGACGGACAGACGTGCAATAGATGTCGTACAGAATACATCAACATAATAAAATGACAGTAATCTGTACGACACAATGAGACAGAAAGAGAGACAGAGAGAGAGAGAGAGAGAGAGAGAGAGAGAGAGAGATGCAGGACAGACGGTAATGAAAGTAGCTTACAACATTCATGAAAGTAATGATATTAAATTATAATATATTATAATAATATATTACTATCTGATAGTATACATGTGTGATAATAATCATATGTGTATAATAACAGTAGAAGTATGATTAATGACTAATGATGGCAGCAGCAGCAGGAGGTATCTGGCAGGACCACGGCAGCAGCACAACCACACACGTCACACTATCCAGGCACCGCTGCAATACGAGTTAACCTGAGAGACAGTGGAGCACAAAGGCTCCGGAGAAGAAGCCGAGTTAGTGACATCCAGAATGACCGAGTTTGTGACATGTAGTAACAGGACGAGACAGAGAGAGAGGGAGAGAGAGAGAGAGAGAGAAGGTGCCGGGTGTATTATAGGGGGTGCTCCGGCAGACTAGGCCTAAGTCAGCCTAACTAGGGGCTGGTACAGGGCAAGCCTGAGCCAGACCTAACTATAAGCTTTATCAAAGAGGAAAGTCTTAAGTCTAGTCTTAAATGTGGAGATGGTGTCTGCCTCCTGGACCGTAACAGGAAGATGATTCCACAGGAGAGGAGCCTGATAGCTGAATGCTCTGGCTCCTGATCTACTTTTGGAGACTTTAGGGACCACGAGTAACCCTGCGTTCTCAGAGCGCAGAGTTCTGGTGGGATAATAAGGCACTATGAGCTCTCTAAGATATGATGGAGATTGACCATTTAGAGCTTTATAAGTTAACAGTAGGATTTTAAATTCAATTCTGGATTTTACAGGGAGCCAGTGCAGAGAAGCTAAAACAGGAGAAATATGATCTTGTTTCTTAGTTCCTGTTAGTACACATGCTGCTGCATTCTGAATTAGCTGAAGAGTTTTTAATGATTTACTAGAGCTACCTGATAATAGAGAGTTACAGTAATCCAGCCTTGATGTAACAAAAGCATGGACCAATTTTTCTGCATCTTTTTGGGTCAAGATAGGCCTAATGTTCGCAATATTACGCGGATGAAAAAATGCAGTCCGTGAGGTTTGTTTTGAATGAGAATTAAAAGACAAATCTTGATCAAATGTTACTCCGAGGTTTCTTACGGTAGTGGCAGAGGCCAGAGCAATACCATCTAGAGAAACTATGTCATCAGTTAAAGAGTCTCTGAGTTGTTTGGGGCCAAGAACAATAACTTCAGTTTTGTCTGAATTTAACATCAGGAAGTTGGTGCTCATCCAGGTTTTTATGTCTTTCAGGCAGTTATGGAGTTTAGTTAATTGATTACTTTCTTCTGGCCTCATATAAAAATACAACTGTGTATCATCCGCATAATAATGGAAATTTATAGAGTGATTTCTAATGATGTTGCCTAAAGGAAGAATATATAGAATAAATAGGATTGGTCCGAGCACAGAACCTTGCGGAACTCCAAAACAAACTTTAGTACATAAGGATGATTCATTATGAACGTCAACGAACTGAAAACGATCAGATAAATAAGATTTAAATCAGCTTAGTGCAGCACCATTTAGGCCAATTACGTGTTCCAGTCTCTGTAGCAGAATTTGATGGTCAATAGTGTCAAACGCTGCACTAAGATCTAATAAAACAAGTACAGAGACGAGTCCTTTGTCTGAAGCAATCAGAGGGTCATTTGTAATTTTAACTAGAGCTGTCTCAGTGCTATGATGCACTCTAAATCCTGACTGTAATTCCTCAAATAAATTATTATCATGGAGAAAATCACACAGCTGGTCTGCGACTACTTTCTCAAGGATCTTTGAAAGAAAGGGAAGATTAGATATTGGTCTATAGTTGGCTAACACCTCTGGATCCAGGGTGGGCTTTTTTAGTAGAGGTTTAATTACAGCTACCTTAAAAGACTGTGGTACATAGCCTGTTAATAAGGATATATTGATCATATCTAATATATGGGTGTTAACTAAAGGTAAGACCTCCTTGAGTAGCCTAGTTGGGATGGGGTCTAAGAGACACGTTGATGATTTAGATGAAGAAATCACTGCAGTCAATTCTTGAAGAAAAATTGGGGAGAAGGAATCTAAATAAATATTAGGTGTTACAGCTGTGTTTGAGGTTAGATAGGTGCTATCTGAGGACAGGAGGTCATGAATTTTGCCTCTAATAGCTAGGATTTTGTCATTAAAGAAGCTCATAAAATCATTACTGCTAAGGGTTAAAGGAATACAAGGCTCAATAGAGCTGTGACTCTCAGTCAGCCTGGCTACAGTGCTGAAAAGAAACCTGGGGTTATTTTTGTTTTCTTCTATTAAAGCTGAGTAATAGTTTGCTCTGGCATTGCGGAGGCCCCTCTTATAAGTTTTGAGACTGTCTGCCCAGATTAAATGAAATTCTTCCAGTTTGGTTAATTGCCAATTCCTTTCAGACTTTCGCGATATTTGTTTTGACTTACAGGTTTGAGAGTTATACCAAGGAGCGAACTTTCTTTGCTTTGTTAACTTCTTTTTAAGAGGAGCTACAGAGTCGACTGTTGTTCGCAGCGAGCCTACAGCGCTATCGACAAGATGATCAATTCGGGAGAGGTTAAAGTCGGTACAGGAAACCTCTGTTACTAAAGGACTTGGTATTGAATTTAACGACGGAGTAATCATTTCGTTAAATTTTGCGACAGCACTATCTGATAAACATCTAGTATAGTAACTGTTGCTGAGTGGCGTGTAATCGAGTAAAATGAAATCAAAAGTAATCAAATAATGATCCGATAGCGAGGGATTCTGTGGAAAGACTGTTAGGTTATCAATTTCAATTCCATACGTCAGAACTAGATCGAGGGTATGGTTAAAACAGTAAGTGGGTTCATGTACACCCTGACTGAAGCCAATGGAGTCTAGTAATGAGATAAACGCGGTAGCCAGGGAGTCATTATCAACGTCGACATGAATGTTAAAATCGCCTACAATAATAACTTTATCTGATTTAAGAACTAGACTGGATAAAAACTCTGAGAATTCAGATATAAATTCAGAATACGGGCCAGGAGCACGGTACACAATAACAAATAAAAGTGGCTGCGAGGTTTTCCAGGTCGGATGTAAAAGACTAAGAACTCATTCATAATAACTTTATTTATGTGGCACCTTTTAAAAACAAAGTTTACAAAGTGCTTTGACAAACAAAGCAAAATCAGTACAATCAATAATATAACAACAGCAGGTAATACAGCAACAACACACAATATAACAGAGGCAGACATATACAACATGGCAGCATCAAGGTAGTAGTAAGGAGTACAGGAGAAAACAGCAAAAGAATAAAATAAGTAAATACAATACAACTAAAACACTAATATATAAACAACACAAAAAAAATAAATAAATGGAGAACGACGACATCACATAAAAGCAAGTCTATAAAAATGGGTTTTAAGGAGTGATTTTAAAGAAGTTACTGATTCTGCAAACCTTAGATCCTCGGGCAGGTCATTCCAAAGCTGAGGGGCACTGATGGAAAAAGCTTGTTCGCCCTTAGACTTCAGCCTCGACTTTGGAACAACCAAAAGGCCCCTGCCCGAGGATCTAAGGCTGTGCACAGGCTCGTATGGGGTCAACATTCCTGTTATATAGCAAGGGGCCAGAACCAGACGTGCTTTAAAAGTGATCAGTAAAATCTTAAAATCAATTCTAAAACAGACAGGGAGCCAGTGAAGGGAAGCAAGAATAGGGGTGATGTGATGTCATCTGTTAAAACCAGTGAGAAGCCTAGCTGCTGCGTTCTGGACCAGTTGGAGGTGGGAGAGTGATTTATGGTTGATGCAGGAAAGGAGGGAGTTACAGTAGTCTAGTCTGGAGAAGATGAATGCGTGGATAACTTTTTCTAGGTCAGGGCATGAAAGCATGGATTTAATTTTTGAAATAATTCGTAATTGATAGAAACAGGACTGAACAACTTTCTTGATGTGGGGTTGAAAACTGAGATCTGAATCATATATAACTCTACACTTTTGGCTGTGGGCTGAACATTTGAAGATAATGGACTGTTTTTCTGATTGTTTTTGATGAGGCTGATTGATTTTGAGGAACTGAACAGCAGAATTTCTGATTTTGAGTTGTTGAGTTGAAGAAAATGTTGTGCCATCCAACAGTTGATATCTTTGATATAGTCTACGACAGCAGCTAGGCTTCTGGGGCCACCGGGTCTCAGCGGGAGGTATATCTGTGTGTCGTCTGCATAACAATAAAAAGAGACATTGTGTCGGTGAATGATATGACCGAGAGGAAGCATATAAATAGAAAATAAAATTGGACCTAAAACCGAATCTTGCGGTACACCACAGGTAACGTGAGCTGTTGAAGGGGAGTGATTACCTATGGTGACCGCAAAGGTTCTTTCTAAAAGATAAGCATAAAACCAACTAAGTGCAGTGTGCCTGATGCCAACCCAGGTTTTAAGGTGGTCGATTAAAATGGCATGACCTACAGTATCAAAGGCTGCACTTAGGTCTAAAAGAATTAAAATTGCACTCTCCACTCTATCGGTTGCTAAGAGAAGATCATTAGTTACTTTGAGGAGGGCAGTTTCTGTGCTGTGTAAAACTCTAAAACCTGATTGAAATTTCTCAAAGATGTTATTATGACACGTAAAAGCTAAAAGCTGTGTTGAAACCACCTTTTCTAAAACTTTGGATATAAATGGAAGTTTAGAAATTGGCCTAAAATTATTAAGAATTGAAGGATCAAGGTTTGGTTTCTTTAAAAGAGGTTGGACCTCAGCATGTTTAAAAGCAGTAGGAAAAATACCTTTTGTGAGAGAGCTGTTAATAATCAATAAAATACTGGGCCCAACTGTGTCAATGACATCTTTAAGAAAACTGGATGGAATAAAATGCGTGTAGTTGACTTCATGTGAGAGATAGTTTTAGTTAAAAGGGATAGAGAGATGGGTTCAAAACTGTTAAAATAGATGTGAGTCTCCCTACTGGCATGTACAGCATGAACTGGGGGGGTAATCTGTTGCCTAATATTTTCAACTTTATCAATAAAAAATTTTAAAAAGCCTCTCACAGAGCTTCAATAAGAGGGCTGCAGTCTTCTTGGGATATAATAAAAACATAATAAAGTCCAATTTATTACGAGTAATAAAATCATGACATAAAAATGATTTATTATTTAGGGATCTGATATTTAAAAGGCCGAAATTCACAGGGTCACTGTTAAAAACAAGGGGTGGAAGAGACTGACGGTGTACTTGAATTAAGTTGTCATAATTAGTGGCAGAAGGGCGTGATGATGAACGTGCTGTTGGTTTGCGGTGGGAAATGACAGTGGAGATGAAAGAGGGTATGCCAGTAATTTCATCTGAATAAACAGTTTGAGTGGGGAGATGCATCGGTGAGAGTGGCAGTACCTGGGGTGGGCAACAGGTGGAGCTGGCGCAGGAGATGGTGGTCTGAGAGGCAGGAGAGGAAGATGGGGGTAGAGTGGGTGTGTGGGTGTAATCAGAAAACTGTCATGGACATGTGGATGATTGGACTGCATACTGAATGTTCGAAGGGGGTGGCCCGGCCCGGGGGAGCCCTCCCGACCGTCTGATGACAGCCTCCTGCGGCGACTGTTCCCCGTGGTGGAGCGACGAGCCGTCTGACTGGCACTGGACGCAGGTGGAGGAGGTGGAGCAGTGGCAGGAGGAGAGGACACAGCGGTGGATGCAGGAGAGGTGACACCAGCCGCAGGTTGAGGAGACACAGCAGAGGCTGTGGGAGTGCTGCTGCCGGCTGCAAGTGGAGGCGGAGTAGCGGTGGCAGGGTGAGCCGTGGGGGCCGGGACTGGGGGGGGAATTGCCGGGTTGAGCCATGGCCTCGTCCATCAGGATGGTGAAGCGGTTGGAGAGCTCAACAGGTGGAACTCTCCCTGCAGCCGGATCTCCCTTTCGGCCGTGGCGCACCTCTGTCCAGGATGACCCGGATGGCTTTGGGGTGGAGGTATGGACCAGGAGGAGCCCAGTTTCGGTACCAACCACTGGATTAGGTGTTAACTCCGGTGTTGCCTCTCTGTCCCCTGCAGCAGCGGTGGTGGTGGTATCCAGTGCTCCTGTAACCAGCTGTCCAGCGGAGGAGCCGCTCAACTCAGCTGCAGCGTCCTTCGGGCCGGTCAGTGCGATGTCAGCGTACAGTGACGGCAGCCGGGGGAGCGTAGCTGTGGAGTCCAAGGCCACCTGTGACGGGGTGAGATGGCTGGAGGACCAGAGATAGGAGATGTGTTTCAACTGGCTGTCAGCCACAGCAATGAAACCATCGAGCATCCGGTCCTTTATTCGGATTACACTCTTCAGCCGCTCTATGTCCTCTTTTAGCCGTGAGTAATCATGATTGCAGTTCACACACACACAGCCATTATAGCAGGGAACAGTCCACAAAGCAGCCAACCTACAAAATTACGTTATTGCTATAAGAAAAACTTAAAACAAGAAAAGTTATCCCCTGACCGGTAAAATAAATAGCAATAAAAGCAGGTCTTGCGAGGTCCAGGCCTGTGCTTCTGCTCTCTGTGCACTGGTGAAGGATAATCTTAAAACAACATAAAATCCGTGTCCGATGACTAAAACCTCTATCCAGATAAAAAGATAGAACTTAAAACAACCCTGAATTAAAAGTATTTACTGGGATGTGGCCTATAAATGGATTAAAAACTAGATAAAATTCAAATCGCGACAGAGCCTCTGGCAGGTGGACACAGGACGCCGACACAATCGCACTGAACAGTGGGCAATAATAACACATTAAGTCATTCATTCACTTGTGCATTAACACATTCATTAACTCATTCATTAACTTGTTCGTTACTCATTTATTAACTCGTTCATTAATTCATTCATTAACTTGTTCATTAACTTGTTCATTATTCATTCATTAACTTGTTCATCATAGACCCAGGATGGTCCAGGTACGTCATCTGTAGACGTGGATGGCAAGAACAAAGTGAGGATACGTGACAAGCTGCGATGAAAACGTGTTACGTCACCCTGTTCATGATGTTAGCATGGTAGCATGCTAAGTGTAGCTAACCCTGTGTAGGTTTAGTCGTTTTTAAACATTGTGTATCTCTGATTTTCTAACAACTAAAAATGTGAATTGTGTTTTATCGGTAAAGATCAACTGATCATTGATTATTGATCATAGTCAGACATTCGATGGGATGTTTGTGTTGCCATGGAGACTCTATCAGTGTTTAATATTCAGACGTGACGTCATGTAAGCACCTGTCACTGGTTGGTCATACAAACTTTTATCAGACCAGCATTTCAGGATTTGAACAAACTTTATTAGCACTGTCTTTGTGACTAGTGACAACAGGAAGTGAGTCTAGTCGTCGTCCTCTCCCTTGTTTTCGATAACTTTCCTCATCCACCTGCTCATCCTGAACACGTGAGTGTAGAAGCCGTACTTCCCGTCTCTGTCGCAGCCTTCACCCCACGACACGATGCCCATCTGATACCAGCGGTTCTCTGCCGGGTACTGGACACACAAATACACAACAACACAAAAGGTTCATTGACAAAGCAGTCAGATCGCAAACAGATATATAAATATAAATATTTATACACTTCAGCACTACTGTTACATATATATACATATATATACAGATAGGCTATATAAACACATGATTCATTCACAGAGGTTCTGCAGCCTGGTCGCTCACTGGACGTTACTGTTACATTTATATTAATATAAATAAAATATATATTAACATCAACAACAGCAACTGAAAAGACATTTTACAGATGAAGTATTAGAAGATCACTGATTAGTAGTTTTACTATTTTTGATTAAAAAAAATCATGTTTAAATCAACAACACTTTAGATTTAAGTTGTTTTTCTCTGATGTTTTAATAAACTTATGTATTTTTAGATTTTGAATGTTTGTTGCATGAAACAAAATTTTTTGGGCTTTAAATAAATTAACATAAATAAAATAAATGTGTTAATGCAGAGTTCACAGTTAAA
The DNA here is from genome assembly GCA_035609425.1 of Epinephelus awoara. Lineage (NCBI taxonomy): Eukaryota > Metazoa > Chordata > Actinopteri > Perciformes > Serranidae > Epinephelus > Epinephelus awoara. The sequence continues at coordinate 22,936,495 of CM069317.1, forward strand.
CTTTAAACATAACCCAGATTACTAAGTGAATTAATGCCATGTTTAAGAGACTCATCAGTGATTTCGACACAACCTACTCTGAATAAATATTTTATTTTCTCCTGATGTGTCCAAATGTCTCTTCACTGATGGCCGAACAACTGATGTCCAAACACTTATGTCTCTGCACACTGAGGTACAAACAGCTGACGTTCAAACAACTGACGTCCAAACAACTGACATCCAAACAACTGACATCCAAACACTAACGTCCAAACAACTGACGTACAAACACCTGACATCCAAACAACTGATGTCCAAAAACTAATGTCCAAACAACTGACATCCAAACAACTGACATCCAAACACTAACGTCCAAACAACTGACGTCCAAACACTAACGTCCAAACAACTGACGTCCAAACACTAATGTCCAAACAACTGACTTCCAAGCAACTGACTTCCAAACCCTGACGTCCAAACAACTGACACTCAAACAACTGACTTCCAAACACTGACGTCCAAATATTAATGTCCAAACACTGATGTCCAAACAACTGACATCCAAACACTGACGTCCAAACAACTGACGTCCAAACACTAATGTCCAAACAACTGACTTCCAAGCAACTGACTTCCAAACACTGACGTCCAAACAACTGACACCCAAACAACTGACTTCCAAACACTGACGTCCAAATATTAATGTCCAAACACTGATGTCCAAACAACTGACATCCAAACACTAACCTCCAAACACTGACGTCCAAACAACTGACATCCAAACACTAATGTCCAAACAACTGACTTCCAAGCAACTGACTTCCAAACCCTGACGTCCAAACAACTGACACTCAAACAACTGACTTCCAAACACTGACGTCCAAATATTAATGTCCAAACACTGATGTCCAAACAACTGACATCCAAACACTAACCTCCAAACACTGACGTCCAAACAACTGACATCCAAACACTAACCTCCAAACACAGACGTCCAAACAACTGACATCCAAAAACTAACCTCCAAACACTGACGTCCAAACAACTGACGTCCAAACACTAACCTCCAAGCACTGACGTCCAAACAACTGACATCCAAACACTAACGTCCAAACAACTGACATCAAAAAAACTGACATCCAAACAACTGACATCCAAACACTAACCTCCAAACACTAACGTCCAAACAACTGACATCCAAGCAACTGACTTCCAAACACTGACGTCCAAATATTAATGTCCAAACATTGATGTCCAAACACGAATGTCTCCACACACTGACGTCTCTGCACAGCGACATCCAAACACCAATGTCTCTGCACACTGACGTCCAAACACTAACTCTGAGCAGAAGGACTGACAGATAGGTAGGTAGGTAGGTAGACAGACGGATGGATGGACGGATCAGGTCTGACTAAAGATGAGACTGTGATGGATTCAGAGTTCAGTTTTGCTCATGTGACAATGTTAGTTTGATGATGATGATATTTTTATTTTAGTGAGACTAGACCTTGCTGTATAAATGACATATAGTGACCTCTGTGATCATCACATTAAACTCTGATCACAGAAAAATTAAAATCTTATAGAAAATCTAAAAAAAAAAAAAAAAAAAGTTTAAAATCACAGCGTGGATTTTTCTGTTGCATTCATTAGGTCATTTTTTGTTATGGTGTTTTAATTATTTTTTACCATTTCAAAAATGATTTTTATCAATTAACAAATGGTCAAATTTATATACATTTAAGTTTAGATTTGGTATCAAAACTGTAATAAAAACTATATCAACCCATAAAACTGATGCAACATCTGATGAGACATGATGCTTTGATTATAATGGTGTAACAACCCCCGTATGTACACTCCCAAAATTAACACTTTAACAAATATAAAACCAAAACATGATGTTTGTCATATTTTATGACACAAAGAGCTGAGCTGTGTCTGTAATGTCCCTTGTCCCTAATAAACTGGTCTCTGTGGGTCGTTAAATTGTGTCGCTCACCTTCATCACAAACGGTCCACCGCTGTCTCCCTCACAGGCGTCTCCACGCTCATCATCATCTGGTTTATAACCTGGAACGCAGGTGACAGGGTCGTTTGAGCTCAATGCTAACATTAGAATGCTAACATGCTAACAATGTTAATGTGCTTTTTTTAATATAATACAATATTGTGACTTTAATAACACATTACATTTCATTACATTACATTAAATTATTTTCTGACGTATGATACCTTGATTTTATTTTTTTTTTATTTGATTTTTGATTTTACCAAATGTTTTTGACGTGTCTCACAGACGTTATGAATGACAGGCTGAACGTTACAGTAACGACTAAGGACAGGATGGCGTATTTTCAGTATTCCCTCGTCTTCCCGCCCAGTGCTGTTTGGTATGTTTGTCACTGAGTTTTTTAGAACAGATGCCGGAGTTCAGCATGAACGGTCTCTTTTTACTCCAAGTCTCAGTGACAGTCATCACATAACATATTTAAAGTACAAAAGCAAAACTGACATCATTATAAAGCCGAGTAGCCAAGTAACATGTCAACCTGATGATGGCGCTACATGAAAAGTCAAAAGGATTTATTCTCTGAAGAACATGAACGTCTGAAACAGTTTAAATCGGTTGTGAAGATGTTTGTGGACAGAAGACAGACTCTCATTCTCACAGTGTCTCTGCTGCGTCTCATTTATAGAACAACACTAGAAACATAAACATTACCAGCACAGAGCATGATGTTTGTGGACAGAGGACAGACTGTCGTCCTCACAGTGTCTATGCTACGTCTCATTTTTAACAGTAGATATAAAAACGTTACCGGCACAGAACATGTTGCTTGTGATCTTGACGGATGTGGAGCTGCGGCAGATGTCCTGGTCCACGATTGGTAGATGGATCTGTTGGAGGACTGTGGGTAAATTTCTGGCTGAAGGGTTCCAGGTTTCCTTCAGGTTCCCCCAGCCCGTCACTCGACCTTTGTAACCTTCGGTCATCAGACTGTCAGACAAAAACAACATGACTCACAGAGTACAACACGAGGGTCAAACAGTTGACGCTTTCTGTGTGACACTTACGCCCTGGCGACCTTCCTGCTGGGCAGGCAGACCGGGAAGATCTCATCGGTGAATGTGATTGGCCGCCTCATGTGCAATAGGGCAATGTCACGGTTCAGGTTTTCCCTCCAGTTATACTTTGGGTGGACGATGATCTCACTGATGGCCACGATTTTCTCGGTGCCGCGTTCAAACCTGAAATTCATCATTAATATTCTCGTGTTCTGATCTCAGATATCCGTTACACTCAGACAGGAAGTCTTACTTGGCCCTGTTGTGTTTGCCCAGTCGCACCAGGATGTCGCTGGAGGTGAAGTTCTTGTTCCAGGGCGGGTAGAGGATGCAGTGGGCAGCAGTGAGGATCCACTGATCGCTGATCAGACTGGCTCCGCATAGCAGCTCCTGTGGACTGCGCTTATATAGCATCACCTGCCTGTGAACCGTGATACATACACCAGTAGATACTTTGGTTTGTATCTTTCTCCTGATCAAATGTTGTTTACAACATGGTTACCAAAGTGACAGTTTATTGTTTTAAGTGTTGTTACCATGGTGCTGAGGCCACGTCGGCGTCATCGCCCCCAACGATACGTTGTTCTCGGTATGAATCCAGAAGCTCGTTCTCTTTTGCATCCACCTTGTTCTGTTTTTCAAACAGGGGGCGCTGTCCACACACTGTGACACACCCAGTACACCAGTCAGTTAACCAGTTAACCTTCCCTCTGTGTTCGATAAAAATAACACCTCTGGTATTCGCGGGTCATATTGACCCGAAGACAGAAGGAAGGTTAAACCAGTCAGTTAAGACACTTGCTAACTAGTTAATAACCACTCAGGCAGTTGACACTTGCTAACTAGTTAATAACCACTCAGGCAGTTGACACTTGCTAACTAGTTAATAACCACTCAGGCAGTTGATTTAGTCCGATGACTCGCTGACTCGTCACAACTCACCACTTTCTCCTTGTCCGAAGGTTCGAGGATTGAAAAATGTTTTTTTGGCAGGTGTCAGGACGGAGCGCTCCTGTCCTCCTTCTGTATCAGTGGACAAGTCCACCAACTGATCGTCTGAGAGACAGACACAGGTCACAGACAGACAGACAGACAGACAGACAGACAGGTAAGAGGCAGTTGACTGATCAGCAGTGGTACTCTGCAGGAGTTACTTGTATTTACCACACAGCTCCAGGTCGCAGTAGTCGATGGTCACGTTACCGGCGACCTCCACGTAGCACCAGGGGCCCTCGGGGTCATTGTCAGGGTTACGGCACTTGTTTCCTGGCAGAGTGACCTCGGGGATGAACCCTTTGTCCATGCTAAGGGCCTTTGCCTCCGGAGACGACCACTGCAGGCAGGTGTGTCCTCCCAGGGTGACGGCCAGGTCGCCAACATAGTCGATGCCATGATTGGGTACACACTCAGTGGTTTTGATTGGTTCAGGGGCCAACGTGGGTGGGACAAAGTCCTCACCTTCAAAGAAAAGACAGTGTTGTTGTACAAGTCATGATGTAGGAGCGCTGGATTTACAGAGACCTCATCAGAGACTGTTTGTACAAACACGATGAACATAGGTACCACCAGGACTGTAGACAGGTGGGGACTCTACAGATGTGTCAGGTGATACAGACTCATCACAGGTGGGGACTCTACAGGTGTGTGTCAGGTGATACAGACTCACCACAGGTGGGGACTCTACATGTGTGTGTCAGGTGATACAGACTCATCACAGGTGGGGACTCTACAGGTGTGTGTCAGGTGATACAGACTCATCACAGGTGGGGACTCTACAGGTGTGTGTCAGGTGATACAGACTCATCACAGGTGGGGACTCTACAGGTGTGTGTCAGGTGATACAGACTCATCACAGGTGGGGACTCTACAGGTGTGTGTCAGGTGATACAGACTCATCCCAGGTGCGGACTCTACAGGTGTGTGTCAGGTGATACAGACTCATCACAGGTGGGGACTCTACAGGTGTGTGTCAGGTGATACAGACTCATCACAGGTGGGGACTCTACAGGTGTGTGTCAGGTGATACAGACTCATCACAGGTGGGGACTCTACAGGTGTGTGTGTGGTGATACAGACTCATCACAGGTGGGGACTCTACATGTGTGTGTCAGGTGATACAGACTCACCACAGGTGGGGACTCTACAGGTCTCCTTCTGGACTGTGGGGTCTTTGGTGAAGCACCAGGGTCCATCTGGGTTGTTGTTTGGGTTTCTACAGAAGTTCTCGTGAAGGATGCTGTTTGGTTCTGAAGCATTGTACTCCCTACAGACAGACAGACAGGTTACCTTATTTTGGGATGTTGGTCTGTCTGTTGGTTACGTTATTACGGGATGTTAGCCTGTCTGTTGGTTACCTCATTATGGGATGTTGGTCTGCCTGTTGGTTATGTCATTATGGGATGCTGGTCTGTGTGTTGGTTACCTTATTTTGGGATGTTGGTCTGTGTGTTGGTTATCTTATTATGGGATGTTAGTCTGTGTGTTGGTTACCTCATTATGGAATGTCAGTCTGTCTGTTGGTTACCTTATTATCGGATGTTGGTCTGTCTGTTGGTTACTTCATTATGGGATGTCAGTCTGTCTGTTGGTTACCTTATTATCGGATGTTGGTCTGTCTGTTGGTTACCTCTTTATGGGATGTTGGTCTGCCTGTTGGTTATGTCATTATGGGATGCTGGTCTGTGTGTTGGTTACCTTATTTTGGGATGTTGGTCTGTGTGTTGGTTACCTTATTATGGGATGTTAGTCTGTGTGTTGGTTACCTCATTATGGGATGTCAGCCTGTCTGTTGGTTACCTTATTACGGGATGTTGGTCTGGTTGTTGGTTACGTCATTATGGGATGTAGGTCTGTGTGTTGGTTACCTCATTATGGGATGTTAGTCTCCCTGTTGGTTACCTTATTATGGGATGTTAGCCTGTTTGTAGGTTACCTCATTAAGCAATGTTGGTCTGTGTGTTGGTTACCTTAATATGGGATGTTAGCCTGTCTGTTGGTTACCTCATTAAGCGATGTAGGTCTGTCTGTTGGTTACCTCATTATGAGATGTAAGTCTGTCTGTTGGTTACCTCATTATGGGATGTTAGTCTGTCTGTCAGTTACCTTATTATGGGATGTGGGAAGCTGCTCGTCCAGTATTGACATTGTATTCCTGACCGTGTGATGTTGATGTTTCCTTCATATTTAATTCCTGTACCAGAAATACACTGACCTACACACACACACACACACACACACACACACACACAGACACACTCTGTCAGTACTTATGAGCATTTTATTACAATAAGTTTACATTGAGTTTGTATGCATTTACCTTCTATACACTGTCTGATGATGTCGATGTTGTTCTGTGTTCTTACCAGCTGAGTTCCCTTACAGTCTGAGAGACAGACAGACGGACAGAGAGAAAGACAGATGGATGGACAGACGAATGGATGGACAGACAGACAGGTAGTTGGATGTTTGTGACCTCAGGTTGTTTGATCTGTTTTGGACTTTGTTCATGTTTGTTCATGTTCACAGAACAGATCAGATTAAAGTTTAAAGAGTGCAATATAAATCATCTGCACACAGAAACCGTTTTATAAGTTTAAACCAATGTTTAAATGTGAAGTCATGAATGATTTTCACACAGACATAAATGATTTTAATAGTTTTAAATAAATAAATGTATCTTGTTGTATTTTTTCTGTTAGTGAGATGAAGCTGCAGAAAATCTCACCCAGATATTTTTCCCAGAAGTTTTCCTGTAGAAGAGACAGACAGTTTAAACTGAGCAGTATGACGAGTACTGGGAGTGATTAAATCATTACTACAGTTACAGTTACTGTCTTACAATTACTTTTACTGTTGGAACAACAGAGTGAATGGGAACAGAACAAAGTAGAGTCATACTGTTTTATCTGCCTGTTCGAACACCTCTCTGGCTTCTTCATGGTCACAGATTTCTTCCACACATTCTCTCTCCAGGTTCCCTTTTGTCAAATAATTCACATAAATAATAAAGATGAAAAAGATACAACAATGACAATAATGACCATTTAGAATAAAAATAATAATAAGCAGCGGTCCAGGATCTTCAGGTAATATCACTGTGTAGAAAAACGATGTTACAATTAAAAGCCCTGTTTTACTTCAGTTTAATAATTTTAACAAGAAAATATTTTTAAAATAACCAAAAAGTAAAGTAAAAGTACTGATCAGACAGACAGGTGGAAAATTAGACCAAATTAAATTCAACGTATGTTTCATTTCTTTAAAATATTGCGTGATGTTGCCGCATTAACCTTTAAAAAAATCACTCAGATATGAACTCTGTGAGTTGTGAACTGGTGATGTGTGAAATACAGCTGGGTGTCTCACCTGGCTTCACCTCCTCAAACAGCTGATTGGCTCGACGGCTCCTGACCAACACCTGTGACGCCAACTGGCTCTTCAGGAAAACTACGGATGGACAGAAGGAAGGATGGATGGATGGATGGATGGACAGGTACAGACAGAGACACAGACAGACAGGTGCAGACAGAGACAGACAGGTACAGACAAAGACAGACAGGTACAGAAAGAGACACAGACAGACAGACAGACAGACAGTAAATTATTAGTTATAAGTTACTGAATAAAAGCTTCTGGTGTTTTAACAGGTGTTTGTATTATTTTGTCCACCCTGCTGATGACAGAGAACGATAAATATTTAAATGTTAAAATCAAACTGAACATGAAAATGTCCTGAACTGAGTAATTACGTTGAGATTATGCTGCCTGTCCCTAATAAAGTGACCAGTCAGTTTAGTTTTATTAACAGTCAGTCAGTCAGTCATTAAACAGAAAGTTATAAAATACTTTACTGAAAGTAGAAATACTAACACTGCGGTTTATACTACTTCCTGCGTTATGATGTCAACGACCTTTAATACTTTGATCTGTAACCATGGATCGTGTGTGTTTGTGTGTGTGTGTGTGTGTGTGTGTGTGTGTGTGAGAGAGAGAGAGAGAGAGAGAGAGAGAGAGTGTGAGTGAGTGAGTGAGTGAGAGAGAGAGAGAGAGAGAGAGAGAGAGAGAGAGAATAGAAAATACTGTAAACTGAGGCAGGTGTGTTAATTATCAGAGAATATAAATACTACAGTACAATAGAAAGTTAAACTGAAATAATGAATTCAGAAAATCTATAAATTATTTCTGTAAATAACTTTTAGGAACTATATGAATATTGATTATCAGGATCAGTAATACTTTATATTTCTACTGCTGCTGCCACTGTACCACAAATTACTGCTCCTGGATCTGTGACTGGCACTTCTTGTACCACTATGACTATGACTCAGCAGTACTTAAAGAAGTATGAGGTGTGGTGTGGGTACATGAACTATGACTCAGCAGTATTTAGAACAATATGAGGTGAAGTAGACGTACCGTGGTCGGCCAGGCAGCTCTGCAGCAGAAACAGCAGGAGAACAGCAGCTGGTTTAGATTTTGGTTTAACCATGGTCCAGATCTCTGACAAGTAGAGCCTCACAGTCTGTCTTCAATCTGTCTTTGTCTGTCCCTCTGTCTATGTTTGTGGCTCTGGGGGCGTGAGAGGTGGGTGTTAGTGACTGAAGGTCATAGTGTGAATAAGAGTGATGAGTCGGACGTGTTTGCTTTGACTCAACCAGTTCAGGACGTCCAATAACCTGCACTACTGCTGTACTCTGACCGTAGAAAGGACATCTGTAGGATCTGCACTGTAAAATCAACAAAAGCCTGTAAATAAATGGTAAAAGCACTGGCAGCAAAGTTTCCAAACAGATATTGTAAAAATTACAGGAAATAACCGTATCACAGAACTACGTACAATAATATGTCAGAATTAATTAAAATACAGTATATTATAGTTGATAAATGCCCATTATACTGTAAAATAACATATATTATCTCAAAAAATATTAAAATTCAGATACCCTTCAGGTGAATCTCTGTAATTTGACAGTATCTAAAAAACTCTGAAAAATGGTAAAAACACTGGCAGCAAAGTTTCCAAATGGATATCGTAAAATTACAGTAAATACATACAATAACTGTAAAAATATGTAGTAGATGTCACAGTCAAAAATAATGAAAATACAGTATATTATAGTTGATAAATGCCGATTATACTGTAAAATAACATACATATTATGTCAAAAAACATAATAAGGCCAAGATAGGCAAACTAAAATAAAAGTCTACTACACCCCCAATCCAATATACTACTGCAAATAAATATAGGTGTATTAAAAAAAGTCAATTTCAGTTCATACTATTCATTTGATAGAGTCAGTCAGTCACTAAGTAAGTTAATGTAAATAAATAAAAGTGTGTTAAAAAAGTATATTGCAGTTCATTGTTTGTAGTCCAGTGGAATCCCTCCAAGTACAAGTGCAGCAAGATACTCACGTGTACATCATTTCCAATAGGGACACAAAGAAGGAAGGATGGCTGATGAGGGAAACTTTGTGAATGTTGGTGTTAGCAACACCAACAGCATTGTGCAAGCCCTGAGAGAGCACCCAGGTATTGGCGAGTTTTTGCATGCACATACAAGCATTGGGGTACACTCTACCACAGTGGACAAGTCAAGTTCATTTCTGAACTTTTCATTTGATGTAGATGGAATTTGCATGGAGTTGCAGAATCTGCAGGGGGTCCAAGGTGGTATCCACTACCTGCATTCTGCCCAGACTGTACCTGCTAAATCTGGCTCCACACTACCACCTCATAAAAAAACACCTGGACCTGACAAAGTACAGCGATCAGGGCCTAACTGCTCTGAGAAATGCTGCTGGGCACACAATGGGCTATGTAGATGGTGGCTACATACTGCTCCTCACTGTGCTTCCAGAGGATCCGCAGAAGCCAGACACGAGGTTGGTCCGGAAAGAGCTGTACAATGTCATGGCATTGGAGCTGCTCAATGATGTGATTACGAACTTCCAGGAGTTGCTCAAGAACCTGCCAGATGAGGAGAAAGCTCGTCCCACCATCCGCAAGCAAACCTCATTTGACACGTCGAGGTTCCATGTCTTGAGGCGAGATGCAACATTTATCATGTCTTTGATTGACCGTGCGGTTGCGAAGTCCAATTCGTGTTACTTCATGAAGGTTATCATTTTTCTCAACCAGTTTGGTCAGAAAGACATAGAGCCACTGGACATCACGGACACTGTGGACCCCTCTCACGTGAGATCCGTTTCTGTTCACTTTGCCTGCAACATTGTTGCAAAAGACCCTCAGACCCATGTCTTTCTTTGCACGCTTTGGTCTGCAAGACCTTGCTGGCCAAATGGGAGCCCTGTTCACTACACTTGGGCTACATGAGGCTACCAATTTCCAGAGCAACCTGGATAACAGGGGCATGGATGTCAGCAAAGAGCTGTTGGATGTCCTTGAGAAGCATGGTAAGCTGACTTTCCTCCAGCTGTATGTGGACTCACCACATGCCCACATACGGATGCCATTCAAGCATCCTGTAAATGGTACGATAGTGACGTATGGCCTCTCTCACCCGAACTTCCAGCCCAACCTTCTCCGACGGGCAGGCAGCTACCTGCGCCATATGAGAGAACTACCTGATAGGATGGTGGGGCAACTGGCATGCAGGATCGAGCAGATGGTCAGGTTTGAGGATAGTGTCTTGTGGATCCTTGATCCGGCTGAGCACTTCAACCTTGAGAGATTGAGCCACCTGTTGCAAGTCCATGCATTCCTTTTGCCATTCCAGGACTCTGGAACAACCGGTATCATGGCAGTTCTCCGCGATGTCCTGCTCTGTCTTACTTACAACATAGGGACTTTTTTGTGTCAATTGGTAACCATGAATCTGAGCGAACTACGATCACATGTGGGGTTCCTCAAGGGCCCATTCTCGGACCACTTCTATTTAACATCTATATGCTACCCCTAGCCCAGATTATGGAACATCACAACACCTCCTATCATATGTATGCCGACGACACACAACTCTATATCTCAGTGTCATCACATGACTATGGCAAGGCAAGGCAAGTTTATTTGTAGAGCACAATTCGTACACAAAGTAATTCAAAGTGCTTTACAGAAGAAAGTGCTTTATAGAAGAAACTATAGTCCCTTACTCTTATTGAGTAACTGTATTCATCAAATCAATGACTGGATGTGCCAGAATTTTCTCCAGCTAAATCCAGAAAAGACAGAGGTATTAATTTTTGGCCCTAGAAATGAAAGGGCAAAGATCAGCGCCCACCTTGGCTCTATGTCATGGACAGCTACAAATCAAGCCAGAAATCTTGGTGTTATTATTGAGTCAGACCTGAACTTCAACAGCCATTTAAAGCTTATTACTAAATTTGCCTATTACCACCTGAAAAATATAGCTAAAATTAAGGGGTTTCTGTCTAAACAAGACATGGAAAAACTTATTCATGCATTCATTTTTAGTAGGTTGGATTATTGCAATGGCTTATTTACAGGCCTTAACAAAAAATCAATCGGACAGCTGCAGCTGATTCAGAACGCTGCCGCCAGAGTCCTTACAAACACCAGGAAAATGGACCATATTACACCGGTCATTAAATCGCTACACTGGCTTCCTGTGAGTCAAAGAATAGATTTTAAAATCTTACTGCTGGTCTACAAAGCCCTAAATGGTCTCGGACCAAAATACATGCTTGATCTACTGGTTCCCTACGAAGCATCCAGACCCCTTAGGTCATCTGGAACAGGTTTGTTGTGTGTTCCAAGAACAAGAACCAAGCAAGGTGAGGCAGCATTCAGTTATTATGCTCTTCACCTGTGGAACAAACTTCCCGTAGATCTGAGGTCTCAGCTCAAACTGTTAAATCAGGGCTAAAAACACTATTGTTTACTGAAGCGTACTCTTAGATTAAATACTTACCTGCTGTATTCTACTGCCCGTACTTTTTAACTACACATCCTGATTTATGTCTTTTATTATTCTACTTCTTTCCTTATCCTGACTGTTAAATGTATTGAGCCTGTTTTAATTTTATGTGACTGTATTTTATTATTATCACTGTCATTCTCAATTTCTATTTCCCTTTTTAACCTCCTTGGCCCGATCAGCCCGCCGACGGGCTGAGAAAACGCTGCACGTCATTGAGCACTGTAAAAAACGTACCGAAATTTGACGGCGGTGTTTACTTTCAATTCTCGATCAAAGTTTAGACTCTAATGATCACAAAACAGGGTCGGGTGTCTGTCTTAGTGCAAACGTTACCTTTTTATGGTGATTTTAATCTGTTTTGGTACGAAATCAGGACATTTAAATTTTGCGACCACTGCGGAATCAAAGTTGTATAGTGTAACATAGACTTCCTCTGTACGGCCATGTTTGTAGTCTTTGGAAAGTGGAGAAGCTACTGAATCGATCGACACCTACCATTCTAAGAACTACAAATCCCAGCTACGTAAAAATTCGAGCGTAAAACCTGCGTAAACTATGCGCTCTTGCCGGCTTTTACGCACAGCGCCTCACAGACGAAGACAGACCGCTGAACTGCACCCTGCACACTCGGGTCAAGTGCTTATGAAAAAAAACATTTCAACGATGGAAAAGAAAACTTTTAACACCAAGAGGGATATGGCGGACATCCTCTTTGAGATACAGCGGGGGTCCGACGTTGACATAGAGGATTCGTCGGACTCCGACAGCAGTAAAGACGCCGGCTCCGCGGAGGAGGCTCTGTTTACGAGTCGCGTGGACTCAGTTTACGAGTGAGTACCGGTATTTGCATTTATCTATAAGGCTCAGTGTTGTGTAAATTGTGTAAATTTTTATTTTCATGGAACACCAAACCCCCAGGTTTGTCATAAACCTGTAAACACAGTAGTAAACAATAGTAGTAGTAGTAGTAGTAAACACAGTAGTAGTAGCAGTAAACACAGTAGTAAACAGTAGTAGTAGTAGTAGTAAACACAGTAGTAGTAGCAGTTAACACAGTAGTAAGCTTGGCAATTCAATAGTAGGCCTATTGAGTATTACCGTTTTACTATATTTGTTTATTTTTGGCTAACTTTGTTTTCAGATATTGCATTGTATCTGTAAATACAAATGTAAACAAATTATAGTAGAGGTCATGGCTACATATTTACACACCTTTTCCGTCCTTTGTTGAAATGTACAAATGTTATTATTTATTTTTGTTCTACATAGTAATTTTTCACCATTTTCTTAGCCTCCAAGAAGAAGGGAGTGAGGAGTGTCCAGGTCCATCAGGGGTTTTCACACCTCCGGCACTCCCTGCACCAGTCACCCCACCCCCACCCTTTCCTGCAAGAGAGGTGTCACCGCTTATAAGGTATGTGTACAGATCAATTGTGTAGTTTTGGTCTCTAAAATGAATAATACACTCTTTACTGCTTCAATTATGTATTTATATGTCTTATTCTATGTAGAAATTGATGTGAATCATCAGTCTGTGTTGTAAATATAATATATAAATATATATATTGTTTTATTTATTTTATATTTGTTGCACTCTTACTTTATTTTACATTGTTTGCACAGAATGGTTGTTTGTTTCTATGTTTGCAATTTTCTGAAAATAAATATACTCCCTGTGGAGCCAAAAAAGTAGAAGTTCCTGTTATTTTTCATTATTCTGTATTGCATATAGACATATAATTGCAGAATGTAAAAAAAAAATGATGAGGCACAAGGTAAATTTCATATCCAAAAGCTCCAATAGTTAGTAGTAGACTACTAAAATGAAAATTTATTGTAATTTGGAGCCAGTTTTCATCAGAGGGAGAAAATAATCCCTTTGGCACAATTTGGCACAAAAGTGTGCCAAACTGAGTTCTCGCCTGGGTGTATCCTTACAAAAACCTTGATGTGGGCTTCACTGTTAGCCCAAATTCTATCAACTTTGGTAAATTTGTGGTCAAGGAGTGGATGAAGCTAATTAGTGGTGTCTGGGTGCATGAAATCATTGCTGGCATAGTGTTTTCCTCTGTCAAAAAAATAAAATATTTTGGCGAGAGTAAAAAAACGTAATTTTTCCTCTGGTTTATTCCAATTTACTCAGGCTTAATGACAGATACAACACTTCTGACACTTGGAACACATTCTCTGAAGTCCCTAGATGTCCAAGGACACCAAGAACATGCATATAACCTTTAGTAAAGTGTAGTAATTACACATTTACTATGGGTATGTCTTTTTAGGCGTTTTTTCCTGAAAATATGCTGTGAGTGCAAGAGGTTAATCAACTGTTTTTATTGTTTTAAATTGTGTCTTGTTGCTTTAAATGTCTCTGTAAAGCACTTTGAATTACCTTGTGTTGAATTGTGCTATACAAATAAACTTGCCTTGCCTTGCCTTTCTTGTGGACAGTCTGACACAGGTATACGATGACAATGTGGGAGTGGCACGCTACGATGCAGTGTGGTAGGCATTCCAGTATGAGCTGGCCATGGAGGAGCTGATCTATGGTTGCCCTCTCTCGCCGCGGGATTTTGAGCTTAGCGTCAGTTTGGGGACAAACACGGTCAGTGACAAAAGTCTCAGCAAGCAGAGAGGCTTCCTTGGTCTTGCTCCTCATTGCAGCGCAAGTGCTGGCGAAACACCGCCGCCCCTGGATCACTGGACCCAAGACAAGCTCCAGATCCAGCGCATTGAGCGTGTCTTTGCCCTGTGCCAGACCCTGGATGCATCCCCGGCTCTCACAGGCACTGCCCTCGTCAATGTCCTTTTGTGCGACCTGTTCAAAAGTAACACGGACATTCCGACGGCAGCCCTTAAGTCCAACCACCTGCCCGGAAGGCTTGTCGGTGCGTGGCCCCTTGAGACCTTGTCCAAGGACCTGGCCGAAAAGGACAGTTTCCCAGTCCCAAACAGCTTCGGCAAGGCCCGGACTTAGGTCACGCAGGCCGGTAAGGACGTGGAAGAGTGCTTGATGCAAGGATTGATAGAATCCAAGCTCAACTTCTTCCCGGCCTTCAAGTTCCGGGACGTGAGGGGGACTAAGAGGATCTGGTGGAACTTCCGGGAGTACGTCCAGATCCACCGCAGCGACTGCCAGCTCTTTCCGCTCTCCGTGGTGGCGAGCATGACACTCCAGGTGTGTGTGGAAGTGGAGAGGTGCTCCCTTACGTAGTCCCGGAATCTTGAGAAGTACAGGGACCACGGAATGCCCTGGATGGAGAAGGTCCTCACTCGCCTTCCACCAGGGTTAAAGAAGACCCCCAACACCACGATGAGGGTGCTGACCTTTGCGAGTTGTGTCGGCATGATCATGAACAGCGATTATGTTGAGTTGGAGAACTGACGTGCTGACGTATTGCGGTAAGCAAGTTGTGTCATTTCCGGTGTTTCTGTGGCAGCGTCTCTGTACTCTCTGTGCTCTGGTGAATCCTACTAGCCTGCTTTCTGCTTTCTCACTTCAGTTGCTTAAAACGTCTACTCCAAGTCTTAACCCACACTAGTTCTGTTTAAGCACTTACAGCTCTCCTCCTTTCTACGACTTTCTCGCTAATCTCTTAGCTGTTGTTTGCACGTTACTAGCCTTGGTAGCTACATTAGCTTTACAGCTAGCGATGGCTTCTCCCTCTGCTCTCTCTTGCCCGGTGTGCCACATGTTCAGTTATGCCTCTGCCTCCTTTAGTGACAGTGGTAATTGTAACAAGTGTAGCTTAATTGTTGCGTTGGAGGCCAGGCTTAGTGAATTAGAAGCGCGGCTCCGCACCATGGAAAATCACTCAGTAGCTGCGGTAGTTAGCCAGCCCCCTGTAGCCGGTGCGGAGCCACATAGCATAGCCTTAGCTCCTGCTAGCGGTCCTCCGGTAACTCCTGTTCAGCCGGGACGTTGGATAAGTGTGCGCCAGAAGTGTAGCTCCAAGCCGAAGCCCACGGTTCACCACCAGCCTGTTCACGTCTCCAACCGCTTTTCCCCACTCAGCGACACACCCGCTGACGATAAAACTCTGGTTATTGGCAGCTCTATTTTGCGGAACGTGAAGTTAGCAACACCAGCGACCATAGTCAAATGTATCCCTGGGGCCAGAGCGGGCGACATCGAATCAAATTTAAAACTGCTGGCTAAAGATAAACGTAGATTCAGTAAGATTGTTATTCACGTCGGCGGCAATGACACCCGGTTACGCCAATCGGAGGTCACTAAAATTAATGTTGCCTCGGTGTGTGAATATGCAAAAACGATGTCGGACTCCGTAGTTTTCTCTGGACCCCTCCCTAATCTGACCTCTGATGACATGTTTAGCCGCATGTCATCATTTAATCGCTGGCTGTCCAGGTGGTGTCCAGCGAACGATGTTGGTTTCGTTAATAATTGGCAAACTTTCTGGGGAAAACCTGGTCTCATTAGGAGAGACGGCATTCATCCCACTTTGGATGGAGCTGCTCTCATTTCTAGGAACCTGGAAAATTTTATTAGCAGATTAAATCCCTGACAACCCAGAGTTGAGACCAGGACAGAGAGCTGCAGTCCTATACGCCTCTCTGAGCTTCTAGTTCACTTACCCAGCCATAGTTTTCATAGTTTTATACCAACGGTGTCTGTCCCCCGACCACCTAAGTTATTTAAATCTAAAATTAAACAAAGAGGAGTTGTGCATAACAACCTAATAAAAATTAAAACCTCTTCTGTGACAGAAAGACAAAACAGGAGAATTAAATGCGGACTGTTAAATATCAGGTCTCTTTCGTCTAAAGCAGTGTTAGTAAACGAATTAATATCAGATAATCATATTGATTTACTCAGTCTCACTGAAACCTGGCTGTGTCAAGATGAATATGTCAGTCTAAATGAATCCACTCCTCCCAGTCATAATAATACCCACATTCCTCGAGGCAGCGGCCGAGGAGGGGGAGTTGCAGCCATTTTTAACTCTAGTCTGTTAATCAGCCCTAAACCTAAACTAGATTATAATTCTTTTGAAAGCCTTGTTCTTAGTCTTTTACATCCGACCTGGAAAACCTCGCAGCCACTTTTATTTGTTATTGTGTACCGTGCTCCTGGCCCGTATTCTGAATTTATATCTGAATTCTCAGAGTTTTTATGCAGTTTAGTTCTTAAATCAGATAAAGTTATTATCGTAGGCGACTTTAACATTCATGTCGACGTTGATAATGACTCCCTGGCTACCGCGTTTATCTCATTATTAGACTCCATTGGCTTCAGTCAGGGTGTACGTGAACCCACTCACTGTTTTAACCATACCCTCGATCTAGTTCTGACGTATGAAATTGAAATTGATAACCTAACAGTCTTTCCACAGAATCCCTCGCTATCGGATCATTATTTGATTACTTTTGATTTCTTTTTACTCGACTACACGCCACTTAGCAACAGTTACTATACCAGATGTTTATCAGATAGTGCTGTCGCAAAATTTAAGGAAATGATTACTCCGTCGTTAAATTCAATCCCAAGTCCTTTAGTAACAGAGGTTTCCCGTACCGATTTTAACCTCTCCCGAATTGATCAATTTGTTGATAGCGCCGTAAGCTCGCTGCGAACAACACTTGACTCTGTAGCTCCTCTTAAAAAGAAGTTAACAAAACAAAGAAAGTTCGCTCCTTGGTATAACTCTGAAACCCGTAAATTAAAGCAAATATCGCGAAAGTTTGAAAGGAATTGGCGATTAACCAAACTGGAAGAATCTCGTGTAATCTGGGCAGACAGTCTCAAAACTTATAAGAGGGGCCTCCGCAATGCCAGAGCAAACTATTACTCAGCTTTAATAGAAGAAAACAAAAATAACCCCAGGTTTCTTTTCAGCACTGTAGCCAGGCTGACTGAGAGTCAAAGCTCTATTGAGCCTTGTATTCCTTTAACCCTTAGCAGTAATGATTTTATGAGCTTCTTTAATGACAAAATCCTAGCTATTAGAGGCAAAATTCATGACGACCTGTCCTCAGATAGTACCTATCTAACCTCAAACACAGCTGTAACACCTAATATTTATTTAGATTCCTTCTCCCCAATTTCTCTTCAAGAATTGACCGCAGTGATTTCTTCATCTAAATCATCAACGTGTCTCTTAGACCCCATCCCAACTAGGCTACTCAAGGAGGTCTTACCTTTAGTTAACACCCATATATTAGACATGATCAATATATCCTTATTAACAGGCTATGTACCACAGTCTTTTAAGGTAGCTGTAATTAAACCACTACTAAAAAAGCCCACCCTGGATCCAGAGGTGTTAGCCAACTATAGACCAATATCTAATCTTACCTTTATGTCAAAGATCCTTGAGAAAGTAGTCGCAGACCAGCTGTGTGATTTTCTCCAGGATAATAATTTATTTGAGGAATTACAGTCAGGATTTAGAGCGCATCATAGCACTGAGACAGCTCTCGTTAAAATCACAAATGACCTTCTGATTGCTTCAGACAAAGGACTCGTCTCTGTACTTGTTTTATTAGATCTTAGTGCAGCGTTTGACACTGTTGACCATGAAATTCTGTTACAGAGACTGGAACACTTAATTGGCCTAAAAGGTTCTGCACTAAGCTGGTTTAAATCATATTTATCTGATCGTTTTCAATTTGTTGATGTTCATAATGAATCATCCGTACGTACTAAAGTTTGTTTTGGAGTTCCGCAAGGTTCTGTGCTCGGACCAATCCTATTTATTCTATATATGCTTCCTTTAGGTAACATCATTAGAAATCACTCTATAAATTTCCATTGTTATGCGGATGATACACAGTTGTATTTATCGATGAAGCCAGAAGAAAGGGATCAATTAACTAAACTTCATAATTGTCTTAAAGACATAAAAACCTGGATGAGCACCAATTTCCTGATGTTAAATTCAAACAAAACTGAAGTTATTGTTCTTGGCCCCAAACAACTCAGAGACTCTTTATCTGATGACATAGTTTCTCTCGATGGCATTGCTCTGGCCTCTACCACTACCGTAAGAAACCTCGGAGTAACATTTGATCAAGATCTGTCTTTCAATTCTCATTTAAAACAAACCTCACGGACTGCATTTTTTCATCTGCGTAATATTGCAAAAATTAGGCCTATCTTGACCCAAAAAGATGCAGAAAAATTGGTCCACGCTTTTGTTACCTCGAGGCTGTATTACTGTAACTCTCTACTATCAGGTAGCTCTAGTAAGTCTTTAAAAACTCTTCAGCTAATTCAGAATGCAGCAGCACGTGTACTAACAGGAACTAAGAAACAAGATCATATTTCTCCTGTTTTAGCTTCTCTGCACTGGCTCCCTGTAAAATCCAGAATTGAATTTAAAATCCTACTGTTAACTTATAAAGCTGTAAATGGTCAAGCTCCGTCATATCTTAGAGAGCTCATAGTGCCTTATTATCCCACCAGAACTCTGCGCTCTGAGAACGCAGGGTTACTCGTGGTCCCTAAAGTCTCCAAAAGTAGATCAGGAGCCAGAGCCTTCAGCTATCAGGCTCCTCTCCTGTGGAATCATCTTCCTGTTACGGTCCGGGAGGCAGACACCGTCTCCACATTTAAGGCTAGACTTAAGACTTTCCTCTTTGATAAAGCTTATAGTTAGGGCTGGCTCGGGCTTGCCTTGTACCAGCCCCTATTTAGGCTGACTTAGGCCTAGTCTACCGGAGGACCACCTTTAATGCACCGGGCACCTTCTCTCTCTCTCGCTCTCGCTCTCTCTCTCTCTCTCCCTCTCTCTCTCGTATCCTATTACTGTATCTATTTTACTCGGCCATTCTGGATGTCACTAACTCGGTTTCTTCTCCGGAGCCTTTGTGCTCCACTATCTCTCAGGTTAACTCGTATTGCAGCGGTGCCTGGATAGTGTGACGTGTGTGGTTGTGCTGCTGCCGTGGTCCTGCCAGATGCCTGCTGCTGCTGCTGCCATCATTAATCATTAGTCATACTTCTACTGCTATTATAGACATATGATATTATCATACATGTATACTGCCTGATACTAATATATACTTTCAACATATTGTACCACAGTAGCCAGAACTATAACGACAGTATTATTACTTTCATGAATGTTGTTATAAGCTACTGTCATTACCGAGGATGTCATACAGATTACTGTATTGTGTCATACAGATTACTGTTAATTTGTTATGCTGATCTGTTCTGTACGACATCTACTGCACGTCTGTCCGTCCTGGAAGAGGGATCCCTCCTCAGTTGCTCTTCCTGAGGTTTCTACCATTTTTTTCCCCCGGTAAAGGGGTTTTTTTGGGGAGTTTTTCCTTATCCGCTGTGAGGGTCTAAAGGACAGAGGGATGTCGTATGCTGTAAAGCCCTGTGAGGCAAATTGTATTTGTGATATTGGGCTTTATAAATAAAATTGATTGATACAACCACCTCAGAGACCTGCTGAGTGAAATGAGCCAGACCTTCAGCCAGAAGGATCTGCAGAAATTTCAGATCCAGTCAAGGTTCACCCTCCCAAAGGCCTTCAACATGGTGATCTGGAAACTTCATGTAGACATCCCGTCCCGTCTTGTTGGCCAAGTCCTACCTGCCGTCAGGATGCCCCAGAAACCTGACCTTCCAGAGGACAAGGTCCCAGAGGAGGACGTTCAGGCGGTTGATCCTCAGGACGATCTCAGACCCCTTGAGAGGTCCCAGGCGTTGTACCTGCCTGCAAATTCCTCCAGGCAGTGGTCAGCAGAAGAGTTGTCCTTCATCTCCAGAGACCCCAAGGTGAAGCACAGGCAAGCATATCAGGAGTACTGTGAGAAGTGCAAGGAGGAAAAGATGGTCATGAGAACTTACAGAGCCTTCTCTCAAAAAAGAGTCAACCTTCTGGTAGAAGACGATGTCTGAAAAGGAGTTTTCAGACAGGTAGTCGGGTTAAGTTAGTGTGCGCTTAAGTAGTTTAGGGTGTAGTTGGTAAGGATTATAGTATGTTGTTAAGTGTAGTTGTGAAGTAAGTATTTGTTAAGTAGTTTAGTAATTAGTTGGTAAGGATTTAAGCAATTAGTTGTCAAGGATGTAGGCAATTAGTTGTTAAGGACTGAGTTCTTGCACAGTTTTTGTGTTTAGTTGTATGTGTTTTCGCTTTAGTACGTTAGCACAGAGCAAGAACAAGACAAGAAAGACCAAAAAAACAAAAACAAAAACAAAAAAAATTTCCACATGGACTCTGCCTTGACGTGGCGTGGAGGCTTGTGTGTCTCAGTGATCATAGGGATACTGGAGATTGGCTTTGGCCAGCAGAGTTTACTCCTGTTTGGTAAGGCAGGAGTAAGCTATGCTGGCTAGAGCCAATCTCCGGAATCCCTCTGATCACTGAGACCAGACTTAAGAGTCGTACAAAAAAAAATAAAAAAATAAAAAAAGCAAACCAACATTTTTAATAAGTAATAATAAGCAATTAATGAAAGTGTTTAAACCAAAAAATAGAAAAAAGAACCATGTTTCATACCTGTCTGGGTCTTCCTCAGGTACTAAACAAAGGAGGTGGACAAAAGGTGAACATATCCAGGTCCTAAAGCAAGAAACATTAAAAGGTGGACTTGTCAGGATAGCTGCAAGAGACATTTTCAGGTCAAAATCCAAGTCAGAAATGAGCTTTTCCTTCCAGTACTCCTGCTTTTATAGCCTGCTATTTGCGTTATATTTTATAATTAAAGTTAAGATGTGCAATCTTTTTTAATTTATAGAGAGATGGACCCTTGATCTACCCCCCCCCCCCCCCCCCCATTTGTGACCCTTGCCTTTCCAATGGTACCAAGATCGCGGCTGTACGACCTACCGTTCCAGAGTTATGGCCGTTGCAAATGCAAGGTGTTGTTGTAGATGTCATATAAGTAGCACAATCAAAAGGAAGGAAATTTGTTTCAGCCTACAGTGCTGAGGACTGACCCCTTTAAAACACTCTCTGTGCCGATTTTCAGCCTTAAAAAACAATGTCAAAACATCTTTTTATATGCGTATTGGCTGCAGTGGAGATCAGACAAACTGGGGCCTAATTAAGCCTAAACGCTATCACAATTATCCCATGAAAACCGAAGCTCGCTGCCGTGTCTTGAAGAGCATTAATCCACAAAATCCTTGATCCAACTGCACAGAGTAGGGCTCTCTAGCAGGCTCGCAAGGGCTTTTTTATCCGTTATCATCTAAATATGCCACTTCTCTGCAGAGGAGGGTTAAGGGGATGAATACCACTGATGGCCCGTGGGCCATCCTCTTTTTTGGGAATATCTTCTGATAGGAAGGTGGTAGTGAGCTGTAAGCGCACTCTATCCCCCCCTAATTGGGCCACGGGCTTTGCAACGAGAGCCGCCCAGAGTGTCTAGGACTTTGGGTTGGCGAGATATGGGCGTTTAAATTTTTAAATTGGTTGTATCTCGGGAATGGAAGGTGGTAGAAAGATGCGGACACGACAGGCGTGTTGAGTGCTCCCAAATTAGGTGTGACGCCACCCAGTCTCGAGTCTCTACGACGTACCGTTCTGGAGTTATAGCGGTTTTAATTTTGCCAAACGTGTAAGATAATGCAAAGTGTTGTTGTAGATGTCATATAAGTAGCACGATCAAAAGGAAGAGCTCATTCTACATTCGGACAACGGAGAGGTAAGACGTACTTTTTGTTGTTGCTGACTGTTAGGTTTTCAAGGTAGCTACATGTAAATATTTGGTATTTTAGGTGAGTTCATAGAATAAATGGTATTTATGTAGAAGTTTATGAAGTGTCATGTAGAATTTTATGAACGTCATTCTAGATGTGGACAATGGAGAGGTAAGACGTACTTTTTGTTGTTGCTGACTGTTAGGTTTTCAAGTTGCATGTAAATATTTGGTATTTTAGGTGAGTTCATAGAATAAATGGTATTTATGTAGAAGTTTATGAAGTGTCATGTAGAATTTTATGAACGTCATTCTAGATGTGGACAACGGAGAGGTAAGACGTACTTTTTGTTGTTGCTGACTGTTAGGTTTTCAAGGTAGTTACATGTAAATATTTGGTATTTTAGGTGAGTTCATAGAATAAATGGTATTTATGTAGAAGTTTATGAAGTGTCATGTAGAATTTTATGAACGTCATTCTAGATGTGGACAATGGAGAGGTAAGACGTACTTTTTGTTGTTGCTGACTGTTAGGTTTTCAAGTTGCATGTAAATATTTGGTATTTTAGGTGAGTTCATAGAATAAATGGTATTTATGTAGAAGTTTATGAAGTGTCATGTAGAATTTTATGAACGTCATTCTAGATGTGGACAACGGAGAGGTAAGACGTACTTTTTGTTGTTGCTCACTGTTAGGTTTTCAAGGTAGTTGCATGTAAATATTTGGTGTTTTAGGTGAGTTCATAGAATAAATGGTAGTTATGTAGAAGTTTATGAAGTGTCATGTAGAATTTTATGAACGTCATTCTAGATGTGGACAACGGAGAGGTAAGACGTACTTTTTGTTGTTGCTGACTCTTAGGTTTTCAAGGTAGTTGCATGTAAATATTTGGTATTCTAGGTGAGTTCATAGAATAAATGGTATTTATGTAGAAGTTTATGAAGTGTCATGTAGAATTTTATGAACGTCATTCTAGATGTGGACAACGGAGAGGCAAGACGTACTTTTTGTTGTTGCTCACTGTTAGGTTTTCAAGGTAGTTGCATGTAAATATTTGGTATTTTAGGTGAGTTCATAGAATAAATGGTATTTATGTAGAAGTTTATGAAGTGTCATGTAGAATTTTATGAACGTCATTCTAGATGTGGACAACGGAGAGGTAAGACGCACTTTTTGTTGTTGCTGACTGTTAGGTTTTCAAGGTAGTTGCATGTAAATATTTGGTATTTTAGGTGAGTTCATAGAATAAATGGTATTTATGTAGAAGTTTATGAAGTGTCATGTAGAATTTCATGAACTTCTTAATGTTTAACTATGCAATACCATTGTAAGGCAAACTTTTTGTGTTGTAGTGAGTAGACATGCCACCCCAAGACCGTAACTGCGATGAGTCCCTGATTGTGAACCCCCCTGTGTTTGAGGGGTGGATGGAGGAGATTTTAGCTGAGGAGGAGTGGTTGTGGTCGTCGTCGTCGGAGGAGGACGAGGACGAGGACCAGGCCCCAGCAGTCCCTGGCCTGGCAGTGGTTGCCCGTTATCCATGGCTGCCCCTGCAAGGTGATGATGTCCATCTGGAGCCAGTACCAGAGCTGCTCGCCCAGGGAGCAGGTCCAGGTGCGTCCGGGTCTGACCGTGCCCACCCCTCATCCACAGTGGAGGAGATAGAGGACATGGAGGAGGGTGGTCACTCCCCCTCACCTGTGTTTGACTCAGACGAAAGCCCCCCTCCTCCCTACGAAGGTCCCCCGCGCTACTTCCGTGTGCCCGACATGGAGGAGGATGACCCGGAGGAGGTTGGTCCCTCCCGCTCACCTGTGTTTGGCCCGGACGAAAGTCCCCCTCCGCCTTACGAAGGCCCCCCCCCCTACTTTTATGTGAACCCAGGACCATGTTCATGTAGGTATTGTCTTTATTTGGCGGAGGCGGTACCAGCTGTTCCCCTGTCTTGGTCGGATGCGGAGGAGGAGCAGGAGGAGGAGGAGTCCGGGCGCTCCAGTGCTGAACCAGACAGCTCATCCTCCATGTATTTTTCTGCAGTGGAGGATATGGAGCTGTCTGGTCCATCTTCACCATCCACTGGTGTGTCATATGTCACTGCTTGGGACTCCTCTCCTCCTAGCCCATCCAGCTCTTCCACCTCTTCTCCTGGATCCAGTCCTGAAACTGAGTCAAGTTATTTGAGTGACTAGTTTTTGTTGTAATTGTTGTTAAAATGTATGTTGTTTGTTCATGTTACTTAAAAAATAAAGTTGATAATGTCAAGTGCTGAAAAGGGTTAGTGGAAGGAGACTGAACTCGACATTGTTAGGTTAGGGGATTGTAATGTCAAAATTGTTTTAAATAAATAATAGTGCCCCATGAATTTGTGTTTTTATTGTGTTTTTAATAGGATAAGGGGTTTTAAGCACGATTAGTAATTGAGTGGGTTAGGCAAGAAGGGATATACACAGAGTCTGCCCCTATGTTGACCAACGACAACATAGTTGTGTGGACAGACAGAGGCAGGGTTAGGCAAGAAGGGATATACACAGAGTCTCCCCCTATATTGACCAACGACAACATAGTTGTGTGGGGAGACAGAGGCAGGGCACTGGCCGGCGCAAGTTAGTCACCAGCCACCTCCCACTTGCTGTCCTGAGCCACATAGAGGAGAAAAGAAGAAAGGAGAGAAGAGAGGAGGGGAGGGAGGAGAATGGGAACGCGAGGTCTCCATGACGCCACTTGCAATGACAGAGCACAGCTGTCTAAAAAGGATATTTACTCCAAAAGAGGGGGGAGTTACGCAAAAGAAATAATAATGAATGAATAATGAATAATTAAGGAGACTAAAGGAGCTGCCAGCTATATAGTAGGTAAGCGTACTATAACCCTGCCAAGTAGAAATGAAAAAAGGAAAGGGCAGGAGTGAGTCCCAAAATTGGTAAGGTGGTGCTTTAAAAAAAATGTTTTTAAGCATGGCATTTGCAGACTGCCAGGCGTAATTAAAGGTGGATTGTAGTCCTAAAAACATTGGAAAGCATAAGGCATGGCATAATTTACAGGTGATATTATATAATGTAAATGGTGTTTTTTTAATCCTAAGGATTATTGAAGTGGGTTAGGCAAGAAGGGATATACACAGAGTCTCCCCCTATGTTGACCAACGACAACATAGTTGTGTGGGGAGACAGAGGCAGGGCGCTGGCCGGCGCAAGTTAGTCCCCTAGCCACCTCCCACTTGCTGTCCTGAGCCACATAGAGGAGAAAAGAAGAGAAGAGAGGAGGGGAGGGGGAGGAGAATGGGAAGGCGAGGTCTCCCCGACGTCACTTGCAATGACAGCCCTCTAAAAAGGACAGTTGCTCCAAAAGAGGGGGGAGTTACGCAAAAGAAATAGACTAAAGGAGCCGCCAGCTATATAGTAGGGAAGCGTACTATAACCCTGCCAAGTAGAAATGAAAAAGGGAAGCGGCACGAGCGAGGCCCAAAAAGTGGTAAGGTGGCGCTTTAATGTTTTGAAGCATGGCATGTGCAGACTGCCAAGCGTAATTAAAGATAGATCAATGAAAAATGGCCCAATAATGATTGAAAAATGAAAGAAAAAATCTGCATAAATCATAATATATAAATAATACATAAATAAAGAAAGAATATATAAATATATAAATATTATATAAATAAATAAAGAAATAATAATATTAGAGAAATAAATTGATATCATTAATTAAAGGAATCAATCACTAAGTATTAGGGTTAAGATTGCTTAGGTTTAAGACTGCGTAGGGTTAAGGGTGGTTAGGTTTAGGCATGAAATTCAGTGAGGTTAGGGTTAGGGTTAGGGGTTAGGAGTGGGGGGTAAGAAATCCCCTCTCCAGCCGGAGAGAGGATGGTGCACTGTCCTTCACTTCCAGGGTATTCCTTTCCATGCCGACCCCCTGAGGTACCACCACCCTAAGGTGGTGGGTGTTCAAAAAATTAGGCTATGAGCCTTAGTGTAGTCGGGCCTTGCGCGATATTTCGGCCTAATTTGGCCTTCCTCAGGCGCACCGACTAAAATAATGATGGGGAGGGCCTCTCTTGGCTTCTCTCCCAGTTCTTCCCTTTGTTCTTAGCTTTTCTTTTTGTATTATTTTACTTTCTTACTGTTTTTAGTTTTAATTTTGTGTATTATTTTACTTTCTTGCTCTCCCCTTCCTTTCTCCTTTCAACCTCTTCCCTGTCTTTCCTTCTCCCCATCTGCCTCTCTACCCTCTACCTGCCCTCTATTTATAGTGTCTGTCTTGTGTGTCAACTCTGTTTCTTTCTGTTCGTCACTGTTTCTTTGTGTTCGTCCTTTCACTTATTTGTGCTTTATTTGTGTCCTATTTGACTTTCTTCTTTGTTGACTTTCTTTATTTTAGTCCCCTTTTCTGTTGTTTATTCTTTGTTTGTGTCTATTTTGACTTTTATTTACTTATTTGTCCTTCTAAGTGTCTTATTTGACTTTCTTTTATTTATGTAGGGCTAGGGATGGTTAGGTTTAGGCAAGGGGAGGGATGGTTAGGGTAAGGGTTAGGATATTGGGGAGGGGGGTATTAACTTGGGATAAATTGGAGGGGGTCAGCATGGTCAGGAATCCCGGAAGGAGGCACTGGCTGGTTAGGAGTGGGGGGTAAGAAATCCCCTCTCCAGCCGGAGAGAGGATGGTGCACTGTCCTTCACTTCCAGGGTATTCCTTTCCATGCCGACCCCCTGAGGTACCACCACCCTAAGGTGGTGGGTGTTCAAAAAATTAGGCTATGAGCCTTAGTGTAGTCGGGCCTTGCGCGATATTTCGGCCTAATTTGGCCTTCCTCAGGCGCACCGACTAAAATAATGATGGGGAGGGCCTCTCTTGGCTTCTCTCCCAGTTCTTCCCTTTGTTCTTAGCTTTTCTTTTTGTATTATTTTACTTTCTTACTGTTTTTAGTTTTAATTTTGTGTATTATTTTACTTTCTTGCTCTCCCCTTCCTTTCTCCTTTCAACCTCTTCCCTGTCTTTCCTTCTCCCCATCTGCCTCTCTACCCTCTACCTGCCCTCTATTTATAGTGTCTGTCTTGTGTGTCAACTCTGTTTCTTTCTGTTCGTCACTGTTTCTTTGTGTTCGTCCTTTCACTTATTTGTGCTTTATTTGTGTCCTATTTGACTTTCTTCTTTGTTGACTTTCTTTATTTTAGTCCCCTTTTCTGTTGTTTATTCTTTGTTTGTGTCTATTTTGACTTTTATTTACTTATTTGTCCTTCTAAGTGTCTTATTTGACTTTCTTTTATTTATGTAGGGCTAGGGATGGTTAGGTTTAGGCAAGGGGAGGGATGGTTAGGGTAAGGGTTAGGATATTGGGGAGGGGGGTATTAACTTGGGATAAATTGGAGGGGGTCAGCATGGTCAGGAATCCCGGAAGGAGGCACTGGCTGGTTAGGAGTGGGGGGTAAGAAATCCCCTCTCCAGCCGGAGAGAGGATGGTGCACTGTCCTTCACTTCCAGGGTATTCCTTTCCATGCCGACCCCCTGAGGTACCACCACCCTAAGGTGGTGGGTGTTCAAAAAATTAGGCTATGAGCCTTAGTGTAGTCGGGCCTTGCGCGATATTTCGGCCTAATTTGGCCTTCCTCAGGCGCACCGACTAAAATAATGATGGGGAGGGCCTCTCTTGGCTTCTCTCCCAGTTCTTCCCTTTGTTCTTAGCTTTTCTTTTTGTATTATTTTACTTTCTTACTGTTTTTAGTTTTAATTTTGTGTATTATTTTACTTTCTTGCTCTCCCCTTCCTTTCTCCTTTCAACCTCTTCCCTGTCTTTCCTTCTCCCCATCTGCCTCTCTACCCTCTACCTGCCCTCTATTTATAGTGTCTGTCTTGTGTGTCAACTCTGTTTCTTTCTGTTCGTCACTGTTTCTTTGTGTTCGTCCTTTCACTTATTTGTGCTTTATTTGTGTCCTATTTGACTTTCTTCTTTGTTGACTTTCTTTATTTTAGTCCCCTTTTCTGTTGTTTATTCTTTGTTTGTGTCTATTTTGACTTTTATTTACTTATTTGTCCTTCTAAGTGTCTTATTTGACTTTCTTTTATTTATGTAGGGCTAGGGATGGTTAGGTTTAGGCAAGGGGAGGGATGGTTAGGGTAAGGGTTAGGATATTGGGGAGGGGGGTATTAACTTGGGATAAATTGGAGGGGGTCAGCATGGTCAGGAATCCCGGAAGGAGGCACTGGCTGGTTAGGAGTGGGGGGTAAGAAATCCCCTCTCCAGCCGGAGAGAGGATGGTGCACTGTCCTTCACTTCCAGGGTATTCCTTTCCATGCCGACCCCCTGAGGTACCACCACCCTAAGGTGGTGGGTGTTCAAAAAATTAGGCTATGAGCCTTAGTGTAGTCGGGCCTTGCGCGATATTTCGGCCTAATTTGGCCTTCCTCAGGCGCACCGACTAAAATAATGATGGGGAGGGCCTCTCTTGGCTTCTCTCCCAGTTCTTCCCTTTGTTCTTAGCTTTTCTTTTTGTATTATTTTACTTTCTTACTGTTTTTAGTTTTAATTTTGTGTATTATTTTACTTTCTTGCTCTCCCCTTCCTTTCTCCTTTCAACCTCTTCCCTGTCTTTCCTTCTCCCCATCTGCCTCTCTACCCTCTACCTGCCCTCTATTTATAGTGTCTGTCTTGTGTGTCAACTCTGTTTCTTTCTGTTCGTCACTGTTTCTTTGTGTTCGTCCTTTCACTTATTTGTGCTTTATTTGTGTCCTATTTGACTTTCTTCTTTGTTGACTTTCTTTATTTTAGTCCCCTTTTCTGTTGTTTATTCTTTGTTTGTGTCTATTTTGACTTTTATTTACTTATTTGTCCTTCTAAGTGTCTTATTTGACTTTCTTTTATTTATGTAGGGCTAGGGATGGTTAGGTTTAGGCAAGGGGAGGGATGGGTTAGGGTTAGGGTTAGGGGGTTAGGATGAAGGGGTAAGAAATCCCCTCTCCAGCCGGAGAGAGGATGGTGCACTGTCCATCTTTAACTTCCAAGATTCCCTTCCATGCTGGCCCCCTGTAAGTACCACCACCCTAAGGTGGTGGGTTTTCAAAAAATTAAGGCTTGTAGCCTTGGTAGAGTCGGCCTTTGCGCAATATTTCGGACCGTTTTGTCCTTCATCAGGCGAACCGACTTTTATAAATGTGGAGAGCCTTTTTTGGCTTCTTCTCTCATTTCTCCCTCTGTTTTATTTGACACTTTGTTTAGTTTTCTTTGTACTTTGTTTAGTTTTAATTTGTCACTTTGTTTAGTCTTAATTTGTCACTTTGTTTAGTCTTAATTTGTCACTTTTTTTAGTCTTAGTATTTTTCTCTTTTTTTAGGCTTGATTTTTTATATTTTTCTACTTTCCTCTCCCTACCTTTCTCCTTTCTACCCTGTCCCTGTCTTTCCCTCTCCCCTACTGCCTCCCTGTGTCTGCCTACCCTCTATTTATATTCTCTGTGTCTGTCAACTCTGTTTAGTTTCTCTTCTTTCTTACTTGTTCTTATATGTGTCTTCTTTGACTTTCTTTCTTATATATGTCTTCTTTTGACTTTCTTTGTCTTGTATTATTATTTGTAGTCCCCTCTTTCTTGTATTTATTCTTCATTTGACTTATTTGTCCTTTTTAAATGTCTTTCTTGACTTGTCTTGACTTGTTTGTCCTTTTTAAGTGTCCTTTTTTTGACCTTTCTTTTCTCTTTGGGTTAGGGTTAGACTAGTTTAGGTTTAGGCAAGGGGGTGGATGGTTAGGTTAAGGGTTAGGATATTGGGTGGGGGGTATACAGCTTGGGATAATATTGAGGGGGGCCAGCATGGACGGGAATCCCGGAAGGAGGCACTGGCAGGTTAGGATGAAGGGGTAAGAAATCCCCTCTCCAGCCGGAGAGAGGATGGTGCACTGTCCATCTTTAACTTCCAAGATTCCCTTCCATGCTGGCCCCCTGTAAGTACCACCACCCTAAGGTGGTGGGTTTTCAAAAAATTAAGGCTTGTAGCCTTGGTAGAGTCGGCCTTTGCGCAATATTTCGGACCGTTTTGTCCTTCATCAGGCGAACCGACTTTTATAAATGTGGAGAGCCTTTTTTGGCTTCTTCTCTCATTTCTCCCTCTGTTTTATTTGACACTTTGTTTAGTTTTCTTTGTACTTTGTTTAGTTTTAATTTGTCACTTTGTTTAGTCTTAATTTGTCACTTTGTTTAGTCTTAATTTGTCACTTTTTTTAGTCTTAGTATTTTTCTCTTTTTTTAGGCTTGATTTTTTATATTTTTCTACTTTCCTCTCCCTACCTTTCTCCTTTCTACCCTGTCCCTGTCTTTCCCTCTCCCCTACTGCCTCCCTGTGTCTGCCTACCCTCTATTTATATTCTCTGTGTCTGTCAACTCTGTTTAGTTTCTCTTCTTTCTTACTTGTTCTTATATGTGTCTTCTTTGACTTTCTTTCTTATATATGTCTTCTTTTGACTTTCTTTGTCTTGTATTATTATTTGTAGTCCCCTCTTTCTTGTATTTATTCTTCATTTGACTTATTTGTCCTTTTTAAATGTCTTTCTTGACTTGTCTTGACTTGTTTGTCCTTTTTAAGTGTCCTTTTTTTGACCTTTCTTTTCTCTTTGGGTTAGGGTTAGACTAGTTTAGGTTTAGGCAAGGGGGTGGATGGTTAGGTTAAGGGTTAGGATATTGGGTGGGGGGTATACAGCTTGGGATAATATTGAGGGGGGCCAGCATGGACGGGAATCCCGGAAGGAGGCACTGGCAGGTTAGGATGAAGGGGTAAGAAATCCCCTCTCCAGCCGGAGAGAGGATGGTGCACTGTCCATCTTTAACTTCCAAGATTCCCTTCCATGCTGGCCCCCTGTAAGTACCACCACCCTAAGGTGGTGGGTTTTCAAAAAATTAAGGCTTGTAGCCTTGGTAGAGTCGGCCTTTGCGCAATATTTCGGACCGTTTTGTCCTTCATCAGGCGAACCGACTTTTATAAATGTGGAGAGCCTTTTTTGGCTTCTTCTCTCATTTCTCCCTCTGTTTTATTTGACACTTTGTTTAGTTTTCTTTGTACTTTGTTTAGTTTTAATTTGTCACTTTGTTTAGTCTTAATTTGTCACTTTGTTTAGTCTTAATTTGTCACTTTTTTTAGTCTTAGTATTTTTCTCTTTTTTTAGGCTTGATTTTTTATATTTTTCTACTTTCCTCTCCCTACCTTTCTCCTTTCTACCCTGTCCCTGTCTTTCCCTCTCCCCTACTGCCTCCCTGTGTCTGCCTACCCTCTATTTATATTCTCTGTGTCTGTCAACTCTGTTTAGTTTCTCTTCTTTCTTACTTGTTCTTATATGTGTCTTCTTTGACTTTCTTTCTTATATATGTCTTCTTTTGACTTTCTTTGTCTTGTATTATTATTTGTAGTCCCCTCTTTCTTGTATTTATTCTTCATTTGACTTATTTGTCCTTTTTAAATGTCTTTCTTGACTTGTCTTGACTTGTTTGTCCTTTTTAAGTGTCCTTTTTTTGACCTTTCTTTTCTCTTTGGGTTAGGGTTAGACTAGTTTAGGTTTAGGCAAGGGGGTGGATGGTTAGGTTAAGGGTTAGGATATTGGGTGGGGGGTATACAGCTTGGGATAATATTGAGGGGGGCCAGCATGGACGGGAATCCCGGAAGGAGGCACTGGCAGGTTAGGATGAAGGGGTAAGAAATCCCCTCTCCAGCCGGAGAGAGGATGGTGCACTGTCCATCTTTAACTTCCAAGATTCCCTTCCATGCTGGCCCCCTGTAAGTACCACCACCCTAAGGTGGTGGGTTTTCAAAAAATTAAGGCTTGTAGCCTTGGTAGAGTCGGCCTTTGCGCAATATTTCGGACCGTTTTGTCCTTCATCAGGCGAACCGACTTTTATAAATGTGGAGAGCCTTTTTTGGCTTCTTCTCTCATTTCTCCCTCTGTTTTATTTGACACTTTGTTTAGTTTTCTTTGTACTTTGTTTAGTTTTAATTTGTCACTTTGTTTAGTCTTAATTTGTCACTTTGTTTAGTCTTAATTTGTCACTTTTTTTAGTCTTAGTATTTTTCTCTTTTTTTAGGCTTGATTTTTTATATTTTTCTACTTTCCTCTCCCTACCTTTCTCCTTTCTACCCTGTCCCTGTCTTTCCCTCTCCCCTACTGCCTCCCTGTGTCTGCCTACCCTCTATTTATATTCTCTGTGTCTGTCAACTCTGTTTAGTTTCTCTTCTTTCTTACTTGTTCTTATATGTGTCTTCTTTGACTTTCTTTCTTATATATGTCTTCTTTTGACTTTCTTTGTCTTGTATTATTATTTGTAGTCCCCTCTTTCTTGTATTTATTCTTCATTTGACTTATTTGTCCTTTTTAAATGTCTTTCTTGACTTGTCTTGACTTGTTTGTCCTTTTTAAGTGTCCTTTTTTTGACCTTTCTTTTCTCTTTGGGTTAGGGTTAGACTAGTTTAGGTTTAGGCAAGGGGGTGGATGGTTAGGTTAAGGGTTAGGATATTGGGTGGGGGGTATACAGCTTGGGATAATATTGAGGGGGGCCAGCATGGACGGGAATCCCGGAAGGAGGCACTGGCAGGTTAGGATGAAGGGGTAAGAAATCCCCTCTCCAGCCGGAGAGAGGATGGTGCACTGTCCATCTTTAACTTCCAAGATTCCCTTCCATGCTGGCCCCCTGTAAGTACCACCACCCTAAGGTGGTGGGTTTTCAAAAAATTAAGGCTTGTAGCCTTGGTAGAGTCGGCCTTTGCGCAATATTTCGGACCGTTTTGTCCTTCATCAGGCGAACCGACTTTTATAAATGTGGAGAGCCTTTTTTGGCTTCTTCTCTCATTTCTCCCTCTGTTTTATTTGACACTTTGTTTAGTTTTCTTTGTACTTTGTTTAGTTTTAATTTGTCACTTTGTTTAGTCTTAATTTGTCACTTTGTTTAGTCTTAATTTGTCACTTTTTTTAGTCTTAGTATTTTTCTCTTTTTTTAGGCTTGATTTTTTATATTTTTCTACTTTCCTCTCCCTACCTTTCTCCTTTCTACCCTGTCCCTGTCTTTCCCTCTCCCCTACTGCCTCCCTGTGTCTGCCTACCCTCTATTTATATTCTCTGTGTCTGTCAACTCTGTTTAGTTTCTCTTCTTTCTTACTTGTTCTTATATGTGTCTTCTTTGACTTTCTTTCTTATATATGTCTTCTTTTGACTTTCTTTGTCTTGTATTATTATTTGTAGTCCCCTCTTTCTTGTATTTATTCTTCATTTGACTTATTTGTCCTTTTTAAATGTCTTTCTTGACTTGTCTTGACTTGTTTGTCCTTTTTAAGTGTCCTTTTTTTGACCTTTCTTTTCTCTTTGGGTTAGGGTTAGACTAGTTTAGGTTTAGGCAAGGGGGTGGATGGTTAGGTTAAGGGTTAGGATATTGGGTGGGGGGTATACAGCTTGGGATAATATTGAGGGGGGCCAGCATGGACGGGAATCCCGGAAGGAGGCACTGGCAGGTTAGGATGAAGGGGTAAGAAATCCCCTCTCCAGCCGGAGAGAGGATGGTGCACTGTCCATCTTTAACTTCCAAGATTCCCTTCCATGCTGGCCCCCTGTAAGTACCACCACCCTAAGGTGGTGGGTTTTCAAAAAATTAAGGCTTGTAGCCTTGGTAGAGTCGGCCTTTGCGCAATATTTCGGACCGTTTTGTCCTTCATCAGGCGAACCGACTTTTATAAATGTGGAGAGCCTTTTTTGGCTTCTTCTCTCATTTCTCCCTCTGTTTTATTTGACACTTTGTTTAGTTTTCTTTGTACTTTGTTTAGTTTTAATTTGTCACTTTGTTTAGTCTTAATTTGTCACTTTGTTTAGTCTTAATTTGTCACTTTTTTTAGTCTTAGTATTTTTCTCTTTTTTTAGGCTTGATTTTTTATATTTTTCTACTTTCCTCTCCCTACCTTTCTCCTTTCTACCCTGTCCCTGTCTTTCCCTCTCCCCTACTGCCTCCCTGTGTCTGCCTACCCTCTATTTATATTCTCTGTGTCTGTCAACTCTGTTTAGTTTCTCTTCTTTCTTACTTGTTCTTATATGTGTCTTCTTTGACTTTCTTTCTTATATATGTCTTCTTTTGACTTTCTTTGTCTTGTATTATTATTTGTAGTCCCCTCTTTCTTGTATTTATTCTTCATTTGACTTATTTGTCCTTTTTAAATGTCTTTCTTGACTTGTCTTGACTTGTTTGTCCTTTTTAAGTGTCCTTTTTTTGACCTTTCTTTTCTCTTTGGGTTAGGGTTAGACTAGTTTAGGTTTAGGCAAGGGGGTGGATGGTTAGGTTAAGGGTTAGGATATTGGGTGGGGGGTATACAGCTTGGGATAATATTGAGGGGGGCCAGCATGGACGGGAATCCCGGAAGGAGGCACTGGCAGGTTAGGATGAAGGGGTAAGAAATCCCCTCTCCAGC
This sequence comes from Epinephelus awoara, assembly GCA_035609425.1. Taxonomy (NCBI): domain Eukaryota; kingdom Metazoa; phylum Chordata; class Actinopteri; order Perciformes; family Serranidae; genus Epinephelus; species Epinephelus awoara. The sequence goes on from CM069317.1 coordinate 22,971,494, forward strand.
CGGAGAGAGGATGGTGCACTGTCCATCTTTAACTTCCAAGATTCCCTTCCATGCTGGCCCCCTGTAAGTACCACCACCCTAAGGTGGTGGGTTTTCAAAAAATTAAGGCTTGTAGCCTTGGTAGAGTCGGCCTTTGCGCAATATTTCGGACCGTTTTGTCCTTCATCAGGCGAACCGACTTTTATAAATGTGGAGAGCCTTTTTTGGCTTCTTCTCTCATTTCTCCCTCTGTTTTATTTGACACTTTGTTTAGTTTTCTTTGTACTTTGTTTAGTTTTAATTTGTCACTTTGTTTAGTCTTAATTTGTCACTTTGTTTAGTCTTAATTTGTCACTTTTTTTAGTCTTAGTATTTTTCTCTTTTTTTAGGCTTGATTTTTTATATTTTTCTACTTTCCTCTCCCTACCTTTCTCCTTTCTACCCTGTCCCTGTCTTTCCCTCTCCCCTACTGCCTCCCTGTGTCTGCCTACCCTCTATTTATATTCTCTGTGTCTGTCAACTCTGTTTAGTTTCTCTTCTTTCTTACTTGTTCTTATATGTGTCTTCTTTGACTTTCTTTCTTATATATGTCTTCTTTTGACTTTCTTTGTCTTGTATTATTATTTGTAGTCCCCTCTTTCTTGTATTTATTCTTCATTTGACTTATTTGTCCTTTTTAAATGTCTTTCTTGACTTGTCTTGACTTGTTTGTCCTTTTTAAGTGTCCTTTTTTTGACCTTTCTTTTCTCTTTGGGTTAGGGTTAGACTAGTTTAGGTTTAGGCAAGGGGGTGGATGGTTAGGTTAAGGGTTAGGATATTGGGTGGGGGGTATACAGCTTGGGATAATATTGAGGGGGGCCAGCATGGACGGGAATCCCGGAAGGAGGCACTGGCAGGTTAGGATGAAGGGGTAAGAAATCCCCTCTCCAGCCGGAGAGAGGATGGTGCACTGTCCATCTTTAACTTCCAAGATTCCCTTCCATGCTGGCCCCCTGTAAGTACCACCACCCTAAGGTGGTGGGTTTTCAAAAAATTAAGGCTTGTAGCCTTGGTAGAGTCGGCCTTTGCGCAATATTTCGGACCGTTTTGTCCTTCATCAGGCGAACCGACTTTTATAAATGTGGAGAGCCTTTTTTGGCTTCTTCTCTCATTTCTCCCTCTGTTTTATTTGACACTTTGTTTAGTTTTCTTTGTACTTTGTTTAGTTTTAATTTGTCACTTTGTTTAGTCTTAATTTGTCACTTTGTTTAGTCTTAATTTGTCACTTTTTTTAGTCTTAGTATTTTTCTCTTTTTTTAGGCTTGATTTTTTATATTTTTCTACTTTCCTCTCCCTACCTTTCTCCTTTCTACCCTGTCCCTGTCTTTCCCTCTCCCCTACTGCCTCCCTGTGTCTGCCTACCCTCTATTTATATTCTCTGTGTCTGTCAACTCTGTTTAGTTTCTCTTCTTTCTTACTTGTTCTTATATGTGTCTTCTTTGACTTTCTTTCTTATATATGTCTTCTTTTGACTTTCTTTGTCTTGTATTATTATTTGTAGTCCCCTCTTTCTTGTATTTATTCTTCATTTGACTTATTTGTCCTTTTTAAATGTCTTTCTTGACTTGTCTTGACTTGTTTGTCCTTTTTAAGTGTCCTTTTTTTGACCTTTCTTTTCTCTTTGGGTTAGGGTTAGACTAGTTTAGGTTTAGGCAAGGGGGTGGATGGTTAGGTTAAGGGTTAGGATATTGGGTGGGGGGTATACAGCTTGGGATAATATTGAGGGGGGCCAGCATGGACGGGAATCCCGGAAGGAGGCACTGGCAGGTTAGGATGAAGGGGTAAGAAATCCCCTCTCCAGCCGGAGAGAGGATGGTGCACTGTCCATCTTTAACTTCCAAGATTCCCTTCCATGCTGGCCCCCTGTAAGTACCACCACCCTAAGGTGGTGGGTTTTCAAAAAATTAAGGCTTGTAGCCTTGGTAGAGTCGGCCTTTGCGCAATATTTCGGACCGTTTTGTCCTTCATCAGGCGAACCGACTTTTATAAATGTGGAGAGCCTTTTTTGGCTTCTTCTCTCATTTCTCCCTCTGTTTTATTTGACACTTTGTTTAGTTTTCTTTGTACTTTGTTTAGTTTTAATTTGTCACTTTGTTTAGTCTTAATTTGTCACTTTGTTTAGTCTTAATTTGTCACTTTTTTTAGTCTTAGTATTTTTCTCTTTTTTTAGGCTTGATTTTTTATATTTTTCTACTTTCCTCTCCCTACCTTTCTCCTTTCTACCCTGTCCCTGTCTTTCCCTCTCCCCTACTGCCTCCCTGTGTCTGCCTACCCTCTATTTATATTCTCTGTGTCTGTCAACTCTGTTTAGTTTCTCTTCTTTCTTACTTGTTCTTATATGTGTCTTCTTTGACTTTCTTTCTTATATATGTCTTCTTTTGACTTTCTTTGTCTTGTATTATTATTTGTAGTCCCCTCTTTCTTGTATTTATTCTTCATTTGACTTATTTGTCCTTTTTAAATGTCTTTCTTGACTTGTCTTGACTTGTTTGTCCTTTTTAAGTGTCCTTTTTTTGACCTTTCTTTTCTCTTTGGGTTAGGGTTAGACTAGTTTAGGTTTAGGCAAGGGGGTGGATGGTTAGGTTAAGGGTTAGGATATTGGGTGGGGGGTATACAGCTTGGGATAATATTGAGGGGGGCCAGCATGGACGGGAATCCCGGAAGGAGGCACTGGCAGGTTAGGATGAAGGGGTAAGAAATCCCCTCTCCAGCCGGAGAGAGGATGGTGCACTGTCCATCTTTAACTTCCAAGATTCCCTTCCATGCTGGCCCCCTGTAAGTACCACCACCCTAAGGTGGTGGGTTTTCAAAAAATTAAGGCTTGTAGCCTTGGTAGAGTCGGCCTTTGCGCAATATTTCGGACCGTTTTGTCCTTCATCAGGCGAACCGACTTTTATAAATGTGGAGAGCCTTTTTTGGCTTCTTCTCTCATTTCTCCCTCTGTTTTATTTGACACTTTGTTTAGTTTTCTTTGTACTTTGTTTAGTTTTAATTTGTCACTTTGTTTAGTCTTAATTTGTCACTTTGTTTAGTCTTAATTTGTCACTTTTTTTAGTCTTAGTATTTTTCTCTTTTTTTAGGCTTGATTTTTTATATTTTTCTACTTTCCTCTCCCTACCTTTCTCCTTTCTACCCTGTCCCTGTCTTTCCCTCTCCCCTACTGCCTCCCTGTGTCTGCCTACCCTCTATTTATATTCTCTGTGTCTGTCAACTCTGTTTAGTTTCTCTTCTTTCTTACTTGTTCTTATATGTGTCTTCTTTGACTTTCTTTCTTATATATGTCTTCTTTTGACTTTCTTTGTCTTGTATTATTATTTGTAGTCCCCTCTTTCTTGTATTTATTCTTCATTTGACTTATTTGTCCTTTTTAAATGTCTTTCTTGACTTGTCTTGACTTGTTTGTCCTTTTTAAGTGTCCTTTTTTTGACCTTTCTTTTCTCTTTGGGTTAGGGTTAGACTAGTTTAGGTTTAGGCAAGGGGGTGGATGGTTAGGTTAAGGGTTAGGATATTGGGTGGGGGGTATACAGCTTGGGATAATATTGAGGGGGGCCAGCATGGACGGGAATCCCGGAAGGAGGCACTGGCAGGTTAGGATGAAGGGGTAAGAAATCCCCTCTCCAGCCGGAGAGAGGATGGTGCACTGTCCATCTTTAACTTCCAAGATTCCCTTCCATGCTGGCCCCCTGTAAGTACCACCACCCTAAGGTGGTGGGTTTTCAAAAAATTAAGGCTTGTAGCCTTGGTAGAGTCGGCCTTTGCGCAATATTTCGGACCGTTTTGTCCTTCATCAGGCGAACCGACTTTTATAAATGTGGAGAGCCTTTTTTGGCTTCTTCTCTCATTTCTCCCTCTGTTTTATTTGACACTTTGTTTAGTTTTCTTTGTACTTTGTTTAGTTTTAATTTGTCACTTTGTTTAGTCTTAATTTGTCACTTTGTTTAGTCTTAATTTGTCACTTTTTTTAGTCTTAGTATTTTTCTCTTTTTTTAGGCTTGATTTTTTATATTTTTCTACTTTCCTCTCCCTACCTTTCTCCTTTCTACCCTGTCCCTGTCTTTCCCTCTCCCCTACTGCCTCCCTGTGTCTGCCTACCCTCTATTTATATTCTCTGTGTCTGTCAACTCTGTTTAGTTTCTCTTCTTTCTTACTTGTTCTTATATGTGTCTTCTTTGACTTTCTTTCTTATATATGTCTTCTTTTGACTTTCTTTGTCTTGTATTATTATTTGTAGTCCCCTCTTTCTTGTATTTATTCTTCATTTGACTTATTTGTCCTTTTTAAATGTCTTTCTTGACTTGTCTTGACTTGTTTGTCCTTTTTAAGTGTCCTTTTTTTGACCTTTCTTTTCTCTTTGGGTTAGGGTTAGACTAGTTTAGGTTTAGGCAAGGGGGTGGATGGTTAGGTTAAGGGTTAGGATATTGGGTGGGGGGTATACAGCTTGGGATAATATTGAGGGGGGCCAGCATGGACGGGAATCCCGGAAGGAGGCACTGGCAGGTTAGGATGAAGGGGTAAGAAATCCCCTCTCCAGCCGGAGAGAGGATGGTGCACTGTCCATCTTTAACTTCCAAGATTCCCTTCCATGCTGGCCCCCTGTAAGTACCACCACCCTAAGGTGGTGGGTTTTCAAAAAATTAAGGCTTGTAGCCTTGGTAGAGTCGGCCTTTGCGCAATATTTCGGACCGTTTTGTCCTTCATCAGGCGAACCGACTTTTATAAATGTGGAGAGCCTTTTTTGGCTTCTTCTCTCATTTCTCCCTCTGTTTTATTTGACACTTTGTTTAGTTTTCTTTGTACTTTGTTTAGTTTTAATTTGTCACTTTGTTTAGTCTTAATTTGTCACTTTGTTTAGTCTTAATTTGTCACTTTTTTTAGTCTTAGTATTTTTCTCTTTTTTTAGGCTTGATTTTTTATATTTTTCTACTTTCCTCTCCCTACCTTTCTCCTTTCTACCCTGTCCCTGTCTTTCCCTCTCCCCTACTGCCTCCCTGTGTCTGCCTACCCTCTATTTATATTCTCTGTGTCTGTCAACTCTGTTTAGTTTCTCTTCTTTCTTACTTGTTCTTATATGTGTCTTCTTTGACTTTCTTTCTTATATATGTCTTCTTTTGACTTTCTTTGTCTTGTATTATTATTTGTAGTCCCCTCTTTCTTGTATTTATTCTTCATTTGACTTATTTGTCCTTTTTAAATGTCTTTCTTGACTTGTCTTGACTTGTTTGTCCTTTTTAAGTGTCCTTTTTTTGACCTTTCTTTTCTCTTTGGGTTAGGGTTAGACTAGTTTAGGTTTAGGCAAGGGGGTGGATGGTTAGGTTAAGGGTTAGGATATTGGGTGGGGGGTATACAGCTTGGGATAATATTGAGGGGGGCCAGCATGGACGGGAATCCCGGAAGGAGGCACTGGCAGGTTAGGATGAAGGGGTAAGAAATCCCCTCTCCAGCCGGAGAGAGGATGGTGCACTGTCCATCTTTAACTTCCAAGATTCCCTTCCATGCTGGCCCCCTGTAAGTACCACCACCCTAAGGTGGTGGGTTTTCAAAAAATTAAGGCTTGTAGCCTTGGTAGAGTCGGCCTTTGCGCAATATTTCGGACCGTTTTGTCCTTCATCAGGCGAACCGACTTTTATAAATGTGGAGAGCCTTTTTTGGCTTCTTCTCTCATTTCTCCCTCTGTTTTATTTGACACTTTGTTTAGTTTTCTTTGTACTTTGTTTAGTTTTAATTTGTCACTTTGTTTAGTCTTAATTTGTCACTTTGTTTAGTCTTAATTTGTCACTTTTTTTAGTCTTAGTATTTTTCTCTTTTTTTAGGCTTGATTTTTTATATTTTTCTACTTTCCTCTCCCTACCTTTCTCCTTTCTACCCTGTCCCTGTCTTTCCCTCTCCCCTACTGCCTCCCTGTGTCTGCCTACCCTCTATTTATATTCTCTGTGTCTGTCAACTCTGTTTAGTTTCTCTTCTTTCTTACTTGTTCTTATATGTGTCTTCTTTGACTTTCTTTCTTATATATGTCTTCTTTTGACTTTCTTTGTCTTGTATTATTATTTGTAGTCCCCTCTTTCTTGTATTTATTCTTCATTTGACTTATTTGTCCTTTTTAAATGTCTTTCTTGACTTGTCTTGACTTGTTTGTCCTTTTTAAGTGTCCTTTTTTTGACCTTTCTTTTCTCTTTGGGTTAGGGTTAGACTAGTTTAGGTTTAGGCAAGGGGGTGGATGGTTAGGTTAAGGGTTAGGATATTGGGTGGGGGGTATACAGCTTGGGATAATATTGAGGGGGGCCAGCATGGACGGGAATCCCGGAAGGAGGCACTGGCAGGTTAGGATGAAGGGGTAAGAAATCCCCTCTCCAGCCGGAGAGAGGATGGTGCACTGTCCATCTTTAACTTCCAAGATTCCCTTCCATGCTGGCCCCCTGTAAGTACCACCACCCTAAGGTGGTGGGTTTTCAAAAAATTAAGGCTTGTAGCCTTGGTAGAGTCGGCCTTTGCGCAATATTTCGGACCGTTTTGTCCTTCATCAGGCGAACCGACTTTTATAAATGTGGAGAGCCTTTTTTGGCTTCTTCTCTCATTTCTCCCTCTGTTTTATTTGACACTTTGTTTAGTTTTCTTTGTACTTTGTTTAGTTTTAATTTGTCACTTTGTTTAGTCTTAATTTGTCACTTTGTTTAGTCTTAATTTGTCACTTTTTTTAGTCTTAGTATTTTTCTCTTTTTTTAGGCTTGATTTTTTATATTTTTCTACTTTCCTCTCCCTACCTTTCTCCTTTCTACCCTGTCCCTGTCTTTCCCTCTCCCCTACTGCCTCCCTGTGTCTGCCTACCCTCTATTTATATTCTCTGTGTCTGTCAACTCTGTTTAGTTTCTCTTCTTTCTTACTTGTTCTTATATGTGTCTTCTTTGACTTTCTTTCTTATATATGTCTTCTTTTGACTTTCTTTGTCTTGTATTATTATTTGTAGTCCCCTCTTTCTTGTATTTATTCTTCATTTGACTTATTTGTCCTTTTTAAATGTCTTTCTTGACTTGTCTTGACTTGTTTGTCCTTTTTAAGTGTCCTTTTTTTGACCTTTCTTTTCTCTTTGGGTTAGGGTTAGACTAGTTTAGGTTTAGGCAAGGGGGTGGATGGTTAGGTTAAGGGTTAGGATATTGGGTGGGGGGTATACAGCTTGGGATAATATTGAGGGGGGCCAGCATGGACGGGAATCCCGGAAGGAGGCACTGGCAGGTTAGGATGAAGGGGTAAGAAATCCCCTCTCCAGCCGGAGAGAGGATGGTGCACTGTCCATCTTTAACTTCCAAGATTCCCTTCCATGCTGGCCCCCTGTAAGTACCACCACCCTAAGGTGGTGGGTTTTCAAAAAATTAAGGCTTGTAGCCTTGGTAGAGTCGGCCTTTGCGCAATATTTCGGACCGTTTTGTCCTTCATCAGGCGAACCGACTTTTATAAATGTGGAGAGCCTTTTTTGGCTTCTTCTCTCATTTCTCCCTCTGTTTTATTTGACACTTTGTTTAGTTTTCTTTGTACTTTGTTTAGTTTTAATTTGTCACTTTGTTTAGTCTTAATTTGTCACTTTGTTTAGTCTTAATTTGTCACTTTTTTTAGTCTTAGTATTTTTCTCTTTTTTTAGGCTTGATTTTTTATATTTTTCTACTTTCCTCTCCCTACCTTTCTCCTTTCTACCCTGTCCCTGTCTTTCCCTCTCCCCTACTGCCTCCCTGTGTCTGCCTACCCTCTATTTATATTCTCTGTGTCTGTCAACTCTGTTTAGTTTCTCTTCTTTCTTACTTGTTCTTATATGTGTCTTCTTTGACTTTCTTTCTTATATATGTCTTCTTTTGACTTTCTTTGTCTTGTATTATTATTTGTAGTCCCCTCTTTCTTGTATTTATTCTTCATTTGACTTATTTGTCCTTTTTAAATGTCTTTCTTGACTTGTCTTGACTTGTTTGTCCTTTTTAAGTGTCCTTTTTTTGACCTTTCTTTTCTCTTTGGGTTAGGGTTAGACTAGTTTAGGTTTAGGCAAGGGGGTGGATGGTTAGGTTAAGGGTTAGGATATTGGGTGGGGGGTATACAGCTTGGGATAATATTGAGGGGGGCCAGCATGGACGGGAATCCCGGAAGGAGGCACTGGCAGGTTAGGATGAAGGGGTAAGAAATCCCCTCTCCAGCCGGAGAGAGGATGGTGCACTGTCCATCTTTAACTTCCAAGATTCCCTTCCATGCTGGCCCCCTGTAAGTACCACCACCCTAAGGTGGTGGGTTTTCAAAAAATTAAGGCTTGTAGCCTTGGTAGAGTCGGCCTTTGCGCAATATTTCGGACCGTTTTGTCCTTCATCAGGCGAACCGACTTTTATAAATGTGGAGAGCCTTTTTTGGCTTCTTCTCTCATTTCTCCCTCTGTTTTATTTGACACTTTGTTTAGTTTTCTTTGTACTTTGTTTAGTTTTAATTTGTCACTTTGTTTAGTCTTAATTTGTCACTTTGTTTAGTCTTAATTTGTCACTTTTTTTAGTCTTAGTATTTTTCTCTTTTTTTAGGCTTGATTTTTTATATTTTTCTACTTTCCTCTCCCTACCTTTCTCCTTTCTACCCTGTCCCTGTCTTTCCCTCTCCCCTACTGCCTCCCTGTGTCTGCCTACCCTCTATTTATATTCTCTGTGTCTGTCAACTCTGTTTAGTTTCTCTTCTTTCTTACTTGTTCTTATATGTGTCTTCTTTGACTTTCTTTCTTATATATGTCTTCTTTTGACTTTCTTTGTCTTGTATTATTATTTGTAGTCCCCTCTTTCTTGTATTTATTCTTCATTTGACTTATTTGTCCTTTTTAAATGTCTTTCTTGACTTGTCTTGACTTGTTTGTCCTTTTTAAGTGTCCTTTTTTTGACCTTTCTTTTCTCTTTGGGTTAGGGTTAGACTAGTTTAGGTTTAGGCAAGGGGGTGGATGGTTAGGTTAAGGGTTAGGATATTGGGTGGGGGGTATACAGCTTGGGATAATATTGAGGGGGGCCAGCATGGACGGGAATCCCGGAAGGAGGCACTGGCAGGTTAGGATGAAGGGGTAAGAAATCCCCTCTCCAGCCGGAGAGAGGATGGTGCACTGTCCATCTTTAACTTCCAAGATTCCCTTCCATGCTGGCCCCCTGTAAGTACCACCACCCTAAGGTGGTGGGTTTTCAAAAAATTAAGGCTTGTAGCCTTGGTAGAGTCGGCCTTTGCGCAATATTTCGGACCGTTTTGTCCTTCATCAGGCGAACCGACTTTTATAAATGTGGAGAGCCTTTTTTGGCTTCTTCTCTCATTTCTCCCTCTGTTTTATTTGACACTTTGTTTAGTTTTCTTTGTACTTTGTTTAGTTTTAATTTGTCACTTTGTTTAGTCTTAATTTGTCACTTTGTTTAGTCTTAATTTGTCACTTTTTTTAGTCTTAGTATTTTTCTCTTTTTTTAGGCTTGATTTTTTATATTTTTCTACTTTCCTCTCCCTACCTTTCTCCTTTCTACCCTGTCCCTGTCTTTCCCTCTCCCCTACTGCCTCCCTGTGTCTGCCTACCCTCTATTTATATTCTCTGTGTCTGTCAACTCTGTTTAGTTTCTCTTCTTTCTTACTTGTTCTTATATGTGTCTTCTTTGACTTTCTTTCTTATATATGTCTTCTTTTGACTTTCTTTGTCTTGTATTATTATTTGTAGTCCCCTCTTTCTTGTATTTATTCTTCATTTGACTTATTTGTCCTTTTTAAATGTCTTTCTTGACTTGTCTTGACTTGTTTGTCCTTTTTAAGTGTCCTTTTTTTGACCTTTCTTTTCTCTTTGGGTTAGGGTTAGACTAGTTTAGGTTTAGGCAAGGGGGTGGATGGTTAGGTTAAGGGTTAGGATATTGGGTGGGGGGTATACAGCTTGGGATAATATTGAGGGGGGCCAGCATGGACGGGAATCCCGGAAGGAGGCACTGGCAGGTTAGGATGAAGGGGTAAGAAATCCCCTCTCCAGCCGGAGAGAGGATGGTGCACTGTCCATCTTTAACTTCCAAGATTCCCTTCCATGCTGGCCCCCTGTAAGTACCACCACCCTAAGGTGGTGGGTTTTCAAAAAATTAAGGCTTGTAGCCTTGGTAGAGTCGGCCTTTGCGCAATATTTCGGACCGTTTTGTCCTTCATCAGGCGAACCGACTTTTATAAATGTGGAGAGCCTTTTTTGGCTTCTTCTCTCATTTCTCCCTCTGTTTTATTTGACACTTTGTTTAGTTTTCTTTGTACTTTGTTTAGTTTTAATTTGTCACTTTGTTTAGTCTTAATTTGTCACTTTGTTTAGTCTTAATTTGTCACTTTTTTTAGTCTTAGTATTTTTCTCTTTTTTTAGGCTTGATTTTTTATATTTTTCTACTTTCCTCTCCCTACCTTTCTCCTTTCTACCCTGTCCCTGTCTTTCCCTCTCCCCTACTGCCTCCCTGTGTCTGCCTACCCTCTATTTATATTCTCTGTGTCTGTCAACTCTGTTTAGTTTCTCTTCTTTCTTACTTGTTCTTATATGTGTCTTCTTTGACTTTCTTTCTTATATATGTCTTCTTTTGACTTTCTTTGTCTTGTATTATTATTTGTAGTCCCCTCTTTCTTGTATTTATTCTTCATTTGACTTATTTGTCCTTTTTAAATGTCTTTCTTGACTTGTCTTGACTTGTTTGTCCTTTTTAAGTGTCCTTTTTTTGACCTTTCTTTTCTCTTTGGGTTAGGGTTAGACTAGTTTAGGTTTAGGCAAGGGGGTGGATGGTTAGGTTAAGGGTTAGGATATTGGGTGGGGGGTATACAGCTTGGGATAATATTGAGGGGGGCCAGCATGGACGGGAATCCCGGAAGGAGGCACTGGCAGGTTAGGATGAAGGGGTAAGAAATCCCCTCTCCAGCCGGAGAGAGGATGGTGCACTGTCCATCTTTAACTTCCAAGATTCCCTTCCATGCTGGCCCCCTGTAAGTACCACCACCCTAAGGTGGTGGGTTTTCAAAAAATTAAGGCTTGTAGCCTTGGTAGAGTCGGCCTTTGCGCAATATTTCGGACCGTTTTGTCCTTCATCAGGCGAACCGACTTTTATAAATGTGGAGAGCCTTTTTTGGCTTCTTCTCTCATTTCTCCCTCTGTTTTATTTGACACTTTGTTTAGTTTTCTTTGTACTTTGTTTAGTTTTAATTTGTCACTTTGTTTAGTCTTAATTTGTCACTTTGTTTAGTCTTAATTTGTCACTTTTTTTAGTCTTAGTATTTTTCTCTTTTTTTAGGCTTGATTTTTTATATTTTTCTACTTTCCTCTCCCTACCTTTCTCCTTTCTACCCTGTCCCTGTCTTTCCCTCTCCCCTACTGCCTCCCTGTGTCTGCCTACCCTCTATTTATATTCTCTGTGTCTGTCAACTCTGTTTAGTTTCTCTTCTTTCTTACTTGTTCTTATATGTGTCTTCTTTGACTTTCTTTCTTATATATGTCTTCTTTTGACTTTCTTTGTCTTGTATTATTATTTGTAGTCCCCTCTTTCTTGTATTTATTCTTCATTTGACTTATTTGTCCTTTTTAAATGTCTTTCTTGACTTGTCTTGACTTGTTTGTCCTTTTTAAGTGTCCTTTTTTTGACCTTTCTTTTCTCTTTGGGTTAGGGTTAGACTAGTTTAGGTTTAGGCAAGGGGGTGGATGGTTAGGTTAAGGGTTAGGATATTGGGTGGGGGGTATACAGCTTGGGATAATATTGAGGGGGGCCAGCATGGACGGGAATCCCGGAAGGAGGCACTGGCAGGTTAGGATGAAGGGGTAAGAAATCCCCTCTCCAGCCGGAGAGAGGATGGTGCACTGTCCATCTTTAACTTCCAAGATTCCCTTCCATGCTGGCCCCCTGTAAGTACCACCACCCTAAGGTGGTGGGTTTTCAAAAAATTAAGGCTTGTAGCCTTGGTAGAGTCGGCCTTTGCGCAATATTTCGGACCGTTTTGTCCTTCATCAGGCGAACCGACTTTTATAAATGTGGAGAGCCTTTTTTGGCTTCTTCTCTCATTTCTCCCTCTGTTTTATTTGACACTTTGTTTAGTTTTCTTTGTACTTTGTTTAGTTTTAATTTGTCACTTTGTTTAGTCTTAATTTGTCACTTTGTTTAGTCTTAATTTGTCACTTTTTTTAGTCTTAGTATTTTTCTCTTTTTTTAGGCTTGATTTTTTATATTTTTCTACTTTCCTCTCCCTACCTTTCTCCTTTCTACCCTGTCCCTGTCTTTCCCTCTCCCCTACTGCCTCCCTGTGTCTGCCTACCCTCTATTTATATTCTCTGTGTCTGTCAACTCTGTTTAGTTTCTCTTCTTTCTTACTTGTTCTTATATGTGTCTTCTTTGACTTTCTTTCTTATATATGTCTTCTTTTGACTTTCTTTGTCTTGTATTATTATTTGTAGTCCCCTCTTTCTTGTATTTATTCTTCATTTGACTTATTTGTCCTTTTTAAATGTCTTTCTTGACTTGTCTTGACTTGTTTGTCCTTTTTAAGTGTCCTTTTTTTGACCTTTCTTTTCTCTTTGGGTTAGGGTTAGACTAGTTTAGGTTTAGGCAAGGGGGTGGATGGTTAGGTTAAGGGTTAGGATATTGGGTGGGGGGTATACAGCTTGGGATAATATTGAGGGGGGCCAGCATGGACGGGAATCCCGGAAGGAGGCACTGGCAGGTTAGGATGAAGGGGTAAGAAATCCCCTCTCCAGCCGGAGAGAGGATGGTGCACTGTCCATCTTTAACTTCCAAGATTCCCTTCCATGCTGGCCCCCTGTAAGTACCACCACCCTAAGGTGGTGGGTTTTCAAAAAATTAAGGCTTGTAGCCTTGGTAGAGTCGGCCTTTGCGCAATATTTCGGACCGTTTTGTCCTTCATCAGGCGAACCGACTTTTATAAATGTGGAGAGCCTTTTTTGGCTTCTTCTCTCATTTCTCCCTCTGTTTTATTTGACACTTTGTTTAGTTTTCTTTGTACTTTGTTTAGTTTTAATTTGTCACTTTGTTTAGTCTTAATTTGTCACTTTGTTTAGTCTTAATTTGTCACTTTTTTTAGTCTTAGTATTTTTCTCTTTTTTTAGGCTTGATTTTTTATATTTTTCTACTTTCCTCTCCCTACCTTTCTCCTTTCTACCCTGTCCCTGTCTTTCCCTCTCCCCTACTGCCTCCCTGTGTCTGCCTACCCTCTATTTATATTCTCTGTGTCTGTCAACTCTGTTTAGTTTCTCTTCTTTCTTACTTGTTCTTATATGTGTCTTCTTTGACTTTCTTTCTTATATATGTCTTCTTTTGACTTTCTTTGTCTTGTATTATTATTTGTAGTCCCCTCTTTCTTGTATTTATTCTTCATTTGACTTATTTGTCCTTTTTAAATGTCTTTCTTGACTTGTCTTGACTTGTTTGTCCTTTTTAAGTGTCCTTTTTTTGACCTTTCTTTTCTCTTTGGGTTAGGGTTAGACTAGTTTAGGTTTAGGCAAGGGGGTGGATGGTTAGGTTAAGGGTTAGGATATTGGGTGGGGGGTATACAGCTTGGGATAATATTGAGGGGGGCCAGCATGGACGGGAATCCCGGAAGGAGGCACTGGCAGGTTAGGATGAAGGGGTAAGAAATCCCCTCTCCAGCCGGAGAGAGGATGGTGCACTGTCCATCTTTAACTTCCAAGATTCCCTTCCATGCTGGCCCCCTGTAAGTACCACCACCCTAAGGTGGTGGGTTTTCAAAAAATTAAGGCTTGTAGCCTTGGTAGAGTCGGCCTTTGCGCAATATTTCGGACCGTTTTGTCCTTCATCAGGCGAACCGACTTTTATAAATGTGGAGAGCCTTTTTTGGCTTCTTCTCTCATTTCTCCCTCTGTTTTATTTGACACTTTGTTTAGTTTTCTTTGTACTTTGTTTAGTTTTAATTTGTCACTTTGTTTAGTCTTAATTTGTCACTTTGTTTAGTCTTAATTTGTCACTTTTTTTAGTCTTAGTATTTTTCTCTTTTTTTAGGCTTGATTTTTTATATTTTTCTACTTTCCTCTCCCTACCTTTCTCCTTTCTACCCTGTCCCTGTCTTTCCCTCTCCCCTACTGCCTCCCTGTGTCTGCCTACCCTCTATTTATATTCTCTGTGTCTGTCAACTCTGTTTAGTTTCTCTTCTTTCTTACTTGTTCTTATATGTGTCTTCTTTGACTTTCTTTCTTATATATGTCTTCTTTTGACTTTCTTTGTCTTGTATTATTATTTGTAGTCCCCTCTTTCTTGTATTTATTCTTCATTTGACTTATTTGTCCTTTTTAAATGTCTTTCTTGACTTGTCTTGACTTGTTTGTCCTTTTTAAGTGTCCTTTTTTTGACCTTTCTTTTCTCTTTGGGTTAGGGTTAGACTAGTTTAGGTTTAGGCAAGGGGGTGGATGGTTAGGTTAAGGGTTAGGATATTGGGTGGGGGGTATACAGCTTGGGATAATATTGAGGGGGGCCAGCATGGACGGGAATCCCGGAAGGAGGCACTGGCAGGTTAGGATGAAGGGGTAAGAAATCCCCTCTCCAGCCGGAGAGAGGATGGTGCACTGTCCATCTTTAACTTCCAAGATTCCCTTCCATGCTGGCCCCCTGTAAGTACCACCACCCTAAGGTGGTGGGTTTTCAAAAAATTAAGGCTTGTAGCCTTGGTAGAGTCGGCCTTTGCGCAATATTTCGGACCGTTTTGTCCTTCATCAGGCGAACCGACTTTTATAAATGTGGAGAGCCTTTTTTGGCTTCTTCTCTCATTTCTCCCTCTGTTTTATTTGACACTTTGTTTAGTTTTCTTTGTACTTTGTTTAGTTTTAATTTGTCACTTTGTTTAGTCTTAATTTGTCACTTTGTTTAGTCTTAATTTGTCACTTTTTTTAGTCTTAGTATTTTTCTCTTTTTTTAGGCTTGATTTTTTATATTTTTCTACTTTCCTCTCCCTACCTTTCTCCTTTCTACCCTGTCCCTGTCTTTCCCTCTCCCCTACTGCCTCCCTGTGTCTGCCTACCCTCTATTTATATTCTCTGTGTCTGTCAACTCTGTTTAGTTTCTCTTCTTTCTTACTTGTTCTTATATGTGTCTTCTTTGACTTTCTTTCTTATATATGTCTTCTTTTGACTTTCTTTGTCTTGTATTATTATTTGTAGTCCCCTCTTTCTTGTATTTATTCTTCATTTGACTTATTTGTCCTTTTTAAATGTCTTTCTTGACTTGTCTTGACTTGTTTGTCCTTTTTAAGTGTCCTTTTTTTGACCTTTCTTTTCTCTTTGGGTTAGGGTTAGACTAGTTTAGGTTTAGGCAAGGGGGTGGATGGTTAGGTTAAGGGTTAGGATATTGGGTGGGGGGTATACAGCTTGGGATAATATTGAGGGGGGCCAGCATGGACGGGAATCCCGGAAGGAGGCACTGGCAGGTTAGGATGAAGGGGTAAGAAATCCCCTCTCCAGCCGGAGAGAGGATGGTGCACTGTCCATCTTTAACTTCCAAGATTCCCTTCCATGCTGGCCCCCTGTAAGTACCACCACCCTAAGGTGGTGGGTTTTCAAAAAATTAAGGCTTGTAGCCTTGGTAGAGTCGGCCTTTGCGCAATATTTCGGACCGTTTTGTCCTTCATCAGGCGAACCGACTTTTATAAATGTGGAGAGCCTTTTTTGGCTTCTTCTCTCATTTCTCCCTCTGTTTTATTTGACACTTTGTTTAGTTTTCTTTGTACTTTGTTTAGTTTTAATTTGTCACTTTGTTTAGTCTTAATTTGTCACTTTGTTTAGTCTTAATTTGTCACTTTTTTTAGTCTTAGTATTTTTCTCTTTTTTTAGGCTTGATTTTTTATATTTTTCTACTTTCCTCTCCCTACCTTTCTCCTTTCTACCCTGTCCCTGTCTTTCCCTCTCCCCTACTGCCTCCCTGTGTCTGCCTACCCTCTATTTATATTCTCTGTGTCTGTCAACTCTGTTTAGTTTCTCTTCTTTCTTACTTGTTCTTATATGTGTCTTCTTTGACTTTCTTTCTTATATATGTCTTCTTTTGACTTTCTTTGTCTTGTATTATTATTTGTAGTCCCCTCTTTCTTGTATTTATTCTTCATTTGACTTATTTGTCCTTTTTAAATGTCTTTCTTGACTTGTCTTGACTTGTTTGTCCTTTTTAAGTGTCCTTTTTTTGACCTTTCTTTTCTCTTTGGGTTAGGGTTAGACTAGTTTAGGTTTAGGCAAGGGGGTGGATGGTTAGGTTAAGGGTTAGGATATTGGGTGGGGGGTATACAGCTTGGGATAATATTGAGGGGGGCCAGCATGGACGGGAATCCCGGAAGGAGGCACTGGCAGGTTAGGATGAAGGGGTAAGAAATCCCCTCTCCAGCCGGAGAGAGGATGGTGCACTGTCCATCTTTAACTTCCAAGATTCCCTTCCATGCTGGCCCCCTGTAAGTACCACCACCCTAAGGTGGTGGGTTTTCAAAAAATTAAGGCTTGTAGCCTTGGTAGAGTCGGCCTTTGCGCAATATTTCGGACCGTTTTGTCCTTCATCAGGCGAACCGACTTTTATAAATGTGGAGAGCCTTTTTTGGCTTCTTCTCTCATTTCTCCCTCTGTTTTATTTGACACTTTGTTTAGTTTTCTTTGTACTTTGTTTAGTTTTAATTTGTCACTTTGTTTAGTCTTAATTTGTCACTTTGTTTAGTCTTAATTTGTCACTTTTTTTAGTCTTAGTATTTTTCTCTTTTTTTAGGCTTGATTTTTTATATTTTTCTACTTTCCTCTCCCTACCTTTCTCCTTTCTACCCTGTCCCTGTCTTTCCCTCTCCCCTACTGCCTCCCTGTGTCTGCCTACCCTCTATTTATATTCTCTGTGTCTGTCAACTCTGTTTAGTTTCTCTTCTTTCTTACTTGTTCTTATATGTGTCTTCTTTGACTTTCTTTCTTATATATGTCTTCTTTTGACTTTCTTTGTCTTGTATTATTATTTGTAGTCCCCTCTTTCTTGTATTTATTCTTCATTTGACTTATTTGTCCTTTTTAAATGTCTTTCTTGACTTGTCTTGACTTGTTTGTCCTTTTTAAGTGTCCTTTTTTTGACCTTTCTTTTCTCTTTGGGTTAGGGTTAGACTAGTTTAGGTTTAGGCAAGGGGGTGGATGGTTAGGTTAAGGGTTAGGATATTGGGTGGGGGGTATACAGCTTGGGATAATATTGAGGGGGGCCAGCATGGACGGGAATCCCGGAAGGAGGCACTGGCAGGTTAGGATGAAGGGGTAAGAAATCCCCTCTCCAGCCGGAGAGAGGATGGTGCACTGTCCATCTTTAACTTCCAAGATTCCCTTCCATGCTGGCCCCCTGTAAGTACCACCACCCTAAGGTGGTGGGTTTTCAAAAAATTAAGGCTTGTAGCCTTGGTAGAGTCGGCCTTTGCGCAATATTTCGGACCGTTTTGTCCTTCATCAGGCGAACCGACTTTTATAAATGTGGAGAGCCTTTTTTGGCTTCTTCTCTCATTTCTCCCTCTGTTTTATTTGACACTTTGTTTAGTTTTCTTTGTACTTTGTTTAGTTTTAATTTGTCACTTTGTTTAGTCTTAATTTGTCACTTTGTTTAGTCTTAATTTGTCACTTTTTTTAGTCTTAGTATTTTTCTCTTTTTTTAGGCTTGATTTTTTATATTTTTCTACTTTCCTCTCCCTACCTTTCTCCTTTCTACCCTGTCCCTGTCTTTCCCTCTCCCCTACTGCCTCCCTGTGTCTGCCTACCCTCTATTTATATTCTCTGTGTCTGTCAACTCTGTTTAGTTTCTCTTCTTTCTTACTTGTTCTTATATGTGTCTTCTTTGACTTTCTTTCTTATATATGTCTTCTTTTGACTTTCTTTGTCTTGTATTATTATTTGTAGTCCCCTCTTTCTTGTATTTATTCTTCATTTGACTTATTTGTCCTTTTTAAATGTCTTTCTTGACTTGTCTTGACTTGTTTGTCCTTTTTAAGTGTCCTTTTTTTGACCTTTCTTTTCTCTTTGGGTTAGGGTTAGACTAGTTTAGGTTTAGGCAAGGGGGTGGATGGTTAGGTTAAGGGTTAGGATATTGGGTGGGGGGTATACAGCTTGGGATAATATTGAGGGGGGCCAGCATGGACGGGAATCCCGGAAGGAGGCACTGGCAGGTTAGGATGAAGGGGTAAGAAATCCCCTCTCCAGCCGGAGAGAGGATGGTGCACTGTCCATCTTTAACTTCCAAGATTCCCTTCCATGCTGGCCCCCTGTAAGTACCACCACCCTAAGGTGGTGGGTTTTCAAAAAATTAAGGCTTGTAGCCTTGGTAGAGTCGGCCTTTGCGCAATATTTCGGACCGTTTTGTCCTTCATCAGGCGAACCGACTTTTATAAATGTGGAGAGCCTTTTTTGGCTTCTTCTCTCATTTCTCCCTCTGTTTTATTTGACACTTTGTTTAGTTTTCTTTGTACTTTGTTTAGTTTTAATTTGTCACTTTGTTTAGTCTTAATTTGTCACTTTGTTTAGTCTTAATTTGTCACTTTTTTTAGTCTTAGTATTTTTCTCTTTTTTTAGGCTTGATTTTTTATATTTTTCTACTTTCCTCTCCCTACCTTTCTCCTTTCTACCCTGTCCCTGTCTTTCCCTCTCCCCTACTGCCTCCCTGTGTCTGCCTACCCTCTATTTATATTCTCTGTGTCTGTCAACTCTGTTTAGTTTCTCTTCTTTCTTACTTGTTCTTATATGTGTCTTCTTTGACTTTCTTTCTTATATATGTCTTCTTTTGACTTTCTTTGTCTTGTATTATTATTTGTAGTCCCCTCTTTCTTGTATTTATTCTTCATTTGACTTATTTGTCCTTTTTAAATGTCTTTCTTGACTTGTCTTGACTTGTTTGTCCTTTTTAAGTGTCCTTTTTTTGACCTTTCTTTTCTCTTTGGGTTAGGGTTAGACTAGTTTAGGTTTAGGCAAGGGGGTGGATGGTTAGGTTAAGGGTTAGGATATTGGGTGGGGGGTATACAGCTTGGGATAATATTGAGGGGGGCCAGCATGGACGGGAATCCCGGAAGGAGGCACTGGCAGGTTAGGATGAAGGGGTAAGAAATCCCCTCTCCAGCCGGAGAGAGGATGGTGCACTGTCCATCTTTAACTTCCAAGATTCCCTTCCATGCTGGCCCCCTGTAAGTACCACCACCCTAAGGTGGTGGGTTTTCAAAAAATTAAGGCTTGTAGCCTTGGTAGAGTCGGCCTTTGCGCAATATTTCGGACCGTTTTGTCCTTCATCAGGCGAACCGACTTTTATAAATGTGGAGAGCCTTTTTTGGCTTCTTCTCTCATTTCTCCCTCTGTTTTATTTGACACTTTGTTTAGTTTTCTTTGTACTTTGTTTAGTTTTAATTTGTCACTTTGTTTAGTCTTAATTTGTCACTTTGTTTAGTCTTAATTTGTCACTTTTTTTAGTCTTAGTATTTTTCTCTTTTTTTAGGCTTGATTTTTTATATTTTTCTACTTTCCTCTCCCTACCTTTCTCCTTTCTACCCTGTCCCTGTCTTTCCCTCTCCCCTACTGCCTCCCTGTGTCTGCCTACCCTCTATTTATATTCTCTGTGTCTGTCAACTCTGTTTAGTTTCTCTTCTTTCTTACTTGTTCTTATATGTGTCTTCTTTGACTTTCTTTCTTATATATGTCTTCTTTTGACTTTCTTTGTCTTGTATTATTATTTGTAGTCCCCTCTTTCTTGTATTTATTCTTCATTTGACTTATTTGTCCTTTTTAAATGTCTTTCTTGACTTGTCTTGACTTGTTTGTCCTTTTTAAGTGTCCTTTTTTTGACCTTTCTTTTCTCTTTGGGTTAGGGTTAGACTAGTTTAGGTTTAGGCAAGGGGGTGGATGGTTAGGTTAAGGGTTAGGATATTGGGTGGGGGGTATACAGCTTGGGATAATATTGAGGGGGGCCAGCATGGACGGGAATCCCGGAAGGAGGCACTGGCAGGTTAGGATGAAGGGGTAAGAAATCCCCTCTCCAGCCGGAGAGAGGATGGTGCACTGTCCATCTTTAACTTCCAAGATTCCCTTCCATGCTGGCCCCCTGTAAGTACCACCACCCTAAGGTGGTGGGTTTTCAAAAAATTAAGGCTTGTAGCCTTGGTAGAGTCGGCCTTTGCGCAATATTTCGGACCGTTTTGTCCTTCATCAGGCGAACCGACTTTTATAAATGTGGAGAGCCTTTTTTGGCTTCTTCTCTCATTTCTCCCTCTGTTTTATTTGACACTTTGTTTAGTTTTCTTTGTACTTTGTTTAGTTTTAATTTGTCACTTTGTTTAGTCTTAATTTGTCACTTTGTTTAGTCTTAATTTGTCACTTTTTTTAGTCTTAGTATTTTTCTCTTTTTTTAGGCTTGATTTTTTATATTTTTCTACTTTCCTCTCCCTACCTTTCTCCTTTCTACCCTGTCCCTGTCTTTCCCTCTCCCCTACTGCCTCCCTGTGTCTGCCTACCCTCTATTTATATTCTCTGTGTCTGTCAACTCTGTTTAGTTTCTCTTCTTTCTTACTTGTTCTTATATGTGTCTTCTTTGACTTTCTTTCTTATATATGTCTTCTTTTGACTTTCTTTGTCTTGTATTATTATTTGTAGTCCCCTCTTTCTTGTATTTATTCTTCATTTGACTTATTTGTCCTTTTTAAATGTCTTTCTTGACTTGTCTTGACTTGTTTGTCCTTTTTAAGTGTCCTTTTTTTGACCTTTCTTTTCTCTTTGGGTTAGGGTTAGACTAGTTTAGGTTTAGGCAAGGGGGTGGATGGTTAGGTTAAGGGTTAGGATATTGGGTGGGGGGTATACAGCTTGGGATAATATTGAGGGGGGCCAGCATGGACGGGAATCCCGGAAGGAGGCACTGGCAGGTTAGGATGAAGGGGTAAGAAATCCCCTCTCCAGCCGGAGAGAGGATGGTGCACTGTCCATCTTTAACTTCCAAGATTCCCTTCCATGCTGGCCCCCTGTAAGTACCACCACCCTAAGGTGGTGGGTTTTCAAAAAATTAAGGCTTGTAGCCTTGGTAGAGTCGGCCTTTGCGCAATATTTCGGACCGTTTTGTCCTTCATCAGGCGAACCGACTTTTATAAATGTGGAGAGCCTTTTTTGGCTTCTTCTCTCATTTCTCCCTCTGTTTTATTTGACACTTTGTTTAGTTTTCTTTGTACTTTGTTTAGTTTTAATTTGTCACTTTGTTTAGTCTTAATTTGTCACTTTGTTTAGTCTTAATTTGTCACTTTTTTTAGTCTTAGTATTTTTCTCTTTTTTTAGGCTTGATTTTTTATATTTTTCTACTTTCCTCTCCCTACCTTTCTCCTTTCTACCCTGTCCCTGTCTTTCCCTCTCCCCTACTGCCTCCCTGTGTCTGCCTACCCTCTATTTATATTCTCTGTGTCTGTCAACTCTGTTTAGTTTCTCTTCTTTCTTACTTGTTCTTATATGTGTCTTCTTTGACTTTCTTTCTTATATATGTCTTCTTTTGACTTTCTTTGTCTTGTATTATTATTTGTAGTCCCCTCTTTCTTGTATTTATTCTTCATTTGACTTATTTGTCCTTTTTAAATGTCTTTCTTGACTTGTCTTGACTTGTTTGTCCTTTTTAAGTGTCCTTTTTTTGACCTTTCTTTTCTCTTTGGGTTAGGGTTAGACTAGTTTAGGTTTAGGCAAGGGGGTGGATGGTTAGGTTAAGGGTTAGGATATTGGGTGGGGGGTATACAGCTTGGGATAATATTGAGGGGGGCCAGCATGGACGGGAATCCCGGAAGGAGGCACTGGCAGGTTAGGATGAAGGGGTAAGAAATCCCCTCTCCAGCCGGAGAGAGGATGGTGCACTGTCCATCTTTAACTTCCAAGATTCCCTTCCATGCTGGCCCCCTGTAAGTACCACCACCCTAAGGTGGTGGGTTTTCAAAAAATTAAGGCTTGTAGCCTTGGTAGAGTCGGCCTTTGCGCAATATTTCGGACCGTTTTGTCCTTCATCAGGCGAACCGACTTTTATAAATGTGGAGAGCCTTTTTTGGCTTCTTCTCTCATTTCTCCCTCTGTTTTATTTGACACTTTGTTTAGTTTTCTTTGTACTTTGTTTAGTTTTAATTTGTCACTTTGTTTAGTCTTAATTTGTCACTTTGTTTAGTCTTAATTTGTCACTTTTTTTAGTCTTAGTATTTTTCTCTTTTTTTAGGCTTGATTTTTTATATTTTTCTACTTTCCTCTCCCTACCTTTCTCCTTTCTACCCTGTCCCTGTCTTTCCCTCTCCCCTACTGCCTCCCTGTGTCTGCCTACCCTCTATTTATATTCTCTGTGTCTGTCAACTCTGTTTAGTTTCTCTTCTTTCTTACTTGTTCTTATATGTGTCTTCTTTGACTTTCTTTCTTATATATGTCTTCTTTTGACTTTCTTTGTCTTGTATTATTATTTGTAGTCCCCTCTTTCTTGTATTTATTCTTCATTTGACTTATTTGTCCTTTTTAAATGTCTTTCTTGACTTGTCTTGACTTGTTTGTCCTTTTTAAGTGTCCTTTTTTTGACCTTTCTTTTCTCTTTGGGTTAGGGTTAGACTAGTTTAGGTTTAGGCAAGGGGGTGGATGGTTAGGTTAAGGGTTAGGATATTGGGTGGGGGGTATACAGCTTGGGATAATATTGAGGGGGGCCAGCATGGACGGGAATCCCGGAAGGAGGCACTGGCAGGTTAGGATGAAGGGGTAAGAAATCCCCTCTCCAGCCGGAGAGAGGATGGTGCACTGTCCATCTTTAACTTCCAAGATTCCCTTCCATGCTGGCCCCCTGTAAGTACCACCACCCTAAGGTGGTGGGTTTTCAAAAAATTAAGGCTTGTAGCCTTGGTAGAGTCGGCCTTTGCGCAATATTTCGGACCGTTTTGTCCTTCATCAGGCGAACCGACTTTTATAAATGTGGAGAGCCTTTTTTGGCTTCTTCTCTCATTTCTCCCTCTGTTTTATTTGACACTTTGTTTAGTTTTCTTTGTACTTTGTTTAGTTTTAATTTGTCACTTTGTTTAGTCTTAATTTGTCACTTTGTTTAGTCTTAATTTGTCACTTTTTTTAGTCTTAGTATTTTTCTCTTTTTTTAGGCTTGATTTTTTATATTTTTCTACTTTCCTCTCCCTACCTTTCTCCTTTCTACCCTGTCCCTGTCTTTCCCTCTCCCCTACTGCCTCCCTGTGTCTGCCTACCCTCTATTTATATTCTCTGTGTCTGTCAACTCTGTTTAGTTTCTCTTCTTTCTTACTTGTTCTTATATGTGTCTTCTTTGACTTTCTTTCTTATATATGTCTTCTTTTGACTTTCTTTGTCTTGTATTATTATTTGTAGTCCCCTCTTTCTTGTATTTATTCTTCATTTGACTTATTTGTCCTTTTTAAATGTCTTTCTTGACTTGTCTTGACTTGTTT
Organism: Epinephelus awoara; assembly: GCA_035609425.1. Classification (NCBI taxonomy): domain Eukaryota; kingdom Metazoa; phylum Chordata; class Actinopteri; order Perciformes; family Serranidae; genus Epinephelus; species Epinephelus awoara. The sequence goes on from CM069317.1 coordinate 22,994,933, forward strand.
GTCCTTTTTAAGTGTCCTTTTTTTGACCTTTCTTTTCTCTTTGGGTTAGGGTTAGACTAGTTTAGGTTTAGGCAAGGGGGTGGATGGTTAGGTTAAGGGTTAGGATATTGGGTGGGGGGTATACAGCTTGGGATAATATTGAGGGGGGCCAGCATGGACGGGAATCCCGGAAGGAGGCACTGGCAGGTTAGGATGAAGGGGTAAGAAATCCCCTCTCCAGCCGGAGAGAGGATGGTGCACTGTCCATCTTTAACTTCCAAGATTCCCTTCCATGCTGGCCCCCTGTAAGTACCACCACCCTAAGGTGGTGGGTTTTCAAAAAATTAAGGCTTGTAGCCTTGGTAGAGTCGGCCTTTGCGCAATATTTCGGACCGTTTTGTCCTTCATCAGGCGAACCGACTTTTATAAATGTGGAGAGCCTTTTTTGGCTTCTTCTCTCATTTCTCCCTCTGTTTTATTTGACACTTTGTTTAGTTTTCTTTGTACTTTGTTTAGTTTTAATTTGTCACTTTGTTTAGTCTTAATTTGTCACTTTGTTTAGTCTTAATTTGTCACTTTTTTTAGTCTTAGTATTTTTCTCTTTTTTTAGGCTTGATTTTTTATATTTTTCTACTTTCCTCTCCCTACCTTTCTCCTTTCTACCCTGTCCCTGTCTTTCCCTCTCCCCTACTGCCTCCCTGTGTCTGCCTACCCTCTATTTATATTCTCTGTGTCTGTCAACTCTGTTTAGTTTCTCTTCTTTCTTACTTGTTCTTATATGTGTCTTCTTTGACTTTCTTTCTTATATATGTCTTCTTTTGACTTTCTTTGTCTTGTATTATTATTTGTAGTCCCCTCTTTCTTGTATTTATTCTTCATTTGACTTATTTGTCCTTTTTAAATGTCTTTCTTGACTTGTCTTGACTTGTTTGTCCTTTTTAAGTGTCCTTTTTTTGACCTTTCTTTTCTCTTTGGGTTAGGGTTAGACTAGTTTAGGTTTAGGCAAGGGGGTGGATGGTTAGGTTAAGGGTTAGGATATTGGGTGGGGGGTATACAGCTTGGGATAATATTGAGGGGGGCCAGCATGGACGGGAATCCCGGAAGGAGGCACTGGCAGGTTAGGATGAAGGGGTAAGAAATCCCCTCTCCAGCCGGAGAGAGGATGGTGCACTGTCCATCTTTAACTTCCAAGATTCCCTTCCATGCTGGCCCCCTGTAAGTACCACCACCCTAAGGTGGTGGGTTTTCAAAAAATTAAGGCTTGTAGCCTTGGTAGAGTCGGCCTTTGCGCAATATTTCGGACCGTTTTGTCCTTCATCAGGCGAACCGACTTTTATAAATGTGGAGAGCCTTTTTTGGCTTCTTCTCTCATTTCTCCCTCTGTTTTATTTGACACTTTGTTTAGTTTTCTTTGTACTTTGTTTAGTTTTAATTTGTCACTTTGTTTAGTCTTAATTTGTCACTTTGTTTAGTCTTAATTTGTCACTTTTTTTAGTCTTAGTATTTTTCTCTTTTTTTAGGCTTGATTTTTTATATTTTTCTACTTTCCTCTCCCTACCTTTCTCCTTTCTACCCTGTCCCTGTCTTTCCCTCTCCCCTACTGCCTCCCTGTGTCTGCCTACCCTCTATTTATATTCTCTGTGTCTGTCAACTCTGTTTAGTTTCTCTTCTTTCTTACTTGTTCTTATATGTGTCTTCTTTGACTTTCTTTCTTATATATGTCTTCTTTTGACTTTCTTTGTCTTGTATTATTATTTGTAGTCCCCTCTTTCTTGTATTTATTCTTCATTTGACTTATTTGTCCTTTTTAAATGTCTTTCTTGACTTGTCTTGACTTGTTTGTCCTTTTTAAGTGTCCTTTTTTTGACCTTTCTTTTCTCTTTGGGTTAGGGTTAGACTAGTTTAGGTTTAGGCAAGGGGGTGGATGGTTAGGTTAAGGGTTAGGATATTGGGTGGGGGGTATACAGCTTGGGATAATATTGAGGGGGGCCAGCATGGACGGGAATCCCGGAAGGAGGCACTGGCAGGTTAGGATGAAGGGGTAAGAAATCCCCTCTCCAGCCGGAGAGAGGATGGTGCACTGTCCATCTTTAACTTCCAAGATTCCCTTCCATGCTGGCCCCCTGTAAGTACCACCACCCTAAGGTGGTGGGTTTTCAAAAAATTAAGGCTTGTAGCCTTGGTAGAGTCGGCCTTTGCGCAATATTTCGGACCGTTTTGTCCTTCATCAGGCGAACCGACTTTTATAAATGTGGAGAGCCTTTTTTGGCTTCTTCTCTCATTTCTCCCTCTGTTTTATTTGACACTTTGTTTAGTTTTCTTTGTACTTTGTTTAGTTTTAATTTGTCACTTTGTTTAGTCTTAATTTGTCACTTTGTTTAGTCTTAATTTGTCACTTTTTTTAGTCTTAGTATTTTTCTCTTTTTTTAGGCTTGATTTTTTATATTTTTCTACTTTCCTCTCCCTACCTTTCTCCTTTCTACCCTGTCCCTGTCTTTCCCTCTCCCCTACTGCCTCCCTGTGTCTGCCTACCCTCTATTTATATTCTCTGTGTCTGTCAACTCTGTTTAGTTTCTCTTCTTTCTTACTTGTTCTTATATGTGTCTTCTTTGACTTTCTTTCTTATATATGTCTTCTTTTGACTTTCTTTGTCTTGTATTATTATTTGTAGTCCCCTCTTTCTTGTATTTATTCTTCATTTGACTTATTTGTCCTTTTTAAATGTCTTTCTTGACTTGTCTTGACTTGTTTGTCCTTTTTAAGTGTCCTTTTTTTGACCTTTCTTTTCTCTTTGGGTTAGGGTTAGACTAGTTTAGGTTTAGGCAAGGGGGTGGATGGTTAGGTTAAGGGTTAGGATATTGGGTGGGGGGTATACAGCTTGGGATAATATTGAGGGGGGCCAGCATGGACGGGAATCCCGGAAGGAGGCACTGGCAGGTTAGGATGAAGGGGTAAGAAATCCCCTCTCCAGCCGGAGAGAGGATGGTGCACTGTCCATCTTTAACTTCCAAGATTCCCTTCCATGCTGGCCCCCTGTAAGTACCACCACCCTAAGGTGGTGGGTTTTCAAAAAATTAAGGCTTGTAGCCTTGGTAGAGTCGGCCTTTGCGCAATATTTCGGACCGTTTTGTCCTTCATCAGGCGAACCGACTTTTATAAATGTGGAGAGCCTTTTTTGGCTTCTTCTCTCATTTCTCCCTCTGTTTTATTTGACACTTTGTTTAGTTTTCTTTGTACTTTGTTTAGTTTTAATTTGTCACTTTGTTTAGTCTTAATTTGTCACTTTGTTTAGTCTTAATTTGTCACTTTTTTTAGTCTTAGTATTTTTCTCTTTTTTTAGGCTTGATTTTTTATATTTTTCTACTTTCCTCTCCCTACCTTTCTCCTTTCTACCCTGTCCCTGTCTTTCCCTCTCCCCTACTGCCTCCCTGTGTCTGCCTACCCTCTATTTATATTCTCTGTGTCTGTCAACTCTGTTTAGTTTCTCTTCTTTCTTACTTGTTCTTATATGTGTCTTCTTTGACTTTCTTTCTTATATATGTCTTCTTTTGACTTTCTTTGTCTTGTATTATTATTTGTAGTCCCCTCTTTCTTGTATTTATTCTTCATTTGACTTATTTGTCCTTTTTAAATGTCTTTCTTGACTTGTCTTGACTTGTTTGTCCTTTTTAAGTGTCCTTTTTTTGACCTTTCTTTTCTCTTTGGGTTAGGGTTAGACTAGTTTAGGTTTAGGCAAGGGGGTGGATGGTTAGGTTAAGGGTTAGGATATTGGGTGGGGGGTATACAGCTTGGGATAATATTGAGGGGGGCCAGCATGGACGGGAATCCCGGAAGGAGGCACTGGCAGGTTAGGATGAAGGGGTAAGAAATCCCCTCTCCAGCCGGAGAGAGGATGGTGCACTGTCCATCTTTAACTTCCAAGATTCCCTTCCATGCTGGCCCCCTGTAAGTACCACCACCCTAAGGTGGTGGGTTTTCAAAAAATTAAGGCTTGTAGCCTTGGTAGAGTCGGCCTTTGCGCAATATTTCGGACCGTTTTGTCCTTCATCAGGCGAACCGACTTTTATAAATGTGGAGAGCCTTTTTTGGCTTCTTCTCTCATTTCTCCCTCTGTTTTATTTGACACTTTGTTTAGTTTTCTTTGTACTTTGTTTAGTTTTAATTTGTCACTTTGTTTAGTCTTAATTTGTCACTTTGTTTAGTCTTAATTTGTCACTTTTTTTAGTCTTAGTATTTTTCTCTTTTTTTAGGCTTGATTTTTTATATTTTTCTACTTTCCTCTCCCTACCTTTCTCCTTTCTACCCTGTCCCTGTCTTTCCCTCTCCCCTACTGCCTCCCTGTGTCTGCCTACCCTCTATTTATATTCTCTGTGTCTGTCAACTCTGTTTAGTTTCTCTTCTTTCTTACTTGTTCTTATATGTGTCTTCTTTGACTTTCTTTCTTATATATGTCTTCTTTTGACTTTCTTTGTCTTGTATTATTATTTGTAGTCCCCTCTTTCTTGTATTTATTCTTCATTTGACTTATTTGTCCTTTTTAAATGTCTTTCTTGACTTGTCTTGACTTGTTTGTCCTTTTTAAGTGTCCTTTTTTTGACCTTTCTTTTCTCTTTGGGTTAGGGTTAGACTAGTTTAGGTTTAGGCAAGGGGGTGGATGGTTAGGTTAAGGGTTAGGATATTGGGTGGGGGGTATACAGCTTGGGATAATATTGAGGGGGGCCAGCATGGACGGGAATCCCGGAAGGAGGCACTGGCAGGTTAGGATGAAGGGGTAAGAAATCCCCTCTCCAGCCGGAGAGAGGATGGTGCACTGTCCATCTTTAACTTCCAAGATTCCCTTCCATGCTGGCCCCCTGTAAGTACCACCACCCTAAGGTGGTGGGTTTTCAAAAAATTAAGGCTTGTAGCCTTGGTAGAGTCGGCCTTTGCGCAATATTTCGGACCGTTTTGTCCTTCATCAGGCGAACCGACTTTTATAAATGTGGAGAGCCTTTTTTGGCTTCTTCTCTCATTTCTCCCTCTGTTTTATTTGACACTTTGTTTAGTTTTCTTTGTACTTTGTTTAGTTTTAATTTGTCACTTTGTTTAGTCTTAATTTGTCACTTTGTTTAGTCTTAATTTGTCACTTTTTTTAGTCTTAGTATTTTTCTCTTTTTTTAGGCTTGATTTTTTATATTTTTCTACTTTCCTCTCCCTACCTTTCTCCTTTCTACCCTGTCCCTGTCTTTCCCTCTCCCCTACTGCCTCCCTGTGTCTGCCTACCCTCTATTTATATTCTCTGTGTCTGTCAACTCTGTTTAGTTTCTCTTCTTTCTTACTTGTTCTTATATGTGTCTTCTTTGACTTTCTTTCTTATATATGTCTTCTTTTGACTTTCTTTGTCTTGTATTATTATTTGTAGTCCCCTCTTTCTTGTATTTATTCTTCATTTGACTTATTTGTCCTTTTTAAATGTCTTTCTTGACTTGTCTTGACTTGTTTGTCCTTTTTAAGTGTCCTTTTTTTGACCTTTCTTTTCTCTTTGGGTTAGGGTTAGACTAGTTTAGGTTTAGGCAAGGGGGTGGATGGTTAGGTTAAGGGTTAGGATATTGGGTGGGGGGTATACAGCTTGGGATAATATTGAGGGGGGCCAGCATGGACGGGAATCCCGGAAGGAGGCACTGGCAGGTTAGGATGAAGGGGTAAGAAATCCCCTCTCCAGCCGGAGAGAGGATGGTGCACTGTCCATCTTTAACTTCCAAGATTCCCTTCCATGCTGGCCCCCTGTAAGTACCACCACCCTAAGGTGGTGGGTTTTCAAAAAATTAAGGCTTGTAGCCTTGGTAGAGTCGGCCTTTGCGCAATATTTCGGACCGTTTTGTCCTTCATCAGGCGAACCGACTTTTATAAATGTGGAGAGCCTTTTTTGGCTTCTTCTCTCATTTCTCCCTCTGTTTTATTTGACACTTTGTTTAGTTTTCTTTGTACTTTGTTTAGTTTTAATTTGTCACTTTGTTTAGTCTTAATTTGTCACTTTGTTTAGTCTTAATTTGTCACTTTTTTTAGTCTTAGTATTTTTCTCTTTTTTTAGGCTTGATTTTTTATATTTTTCTACTTTCCTCTCCCTACCTTTCTCCTTTCTACCCTGTCCCTGTCTTTCCCTCTCCCCTACTGCCTCCCTGTGTCTGCCTACCCTCTATTTATATTCTCTGTGTCTGTCAACTCTGTTTAGTTTCTCTTCTTTCTTACTTGTTCTTATATGTGTCTTCTTTGACTTTCTTTCTTATATATGTCTTCTTTTGACTTTCTTTGTCTTGTATTATTATTTGTAGTCCCCTCTTTCTTGTATTTATTCTTCATTTGACTTATTTGTCCTTTTTAAATGTCTTTCTTGACTTGTCTTGACTTGTTTGTCCTTTTTAAGTGTCCTTTTTTTGACCTTTCTTTTCTCTTTGGGTTAGGGTTAGACTAGTTTAGGTTTAGGCAAGGGGGTGGATGGTTAGGTTAAGGGTTAGGATATTGGGTGGGGGGTATACAGCTTGGGATAATATTGAGGGGGGCCAGCATGGACGGGAATCCCGGAAGGAGGCACTGGCAGGTTAGGATGAAGGGGTAAGAAATCCCCTCTCCAGCCGGAGAGAGGATGGTGCACTGTCCATCTTTAACTTCCAAGATTCCCTTCCATGCTGGCCCCCTGTAAGTACCACCACCCTAAGGTGGTGGGTTTTCAAAAAATTAAGGCTTGTAGCCTTGGTAGAGTCGGCCTTTGCGCAATATTTCGGACCGTTTTGTCCTTCATCAGGCGAACCGACTTTTATAAATGTGGAGAGCCTTTTTTGGCTTCTTCTCTCATTTCTCCCTCTGTTTTATTTGACACTTTGTTTAGTTTTCTTTGTACTTTGTTTAGTTTTAATTTGTCACTTTGTTTAGTCTTAATTTGTCACTTTGTTTAGTCTTAATTTGTCACTTTTTTTAGTCTTAGTATTTTTCTCTTTTTTTAGGCTTGATTTTTTATATTTTTCTACTTTCCTCTCCCTACCTTTCTCCTTTCTACCCTGTCCCTGTCTTTCCCTCTCCCCTACTGCCTCCCTGTGTCTGCCTACCCTCTATTTATATTCTCTGTGTCTGTCAACTCTGTTTAGTTTCTCTTCTTTCTTACTTGTTCTTATATGTGTCTTCTTTGACTTTCTTTCTTATATATGTCTTCTTTTGACTTTCTTTGTCTTGTATTATTATTTGTAGTCCCCTCTTTCTTGTATTTATTCTTCATTTGACTTATTTGTCCTTTTTAAATGTCTTTCTTGACTTGTCTTGACTTGTTTGTCCTTTTTAAGTGTCCTTTTTTTGACCTTTCTTTTCTCTTTGGGTTAGGGTTAGACTAGTTTAGGTTTAGGCAAGGGGGTGGATGGTTAGGTTAAGGGTTAGGATATTGGGTGGGGGGTATACAGCTTGGGATAATATTGAGGGGGGCCAGCATGGACGGGAATCCCGGAAGGAGGCACTGGCAGGTTAGGATGAAGGGGTAAGAAATCCCCTCTCCAGCCGGAGAGAGGATGGTGCACTGTCCATCTTTAACTTCCAAGATTCCCTTCCATGCTGGCCCCCTGTAAGTACCACCACCCTAAGGTGGTGGGTTTTCAAAAAATTAAGGCTTGTAGCCTTGGTAGAGTCGGCCTTTGCGCAATATTTCGGACCGTTTTGTCCTTCATCAGGCGAACCGACTTTTATAAATGTGGAGAGCCTTTTTTGGCTTCTTCTCTCATTTCTCCCTCTGTTTTATTTGACACTTTGTTTAGTTTTCTTTGTACTTTGTTTAGTTTTAATTTGTCACTTTGTTTAGTCTTAATTTGTCACTTTGTTTAGTCTTAATTTGTCACTTTTTTTAGTCTTAGTATTTTTCTCTTTTTTTAGGCTTGATTTTTTATATTTTTCTACTTTCCTCTCCCTACCTTTCTCCTTTCTACCCTGTCCCTGTCTTTCCCTCTCCCCTACTGCCTCCCTGTGTCTGCCTACCCTCTATTTATATTCTCTGTGTCTGTCAACTCTGTTTAGTTTCTCTTCTTTCTTACTTGTTCTTATATGTGTCTTCTTTGACTTTCTTTCTTATATATGTCTTCTTTTGACTTTCTTTGTCTTGTATTATTATTTGTAGTCCCCTCTTTCTTGTATTTATTCTTCATTTGACTTATTTGTCCTTTTTAAATGTCTTTCTTGACTTGTCTTGACTTGTTTGTCCTTTTTAAGTGTCCTTTTTTTGACCTTTCTTTTCTCTTTGGGTTAGGGTTAGACTAGTTTAGGTTTAGGCAAGGGGGTGGATGGTTAGGTTAAGGGTTAGGATATTGGGTGGGGGGTATACAGCTTGGGATAATATTGAGGGGGGCCAGCATGGACGGGAATCCCGGAAGGAGGCACTGGCAGGTTAGGATGAAGGGGTAAGAAATCCCCTCTCCAGCCGGAGAGAGGATGGTGCACTGTCCATCTTTAACTTCCAAGATTCCCTTCCATGCTGGCCCCCTGTAAGTACCACCACCCTAAGGTGGTGGGTTTTCAAAAAATTAAGGCTTGTAGCCTTGGTAGAGTCGGCCTTTGCGCAATATTTCGGACCGTTTTGTCCTTCATCAGGCGAACCGACTTTTATAAATGTGGAGAGCCTTTTTTGGCTTCTTCTCTCATTTCTCCCTCTGTTTTATTTGACACTTTGTTTAGTTTTCTTTGTACTTTGTTTAGTTTTAATTTGTCACTTTGTTTAGTCTTAATTTGTCACTTTGTTTAGTCTTAATTTGTCACTTTTTTTAGTCTTAGTATTTTTCTCTTTTTTTAGGCTTGATTTTTTATATTTTTCTACTTTCCTCTCCCTACCTTTCTCCTTTCTACCCTGTCCCTGTCTTTCCCTCTCCCCTACTGCCTCCCTGTGTCTGCCTACCCTCTATTTATATTCTCTGTGTCTGTCAACTCTGTTTAGTTTCTCTTCTTTCTTACTTGTTCTTATATGTGTCTTCTTTGACTTTCTTTCTTATATATGTCTTCTTTTGACTTTCTTTGTCTTGTATTATTATTTGTAGTCCCCTCTTTCTTGTATTTATTCTTCATTTGACTTATTTGTCCTTTTTAAATGTCTTTCTTGACTTGTCTTGACTTGTTTGTCCTTTTTAAGTGTCCTTTTTTTGACCTTTCTTTTCTCTTTGGGTTAGGGTTAGACTAGTTTAGGTTTAGGCAAGGGGGTGGATGGTTAGGTTAAGGGTTAGGATATTGGGTGGGGGGTATACAGCTTGGGATAATATTGAGGGGGGCCAGCATGGACGGGAATCCCGGAAGGAGGCACTGGCAGGTTAGGATGAAGGGGTAAGAAATCCCCTCTCCAGCCGGAGAGAGGATGGTGCACTGTCCATCTTTAACTTCCAAGATTCCCTTCCATGCTGGCCCCCTGTAAGTACCACCACCCTAAGGTGGTGGGTTTTCAAAAAATTAAGGCTTGTAGCCTTGGTAGAGTCGGCCTTTGCGCAATATTTCGGACCGTTTTGTCCTTCATCAGGCGAACCGACTTTTATAAATGTGGAGAGCCTTTTTTGGCTTCTTCTCTCATTTCTCCCTCTGTTTTATTTGACACTTTGTTTAGTTTTCTTTGTACTTTGTTTAGTTTTAATTTGTCACTTTGTTTAGTCTTAATTTGTCACTTTGTTTAGTCTTAATTTGTCACTTTTTTTAGTCTTAGTATTTTTCTCTTTTTTTAGGCTTGATTTTTTATATTTTTCTACTTTCCTCTCCCTACCTTTCTCCTTTCTACCCTGTCCCTGTCTTTCCCTCTCCCCTACTGCCTCCCTGTGTCTGCCTACCCTCTATTTATATTCTCTGTGTCTGTCAACTCTGTTTAGTTTCTCTTCTTTCTTACTTGTTCTTATATGTGTCTTCTTTGACTTTCTTTCTTATATATGTCTTCTTTTGACTTTCTTTGTCTTGTATTATTATTTGTAGTCCCCTCTTTCTTGTATTTATTCTTCATTTGACTTATTTGTCCTTTTTAAATGTCTTTCTTGACTTGTCTTGACTTGTTTGTCCTTTTTAAGTGTCCTTTTTTTGACCTTTCTTTTCTCTTTGGGTTAGGGTTAGACTAGTTTAGGTTTAGGCAAGGGGGTGGATGGTTAGGTTAAGGGTTAGGATATTGGGTGGGGGGTATACAGCTTGGGATAATATTGAGGGGGGCCAGCATGGACGGGAATCCCGGAAGGAGGCACTGGCAGGTTAGGATGAAGGGGTAAGAAATCCCCTCTCCAGCCGGAGAGAGGATGGTGCACTGTCCATCTTTAACTTCCAAGATTCCCTTCCATGCTGGCCCCCTGTAAGTACCACCACCCTAAGGTGGTGGGTTTTCAAAAAATTAAGGCTTGTAGCCTTGGTAGAGTCGGCCTTTGCGCAATATTTCGGACCGTTTTGTCCTTCATCAGGCGAACCGACTTTTATAAATGTGGAGAGCCTTTTTTGGCTTCTTCTCTCATTTCTCCCTCTGTTTTATTTGACACTTTGTTTAGTTTTCTTTGTACTTTGTTTAGTTTTAATTTGTCACTTTGTTTAGTCTTAATTTGTCACTTTGTTTAGTCTTAATTTGTCACTTTTTTTAGTCTTAGTATTTTTCTCTTTTTTTAGGCTTGATTTTTTATATTTTTCTACTTTCCTCTCCCTACCTTTCTCCTTTCTACCCTGTCCCTGTCTTTCCCTCTCCCCTACTGCCTCCCTGTGTCTGCCTACCCTCTATTTATATTCTCTGTGTCTGTCAACTCTGTTTAGTTTCTCTTCTTTCTTACTTGTTCTTATATGTGTCTTCTTTGACTTTCTTTCTTATATATGTCTTCTTTTGACTTTCTTTGTCTTGTATTATTATTTGTAGTCCCCTCTTTCTTGTATTTATTCTTCATTTGACTTATTTGTCCTTTTTAAATGTCTTTCTTGACTTGTCTTGACTTGTTTGTCCTTTTTAAGTGTCCTTTTTTTGACCTTTCTTTTCTCTTTGGGTTAGGGTTAGACTAGTTTAGGTTTAGGCAAGGGGGTGGATGGTTAGGTTAAGGGTTAGGATATTGGGTGGGGGGTATACAGCTTGGGATAATATTGAGGGGGGCCAGCATGGACGGGAATCCCGGAAGGAGGCACTGGCAGGTTAGGATGAAGGGGTAAGAAATCCCCTCTCCAGCCGGAGAGAGGATGGTGCACTGTCCATCTTTAACTTCCAAGATTCCCTTCCATGCTGGCCCCCTGTAAGTACCACCACCCTAAGGTGGTGGGTTTTCAAAAAATTAAGGCTTGTAGCCTTGGTAGAGTCGGCCTTTGCGCAATATTTCGGACCGTTTTGTCCTTCATCAGGCGAACCGACTTTTATAAATGTGGAGAGCCTTTTTTGGCTTCTTCTCTCATTTCTCCCTCTGTTTTATTTGACACTTTGTTTAGTTTTCTTTGTACTTTGTTTAGTTTTAATTTGTCACTTTGTTTAGTCTTAATTTGTCACTTTGTTTAGTCTTAATTTGTCACTTTTTTTAGTCTTAGTATTTTTCTCTTTTTTTAGGCTTGATTTTTTATATTTTTCTACTTTCCTCTCCCTACCTTTCTCCTTTCTACCCTGTCCCTGTCTTTCCCTCTCCCCTACTGCCTCCCTGTGTCTGCCTACCCTCTATTTATATTCTCTGTGTCTGTCAACTCTGTTTAGTTTCTCTTCTTTCTTACTTGTTCTTATATGTGTCTTCTTTGACTTTCTTTCTTATATATGTCTTCTTTTGACTTTCTTTGTCTTGTATTATTATTTGTAGTCCCCTCTTTCTTGTATTTATTCTTCATTTGACTTATTTGTCCTTTTTAAATGTCTTTCTTGACTTGTCTTGACTTGTTTGTCCTTTTTAAGTGTCCTTTTTTTGACCTTTCTTTTCTCTTTGGGTTAGGGTTAGACTAGTTTAGGTTTAGGCAAGGGGGTGGATGGTTAGGTTAAGGGTTAGGATATTGGGTGGGGGGTATACAGCTTGGGATAATATTGAGGGGGGCCAGCATGGACGGGAATCCCGGAAGGAGGCACTGGCAGGTTAGGATGAAGGGGTAAGAAATCCCCTCTCCAGCCGGAGAGAGGATGGTGCACTGTCCATCTTTAACTTCCAAGATTCCCTTCCATGCTGGCCCCCTGTAAGTACCACCACCCTAAGGTGGTGGGTTTTCAAAAAATTAAGGCTTGTAGCCTTGGTAGAGTCGGCCTTTGCGCAATATTTCGGACCGTTTTGTCCTTCATCAGGCGAACCGACTTTTATAAATGTGGAGAGCCTTTTTTGGCTTCTTCTCTCATTTCTCCCTCTGTTTTATTTGACACTTTGTTTAGTTTTCTTTGTACTTTGTTTAGTTTTAATTTGTCACTTTGTTTAGTCTTAATTTGTCACTTTGTTTAGTCTTAATTTGTCACTTTTTTTAGTCTTAGTATTTTTCTCTTTTTTTAGGCTTGATTTTTTATATGGGTTAGGGGTTAGGGTTAGGGGTTAGGGTTAGGGTTAGGAGTTAGGGGACTGAACAGGAACCACGGCTGTGGTTCCCGAAGTGCACGGTCCATCACTTTGGATGGCCTCTCGCCCATCCCCATCTTCTAGTATTTAGGTTTATGAGAGCGGTGTATTTATTTAATAACGTAGTTTTGTTTATAGTTTATAATTATTTATCTTTAAATTAAAGTTTATATCAAGTATAATTTTGCTTCTGTTCTATTTTTGCTGTTTTTTAATTTTCCATTTTTTTGGTTGTTTTTGTGTTTTGTTGTTTGGCTTTTGTATATTGTTGTTTGTATATGTGTTGTATTTAACCTTTATATTGTTGTTTGTATATGTGTTGTATTTAACCTTTTTGTTTTGTTTTTCAGGTGGCTGTCGCGACGTTTCGTCTGGTTTGGGACTTCTTCAGGCTTAGCCGACCTTCAGGTAAGTATCAGGTAAGTATTAGGTAGGTGTGGTAGGGAGATGTTGCTCCCTCCAAGGTTTGTGCCAAACTGAATGTTCTGTGCTTGTCTCCCTTATATACTCTCCCCTGTGTGTCAACTGTGTTATCTATGAATTAACTTGTTTTTAGCGTATGTTTTTAACTAATTGTATTTTTTAGCTTATGTTTCTTATAACTTTAGTGTTTTTCAATTATTTGTGTTACTTTTATGAACTTGTTTGTCTTAAATGTACTTTTTAGCCTATTTAATGAACTTGTTTGTCTTTAAATGTACTTTTTTAACCCTGTAAATAAACTATGTTCCCCTATGAATTGTCTTTGTGTTTTACTAATTAATGAATTTATTTAACCTTACTATCCTTTCTTCCCTTTCCTTCTTTCTTTCCTTCCCTATGCTCATCCTCCATCCTTTACCTCTAACCGGTGACTGTTATTCTTAACCTTGCGTACCTCGTATATACTTTGGCCTATACTGGGGGGGATCACTGCCAGCGGCACTATACGGAAATATATATTTTTGATGACCTATTTGGCTCATCATGGGGACCTCTAGGGTCAATTTACGGGTCAGGGCTAGGGTTTGGGGACAAGTAAAGGGTTGGGAATAAATTAGGAATAGAATTCAGGGGTTAGGGTTTGGCCACAAGGGGGCTAGATACGTCAATTAAGGGGATGGTTAGGGTTAGGATATCCAATATGGGGTAGGGGGGTAGAGTAAAAAATAAGGGGGCTGTAGCTTAACTTAGCTTAGTATGGGGGGAGGGAAAGTGACCAAACCACAGGAGGCACTGGCTGGTTAGGAGTTAGGGGACTGAACAGGAACCACGGCTGTGGTTCCCGAAGTGCACGGTCCATCACTTTGGATGGCCTCTCGCCCATCCCCATCTTCTAGTATTTAGGTTTATGAGAGCGGTGTATTTATTTAATAACGTAGTTTTGTTTATAGTTTATAATTATTTATCTTTAAATTAAAGTTTATATCAAGTATAATTTTGCTTCTGTTCTATTTTTGCTGTTTTTTAATTTTCCATTTTTTTGGTTGTTTTTGTGTTTTGTTGTTTGGCTTTTGTATATTGTTGTTTGTATATGTGTTGTATTTAACCTTTATATTGTTGTTTGTATATGTGTTGTATTTAACCTTTTTGTTTTGTTTTTCAGGTGGCTGTCGCGACGTTTCGTCTGGTTTGGGACTTCTTCAGGCTTAGCCGACCTTCAGGTAAGTATCAGGTAAGTATTAGGTAGGTGTGGTAGGGAGATGTTGCTCCCTCCAAGGTTTGTGCCAAACTGAATGTTCTGTGCTTGTCTCCCTTATATACTCTCCCCTGTGTGTCAACTGTGTTATCTATGAATTAACTTGTTTTTAGCGTATGTTTTTAACTAATTGTATTTTTTAGCTTATGTTTCTTATAACTTTAGTGTTTTTCAATTATTTGTGTTACTTTTATGAACTTGTTTGTCTTATATGTACTTTTTAGCCTATTTAATGAACTTGTTTGTCTTTAAATGTACTTTTTTAACCCTGTAAATAAACTATGTTCCCCTATGAATTGTCTTTGTGTTTTACTAATTAATGAATTTATTTAACCTTACTATCCTTTCTTCCCTTTCCTTCTTTCTTTCCTTCCCTATGCTCATCCTCCATCCTTTACCTCTAACCGGTGACTGTTATTCTTAACCTTGCGTACCTCGTATATACTTTGGCCTATACTGGGGGGGATCACTGCCAGCGGCACTATACGGAAATATATATTTTTGATGACCTATTTGGCTCATCATGGGGACCTCTAGGGTCAATTTACGGGTCAGGGCTAGGGTTTGGGGACAAGTAAAGGGTTGGGAATAAATTAGGAATAGAATTCAGGGGTTAGGGTTTGGCCACAAGGGGGCTAGATACGTCAATTAAGGGGATGGTTAGGGTTAGGATATCCAATATGGGGTAGGGGGGTAGAGTAAAAAATAAGGGGGCTGTAGCTTAACTTAGCTTAGTATGGGGGGAGGGAAAGTGACCAAACCACAGGAGGCACTGGCTGGTTAGGAGTTAGGGGACTGAACAGGAACCACGGCTGTGGTTCCCGAAGTGCACGGTCCATCACTTTGGATGGCCTCTCGCCCATCCCCATCTTCTAGTATTTAGGTTTATGAGAGCGGTGTATTTATTTAATAACGTAGTTTTGTTTATAGTTTATAATTATTTATCTTTAAATTAAAGTTTATATCAAGTATAATTTTGCTTCTGTTCTATTTTTGCTGTTTTTTAATTTTCCATTTTTTTGGTTGTTTTTGTGTTTTGTTGTTTGGCTTTTGTATATTGTTGTTTGTATATGTGTTGTATTTAACCTTTATATTGTTGTTTGTATATGTGTTGTATTTAACCTTTTTGTTTTGTTTTTCAGGTGGCTGTCGCGACGTTTCGTCTGGTTTGGGACTTCTTCAGGCTTAGCCGACCTTCAGGTAAGTATCAGGTAAGTATTAGGTAGGTGTGGTAGGGAGATGTTGCTCCCTCCAAGGTTTGTGCCAAACTGAATGTTCTGTGCTTGTCTCCCTTATATACTCTCCCCTGTGTGTCAACTGTGTTATCTATGAATTAACTTGTTTTTAGCGTATGTTTTTAACTAATTGTATTTTTTAGCTTATGTTTCTTATAACTTTAGTGTTTTTCAATTATTTGTGTTACTTTTATGAACTTGTTTGTCTTAAATGTACTTTTTAGCCTATTTAATGAACTTGTTTGTCTTTAAATGTACTTTTTTAACCCTGTAAATAAACTATGTTCCCCTATGAATTGTCTTTGTGTTTTACTAATTAATGAATTTATTTAACCTTACTATCCTTTCTTCCCTTTCCTTCTTTCTTTCCTTCCCTATGCTCATCCTCCATCCTTTACCTCTAACCGGTGACTGTTATTCTTAACCTTGCGTACCTCGTATATACTTTGGCCTATACTGGGGGGGATCACTGCCAGCGGCACTATACGGAAATATATATTTTTGATGACCTATTTGGCTCATCATGGGGACCTCTAGGGTCAATTTACGGGTCAGGGCTAGGGTTTGGGGACAAGTAAAGGGTTGGGAATAAATTAGGAATAGAATTCAGGGGTTAGGGTTTGGCCACAAGGGGGCTAGATACGTCAATTAAGGGGATGGTTAGGGTTAGGATATCCAATATGGGGTAGGGGGGTAGAGTAAAAAATAAGGGGGCTGTAGCTTAACTTAGCTTAGTATGGGGGGAGGGAAAGTGACCAAACCACAGGAGGCACTGGCTGGTTAGGAGTTAGGGGACTGAACAGGAACCACGGCTGTGGTTCCCGAAGTGCACGGTCCATCACTTTGGATGGCCTCTCGCCCATCCCCATCTTCTAGTATTTAGGTTTATGAGAGCGGTGTATTTATTTAATAACGTAGTTTTGTTTATAGTTTATAATTATTTATCTTTAAATTAAAGTTTATATCAAGTATAATTTTGCTTCTGTTCTATTTTTGCTGTTTTTTAATTTTCCATTTTTTTGGTTGTTTTTGTGTTTTGTTGTTTGGCTTTTGTATATTGTTGTTTGTATATGTGTTGTATTTAACCTTTATATTGTTGTTTGTATATGTGTTGTATTTAACCTTTTTGTTTTGTTTTTCAGGTGGCTGTCGCGACGTTTCGTCTGGTTTGGGACTTCTTCAGGCTTAGCCGACCTTCAGGTAAGTATCAGGTAAGTATTAGGTAGGTGTGGTAGGGAGATGTTGCTCCCTCCAAGGTTTGTGCCAAACTGAATGTTCTGTGCTTGTCTCCCTTATATACTCTCCCCTGTGTGTCAACTGTGTTATCTATGAATTAACTTGTTTTTAGCGTATGTTTTTAACTAATTGTATTTTTTAGCTTATGTTTCTTATAACTTTAGTGTTTTTCAATTATTTGTGTTACTTTTATGAACTTGTTTGTCTTAAATGTACTTTTTAGCCTATTTAATGAACTTGTTTGTCTTTAAATGTACTTTTTTAACCCTGTAAATAAACTATGTTCCCCTATGAATTGTCTTTGTGTTTTACTAATTAATGAATTTATTTAACCTTACTATCCTTTCTTCCCTTTCCTTCTTTCTTTCCTTCCCTATGCTCATCCTCCATCCTTTACCTCTAACCGGTGACTGTTATTCTTAACCTTGCGTACCTCGTATATACTTTGGCCTATACTGGGGGGGATCACTGCCAGCGGCACTATACGGAAATATATATTTTTGATGACCTATTTGGCTCATCATGGGGACCTCTAGGGTCAATTTACGGGTCAGGGCTAGGGTTTGGGGACAAGTAAAGGGTTGGGAATAAATTAGGAATAGAATTCAGGGGTTAGGGTTTGGCCACAAGGGGGCTAGATACGTCAATTAAGGGGATGGTTAGGGTTAGGATATCCAATATGGGGTAGGGGGGTAGAGTAAAAAATAAGGGGGCTGTAGCTTAACTTAGCTTAGTATGGGGGGAGGGAAAGTGACCAAACCACAGGAGGCACTGGCTGGTTAGGAGTTAGGGGACTGAACAGGAACCACGGCTGTGGTTCCCGAAGTGCACGGTCCATCACTTTGGATGGCCTCTCGCCCATCCCCATCTTCTAGTATTTAGGTTTATGAGAGCGGTGTATTTATTTAATAACGTAGTTTTGTTTATAGTTTATAATTATTTATCTTTAAATTAAAGTTTATATCAAGTATAATTTTGCTTCTGTTCTATTTTTGCTGTTTTTTAATTTTCCATTTTTTTGGTTGTTTTTGTGTTTTGTTGTTTGGCTTTTGTATATTGTTGTTTGTATATGTGTTGTATTTAACCTTTATATTGTTGTTTGTATATGTGTTGTATTTAACCTTTTTGTTTTGTTTTTCAGGTGGCTGTCGCGACGTTTCGTCTGGTTTGGGACTTCTTCAGGCTTAGCCGACCTTCAGGTAAGTATCAGGTAAGTATTAGGTAGGTGTGGTAGGGAGATGTTGCTCCCTCCAAGGTTTGTGCCAAACTGAATGTTCTGTGCTTGTCTCCCTTATATACTCTCCCCTGTGTGTCAACTGTGTTATCTATGAATTAACTTGTTTTTAGCGTATGTTTTTAACTAATTGTATTTTTTAGCTTATGTTTCTTATAACTTTAGTGTTTTTCAATTATTTGTGTTACTTTTATGAACTTGTTTGTCTTAAATGTACTTTTTAGCCTATTTAATGAACTTGTTTGTCTTTAAATGTACTTTTTTAACCCTGTAAATAAACTATGTTCCCCTATGAATTGTCTTTGTGTTTTACTAATTAATGAATTTATTTAACCTTACTATCCTTTCTTCCCTTTCCTTCTTTCTTTCCTTCCCTATGCTCATCCTCCATCCTTTACCTCTAACCGGTGACTGTTATTCTTAACCTTGCGTACCTCGTATATACTTTGGCCTATACTGGGGGGGATCACTGCCAGCGGCACTATACGGAAATATATATTTTTGATGACCTATTTGGCTCATCATGGGGACCTCTAGGGTCAATTTACGGGTCAGGGCTAGGGTTTGGGGACAAGTAAAGGGTTGGGAATAAATTAGGAATAGAATTCAGGGGTTAGGGTTTGGCCACAAGGGGGCTAGATACGTCAATTAAGGGGATGGTTAGGGTTAGGATATCCAATATGGGGTAGGGGGGTAGAGTAAAAAATAAGGGGGCTGTAGCTTAACTTAGCTTAGTATGGGGGGAGGGAAAGTGACCAAACCACAGGAGGCACTGGCTGGTTAGGAGTTAGGGGACTGAACAGGAACCACGGCTGTGGTTCCCGAAGTGCACGGTCCATCACTTTGGATGGCCTCTCGCCCATCCCCATCTTCTAGTATTTAGGTTTATGAGAGCGGTGTATTTATTTAATAACGTAGTTTTGTTTATAGTTTATAATTATTTATCTTTAAATTAAAGTTTATATCAAGTATAATTTTGCTTCTGTTCTATTTTTGCTGTTTTTTAATTTTCCATTTTTTTGGTTGTTTTTGTGTTTTGTTGTTTGGCTTTTGTATATTGTTGTTTGTATATGTGTTGTATTTAACCTTTATATTGTTGTTTGTATATGTGTTGTATTTAACCTTTTTGTTTTGTTTTTCAGGTGGCTGTCGCGACGTTTCGTCTGGTTTGGGACTTCTTCAGGCTTAGCCGACCTTCAGGTAAGTATCAGGTAAGTATTAGGTAGGTGTGGTAGGGAGATGTTGCTCCCTCCAAGGTTTGTGCCAAACTGAATGTTCTGTGCTTGTCTCCCTTATATACTCTCCCCTGTGTGTCAACTGTGTTATCTATGAATTAACTTGTTTTTAGCGTATGTTTTTAACTAATTGTATTTTTTAGCTTATGTTTCTTATAACTTTAGTGTTTTTCAATTATTTGTGTTACTTTTATGAACTTGTTTGTCTTAAATGTACTTTTTAGCCTATTTAATGAACTTGTTTGTCTTTAAATGTACTTTTTTAACCCTGTAAATAAACTATGTTCCCCTATGAATTGTCTTTGTGTTTTACTAATTAATGAATTTATTTAACCTTACTATCCTTTCTTCCCTTTCCTTCTTTCTTTCCTTCCCTATGCTCATCCTCCATCCTTTACCTCTAACCGGTGACTGTTATTCTTAACCTTGCGTACCTCGTATATACTTTGGCCTATACTGGGGGGGATCACTGCCAGCGGCACTATACGGAAATATATATTTTTGATGACCTATTTGGCTCATCATGGGGACCTCTAGGGTCAATTTACGGGTCAGGGCTAGGGTTTGGGGACAAGTAAAGGGTTGGGAATAAATTAGGAATAGAATTCAGGGGTTAGGGTTTGGCCACAAGGGGGCTAGATACGTCAATTAAGGGGATGGTTAGGGTTAGGATATCCAATATGGGGTAGGGGGGTAGAGTAAAAAATAAGGGGGCTGTAGCTTAACTTAGCTTAGTATGGGGGGAGGGAAAGTGACCAAACCACAGGAGGCACTGGCTGGTTAGGAGTTAGGGGACTGAACAGGAACCACGGCTGTGGTTCCCGAAGTGCACGGTCCATCACTTTGGATGGCCTCTCGCCCATCCCCATCTTCTAGTATTTAGGTTTATGAGAGCGGTGTATTTATTTAATAACGTAGTTTTGTTTATAGTTTATAATTATTTATCTTTAAATTAAAGTTTATATCAAGTATAATTTTGCTTCTGTTCTATTTTTGCTGTTTTTTAATTTTCCATTTTTTTGGTTGTTTTTGTGTTTTGTTGTTTGGCTTTTGTATATTGTTGTTTGTATATGTGTTGTATTTAACCTTTATATTGTTGTTTGTATATGTGTTGTATTTAACCTTTTTGTTTTGTTTTTCAGGTGGCTGTCGCGACGTTTCGTCTGGTTTGGGACTTCTTCAGGCTTAGCCGACCTTCAGGTAAGTATCAGGTAAGTATTAGGTAGGTGTGGTAGGGAGATGTTGCTCCCTCCAAGGTTTGTGCCAAACTGAATGTTCTGTGCTTGTCTCCCTTATATACTCTCCCCTGTGTGTCAACTGTGTTATCTATGAATTAACTTGTTTTTAGCGTATGTTTTTAACTAATTGTATTTTTTAGCTTATGTTTCTTATAACTTTAGTGTTTTTCAATTATTTGTGTTACTTTTATGAACTTGTTTGTCTTAAATGTACTTTTTAGCCTATTTAATGAACTTGTTTGTCTTTAAATGTACTTTTTTAACCCTGTAAATAAACTATGTTCCCCTATGAATTGTCTTTGTGTTTTACTAATTAATGAATTTATTTAACCTTACTATCCTTTCTTCCCTTTCCTTCTTTCTTTCCTTCCCTATGCTCATCCTCCATCCTTTACCTCTAACCGGTGACTGTTATTCTTAACCTTGCGTACCTCGTATATACTTTGGCCTATACTGGGGGGGATCACTGCCAGCGGCACTATACGGAAATATATATTTTTGATGACCTATTTGGCTCATCATGGGGACCTCTAGGGTCAATTTACGGGTCAGGGCTAGGGTTTGGGGACAAGTAAAGGGTTGGGAATAAATTAGGAATAGAATTCAGGGGTTAGGGTTTGGCCACAAGGGGGCTAGATACGTCAATTAAGGGGATGGTTAGGGTTAGGATATCCAATATGGGGTAGGGGGGTAGAGTAAAAAATAAGGGGGCTGTAGCTTAACTTAGCTTAGTATGGGGGGAGGGAAAGTGACCAAACCACAGGAGGCACTGGCTGGTTAGGAGTTAGGGGACTGAACAGGAACCACGGCTGTGGTTCCCGAAGTGCACGGTCCATCACTTTGGATGGCCTCTCGCCCATCCCCATCTTCTAGTATTTAGGTTTATGAGAGCGGTGTATTTATTTAATAACGTAGTTTTGTTTATAGTTTATAATTATTTATCTTTAAATTAAAGTTTATATCAAGTATAATTTTGCTTCTGTTCTATTTTTGCTGTTTTTTAATTTTCCATTTTTTTGGTTGTTTTTGTGTTTTGTTGTTTGGCTTTTGTATATTGTTGTTTGTATATGTGTTGTATTTAACCTTTATATTGTTGTTTGTATATGTGTTGTATTTAACCTTTTTGTTTTGTTTTTCAGGTGGCTGTCGCGACGTTTCGTCTGGTTTGGGACTTCTTCAGGCTTAGCCGACCTTCAGGTAAGTATCAGGTAAGTATTAGGTAGGTGTGGTAGGGAGATGTTGCTCCCTCCAAGGTTTGTGCCAAACTGAATGTTCTGTGCTTGTCTCCCTTATATACTCTCCCCTGTGTGTCAACTGTGTTATCTATGAATTAACTTGTTTTTAGCGTATGTTTTTAACTAATTGTATTTTTTAGCTTATGTTTCTTATAACTTTAGTGTTTTTCAATTATTTGTGTTACTTTTATGAACTTGTTTGTCTTAAATGTACTTTTTAGCCTATTTAATGAACTTGTTTGTCTTTAAATGTACTTTTTTAACCCTGTAAATAAACTATGTTCCCCTATGAATTGTCTTTGTGTTTTACTAATTAATGAATTTATTTAACCTTACTATCCTTTCTTCCCTTTCCTTCTTTCTTTCCTTCCCTATGCTCATCCTCCATCCTTTACCTCTAACCGGTGACTGTTATTCTTAACCTTGCGTACCTCGTATATACTTTGGCCTATACTGGGGGGGATCACTGCCAGCGGCACTATACGGAAATATATATTTTTGATGACCTATTTGGCTCATCATGGGGACCTCTAGGGTCAATTTACGGGTCAGGGCTAGGGTTTGGGGACAAGTAAAGGGTTGGGAATAAATTAGGAATAGAATTCAGGGGTTAGGGTTTGGCCACAAGGGGGCTAGATACGTCAATTAAGGGGATGGTTAGGGTTAGGATATCCAATATGGG
The DNA here is from genome assembly GCA_035609425.1 of Epinephelus awoara. NCBI lineage: Eukaryota > Metazoa > Chordata > Actinopteri > Perciformes > Serranidae > Epinephelus > Epinephelus awoara. The sequence goes on from CM069317.1 coordinate 23,017,188, forward strand.
GTAGGGGGGTAGAGTAAAAAATAAGGGGGCTGTAGCTTAACTTAGCTTAGTATGGGGGGAGGGAAAGTGACCAAACCACAGGAGGCACTGGCTGGTTAGGAGTTAGGGGACTGAACAGGAACCACGGCTGTGGTTCCCGAAGTGCACGGTCCATCACTTTGGATGGCCTCTCGCCCATCCCCATCTTCTAGTATTTAGGTTTATGAGAGCGGTGTATTTATTTAATAACGTAGTTTTGTTTATAGTTTATAATTATTTATCTTTAAATTAAAGTTTATATCAAGTATAATTTTGCTTCTGTTCTATTTTTGCTGTTTTTTAATTTTCCATTTTTTTGGTTGTTTTTGTGTTTTGTTGTTTGGCTTTTGTATATTGTTGTTTGTATATGTGTTGTATTTAACCTTTATATTGTTGTTTGTATATGTGTTGTATTTAACCTTTTTGTTTTGTTTTTCAGGTGGCTGTCGCGACGTTTCGTCTGGTTTGGGACTTCTTCAGGCTTAGCCGACCTTCAGGTAAGTATCAGGTAAGTATTAGGTAGGTGTGGTAGGGAGATGTTGCTCCCTCCAAGGTTTGTGCCAAACTGAATGTTCTGTGCTTGTCTCCCTTATATACTCTCCCCTGTGTGTCAACTGTGTTATCTATGAATTAACTTGTTTTTAGCGTATGTTTTTAACTAATTGTATTTTTTAGCTTATGTTTCTTATAACTTTAGTGTTTTTCAATTATTTGTGTTACTTTTATGAACTTGTTTGTCTTAAATGTACTTTTTAGCCTATTTAATGAACTTGTTTGTCTTTAAATGTACTTTTTTAACCCTGTAAATAAACTATGTTCCCCTATGAATTGTCTTTGTGTTTTACTAATTAATGAATTTATTTAACCTTACTATCCTTTCTTCCCTTTCCTTCTTTCTTTCCTTCCCTATGCTCATCCTCCATCCTTTACCTCTAACCGGTGACTGTTATTCTTAACCTTGCGTACCTCGTATATACTTTGGCCTATACTGGGGGGGATCACTGCCAGCGGCACTATACGGAAATATATATTTTTGATGACCTATTTGGCTCATCATGGGGACCTCTAGGGTCAATTTACGGGTCAGGGCTAGGGTTTGGGGACAAGTAAAGGGTTGGGAATAAATTAGGAATAGAATTCAGGGGTTAGGGTTTGGCCACAAGGGGGCTAGATACGTCAATTAAGGGGATGGTTAGGGTTAGGATATCCAATATGGGGTAGGGGGGTAGAGTAAAAAATAAGGGGGCTGTAGCTTAACTTAGCTTAGTATGTGGGGAGGGAAAGTGACCAAACCACAGGAGGCACTGGCTGGTTAGGAGTTAGGGGACTGAACAGGAACCACGGCTGTGGTTCCCGAAGTGCACGGTCCATCACTTTGGATGGCCTCTCGCCCATCCCCATCTTCTAGTATTTAGGTTTATGAGAGCGGTGTATTTATTTAATAACGTAGTTTTGTTTATAGTTTATAATTATTTATCTTTAAATTAAAGTTTATATCAAGTATAATTTTGCTTCTGTTCTATTTTTGCTGTTTTTTAATTTTCCATTTTTTTGGTTGTTTTTGTGTTTTGTTGTTTGGCTTTTGTATATTGTTGTTTGTATATGTGTTGTATTTAACCTTTATATTGTTGTTTGTATATGTGTTGTATTTAACCTTTTTGTTTTGTTTTTCAGGTGGCTGTCGCGACGTTTCGTCTGGTTTGGGACTTCTTCAGGCTTAGCCGACCTTCAGGTAAGTATCAGGTAAGTATTAGGTAGGTGTGGTAGGGAGATGTTGCTCCCTCCAAGGTTTGTGCCAAACTGAATGTTCTGTGCTTGTCTCCCTTATATACTCTCCCCTGTGTGTCAACTGTGTTATCTATGAATTAACTTGTTTTTAGCGTATGTTTTTAACTAATTGTATTTTTTAGCTTATGTTTCTTATAACTTTAGTGTTTTTCAATTATTTGTGTTACTTTTATGAACTTGTTTGTCTTAAATGTACTTTTTAGCCTATTTAATGAACTTGTTTGTCTTTAAATGTACTTTTTTAACCCTGTAAATAAACTATGTTCCCCTATGAATTGTCTTTGTGTTTTACTAATTAATGAATTTATTTAACCTTACTATCCTTTCTTCCCTTTCCTTCTTTCTTTCCTTCCCTATGCTCATCCTCCATCCTTTACCTCTAACCGGTGACTGTTATTCTTAACCTTGCGTACCTCGTATATACTTTGGCCTATACTGGGGGGGATCACTGCCAGCGGCACTATACGGAAATATATATTTTTGATGACCTATTTGGCTCATCATGGGGACCTCTAGGGTCAATTTACGGGTCAGGGCTAGGGTTTGGGGACAAGTAAAGGGTTGGGAATAAATTAGGAATAGAATTCAGGGGTTAGGGTTTGGCCACAAGGGGGCTAGATACGTCAATTAAGGGGATGGTTAGGGTTAGGATATCCAATATGGGGTAGGGGGGTAGAGTAAAAAATAAGGGGGCTGTAGCTTAACTTAGCTTAGTATGGGGGGAGGGAAAGTGACCAAACCACAGGAGGCACTGGCTGGTTAGGAGTTAGGGGACTGAACAGGAACCACGGCTGTGGTTCCCGAAGTGCACGGTCCATCACTTTGGATGGCCTCTCGCCCATCCCCATCTTCTAGTATTTAGGTTTATGAGAGCGGTGTATTTATTTAATAACGTAGTTTTGTTTATAGTTTATAATTATTTATCTTTAAATTAAAGTTTATATCAAGTATAATTTTGCTTCTGTTCTATTTTTGCTGTTTTTTAATTTTCCATTTTTTTGGTTGTTTTTGTGTTTTGTTGTTTGGCTTTTGTATATTGTTGTTTGTATATGTGTTGTATTTAACCTTTATATTGTTGTTTGTATATGTGTTGTATTTAACCTTTTTGTTTTGTTTTTCAGGTGGCTGTCGCGACGTTTCGTCTGGTTTGGGACTTCTTCAGGCTTAGCCGACCTTCAGGTAAGTATCAGGTAAGTATTAGGTAGGTGTGGTAGGGAGATGTTGCTCCCTCCAAGGTTTGTGCCAAACTGAATGTTCTGTGCTTGTCTCCCTTATATACTCTCCCCTGTGTGTCAACTGTGTTATCTATGAATTAACTTGTTTTTAGCGTATGTTTTTAACTAATTGTATTTTTTAGCTTATGTTTCTTATAACTTTAGTGTTTTTCAATTATTTGTGTTACTTTTATGAACTTGTTTGTCTTAAATGTACTTTTTAGCCTATTTAATGAACTTGTTTGTCTTTAAATGTACTTTTTTAACCCTGTAAATAAACTATGTTCCCCTATGAATTGTCTTTGTGTTTTACTAATTAATGAATTTATTTAACCTTACTATCCTTTCTTCCCTTTCCTTCTTTCTTTCCTTCCCTATGCTCATCCTCCATCCTTTACCTCTAACCGGTGACTGTTATTCTTAACCTTGCGTACCTCGTATATACTTTGGCCTATACTGGGGGGGATCACTGCCAGCGGCACTATACGGAAATATATATTTTTGATGACCTATTTGGCTCATCATGGGGACCTCTAGGGTCAATTTACGGGTCAGGGCTAGGGTTTGGGGACAAGTAAAGGGTTGGGAATAAATTAGGAATAGAATTCAGGGGTTAGGGTTTGGCCACAAGGGGGCTAGATACGTCAATTAAGGGGATGGTTAGGGTTAGGATATCCAATATGGGGTAGGGGGGTAGAGTAAAAAATAAGGGGGCTGTAGCTTAACTTAGCTTAGTATGGGGGGAGGGAAAGTGACCAAACCACAGGAGGCACTGGCTGGTTAGGAGTTAGGGGACTGAACAGGAACCACGGCTGTGGTTCCCGAAGTGCACGGTCCATCACTTTGGATGGCCTCTCGCCCATCCCCATCTTCTAGTATTTAGGTTTATGAGAGCGGTGTATTTATTTAATAACGTAGTTTTGTTTATAGTTTATAATTATTTATCTTTAAATTAAAGTTTATATCAAGTATAATTTTGCTTCTGTTCTATTTTTGCTGTTTTTTAATTTTCCATTTTTTTGGTTGTTTTTGTGTTTTGTTGTTTGGCTTTTGTATATTGTTGTTTGTATATGTGTTGTATTTAACCTTTATATTGTTGTTTGTATATGTGTTGTATTTAACCTTTTTGTTTTGTTTTTCAGGTGGCTGTCGCGACGTTTCGTCTGGTTTGGGACTTCTTCAGGCTTAGCCGACCTTCAGGTAAGTATCAGGTAAGTATTAGGTAGGTGTGGTAGGGAGATGTTGCTCCCTCCAAGGTTTGTGCCAAACTGAATGTTCTGTGCTTGTCTCCCTTATATACTCTCCCCTGTGTGTCAACTGTGTTATCTATGAATTAACTTGTTTTTAGCGTATGTTTTTAACTAATTGTATTTTTTAGCTTATGTTTCTTATAACTTTAGTGTTTTTCAATTATTTGTGTTACTTTTATGAACTTGTTTGTCTTAAATGTACTTTTTAGCCTATTTAATGAACTTGTTTGTCTTTAAATGTACTTTTTTAACCCTGTAAATAAACTATGTTCCCCTATGAATTGTCTTTGTGTTTTACTAATTAATGAATTTATTTAACCTTACTATCCTTTCTTCCCTTTCCTTCTTTCTTTCCTTCCCTATGCTCATCCTCCATCCTTTACCTCTAACCGGTGACTGTTATTCTTAACCTTGCGTACCTCGTATATACTTTGGCCTATACTGGGGGGGATCACTGCCAGCGGCACTATACGGAAATATATATTTTTGATGACCTATTTGGCTCATCATGGGGACCTCTAGGGTCAATTTACGGGTCAGGGCTAGGGTTTGGGGACAAGTAAAGGGTTGGGAATAAATTAGGAATAGAATTCAGGGGTTAGGGTTTGGCCACAAGGGGGCTAGATACGTCAATTAAGGGGATGGTTAGGGTTAGGATATCCAATATGGGGTAGGGGGGTAGAGTAAAAAATAAGGGGGCTGTAGCTTAACTTAGCTTAGTATGGGGGGAGGGAAAGTGACCAAACCACAGGAGGCACTGGCTGGTTAGGAGTTAGGGGACTGAACAGGAACCACGGCTGTGGTTCCCGAAGTGCACGGTCCATCACTTTGGATGGCCTCTCGCCCATCCCCATCTTCTAGTATTTAGGTTTATGAGAGCGGTGTATTTATTTAATAACGTAGTTTTGTTTATAGTTTATAATTATTTATCTTTAAATTAAAGTTTATATCAAGTATAATTTTGCTTCTGTTCTATTTTTGCTGTTTTTTAATTTTCCATTTTTTTGGTTGTTTTTGTGTTTTGTTGTTTGGCTTTTGTATATTGTTGTTTGTATATGTGTTGTATTTAACCTTTATATTGTTGTTTGTATATGTGTTGTATTTAACCTTTTTGTTTTGTTTTTCAGGTGGCTGTCGCGACGTTTCGTCTGGTTTGGGACTTCTTCAGGCTTAGCCGACCTTCAGGTAAGTATCAGGTAAGTATTAGGTAGGTGTGGTAGGGAGATGTTGCTCCCTCCAAGGTTTGTGCCAAACTGAATGTTCTGTGCTTGTCTCCCTTATATACTCTCCCCTGTGTGTCAACTGTGTTATCTATGAATTAACTTGTTTTTAGCGTATGTTTTTAACTAATTGTATTTTTTAGCTTATGTTTCTTATAACTTTAGTGTTTTTCAATTATTTGTGTTACTTTTATGAACTTGTTTGTCTTAAATGTACTTTTTAGCCTATTTAATGAACTTGTTTGTCTTTAAATGTACTTTTTTAACCCTGTAAATAAACTATGTTCCCCTATGAATTGTCTTTGTGTTTTACTAATTAATGAATTTATTTAACCTTACTATCCTTTCTTCCCTTTCCTTCTTTCTTTCCTTCCCTATGCTCATCCTCCATCCTTTACCTCTAACCGGTGACTGTTATTCTTAACCTTGCGTACCTCGTATATACTTTGGCCTATACTGGGGGGGATCACTGCCAGCGGCACTATACGGAAATATATATTTTTGATGACCTATTTGGCTCATCATGGGGACCTCTAGGGTCAATTTACGGGTCAGGGCTAGGGTTTGGGGACAAGTAAAGGGTTGGGAATAAATTAGGAATAGAATTCAGGGGTTAGGGTTTGGCCACAAGGGGGCTAGATACGTCAATTAAGGGGATGGTTAGGGTTAGGATATCCAATATGGGGTAGGGGGGTAGAGTAAAAAATAAGGGGGCTGTAGCTTAACTTAGCTTAGTATGGGGGGAGGGAAAGTGACCAAACCACAGGAGGCACTGGCTGGTTAGGAGTTAGGGGACTGAACAGGAACCACGGCTGTGGTTCCCGAAGTGCACGGTCCATCACTTTGGATGGCCTCTCGCCCATCCCCATCTTCTAGTATTTAGGTTTATGAGAGCGGTGTATTTATTTAATAACGTAGTTTTGTTTATAGTTTATAATTATTTATCTTTAAATTAAAGTTTATATCAAGTATAATTTTGCTTCTGTTCTATTTTTGCTGTTTTTTAATTTTCCATTTTTTTGGTTGTTTTTGTGTTTTGTTGTTTGGCTTTTGTATATTGTTGTTTGTATATGTGTTGTATTTAACCTTTATATTGTTGTTTGTATATGTGTTGTATTTAACCTTTTTGTTTTGTTTTTCAGGTGGCTGTCGCGACGTTTCGTCTGGTTTGGGACTTCTTCAGGCTTAGCCGACCTTCAGGTAAGTATCAGGTAAGTATTAGGTAGGTGTGGTAGGGAGATGTTGCTCCCTCCAAGGTTTGTGCCAAACTGAATGTTCTGTGCTTGTCTCCCTTATATACTCTCCCCTGTGTGTCAACTGTGTTATCTATGAATTAACTTGTTTTTAGCGTATGTTTTTAACTAATTGTATTTTTTAGCTTATGTTTCTTATAACTTTAGTGTTTTTCAATTATTTGTGTTACTTTTATGAACTTGTTTGTCTTAAATGTACTTTTTAGCCTATTTAATGAACTTGTTTGTCTTTAAATGTACTTTTTTAACCCTGTAAATAAACTATGTTCCCCTATGAATTGTCTTTGTGTTTTACTAATTAATGAATTTATTTAACCTTACTATCCTTTCTTCCCTTTCCTTCTTTCTTTCCTTCCCTATGCTCATCCTCCATCCTTTACCTCTAACCGGTGACTGTTATTCTTAACCTTGCGTACCTCGTATATACTTTGGCCTATACTGGGGGGGATCACTGCCAGCGGCACTATACGGAAATATATATTTTTGATGACCTATTTGGCTCATCATGGGGACCTCTAGGGTCAATTTACGGGTCAGGGCTAGGGTTTGGGGACAAGTAAAGGGTTGGGAATAAATTAGGAATAGAATTCAGGGGTTAGGGTTTGGCCACAAGGGGGCTAGATACGTCAATTAAGGGGATGGTTAGGGTTAGGATATCCAATATGGGGTAGGGGGGTAGAGTAAAAAATAAGGGGGCTGTAGCTTAACTTAGCTTAGTATGGGGGGAGGGAAAGTGACCAAACCACAGGAGGCACTGGCTGGTTAGGAGTTAGGGGACTGAACAGGAACCACGGCTGTGGTTCCCGAAGTGCACGGTCCATCACTTTGGATGGCCTCTCGCCCATCCCCATCTTCTAGTATTTAGGTTTATGAGAGCGGTGTATTTATTTAATAACGTAGTTTTGTTTATAGTTTATAATTATTTATCTTTAAATTAAAGTTTATATCAAGTATAATTTTGCTTCTGTTCTATTTTTGCTGTTTTTTAATTTTCCATTTTTTTGGTTGTTTTTGTGTTTTGTTGTTTGGCTTTTGTATATTGTTGTTTGTATATGTGTTGTATTTAACCTTTATATTGTTGTTTGTATATGTGTTGTATTTAACCTTTTTGTTTTGTTTTTCAGGTGGCTGTCGCGACGTTTCGTCTGGTTTGGGACTTCTTCAGGCTTAGCCGACCTTCAGGTAAGTATCAGGTAAGTATTAGGTAGGTGTGGTAGGGAGATGTTGCTCCCTCCAAGGTTTGTGCCAAACTGAATGTTCTGTGCTTGTCTCCCTTATATACTCTCCCCTGTGTGTCAACTGTGTTATCTATGAATTAACTTGTTTTTAGCGTATGTTTTTAACTAATTGTATTTTTTAGCTTATGTTTCTTATAACTTTAGTGTTTTTCAATTATTTGTGTTACTTTTATGAACTTGTTTGTCTTAAATGTACTTTTTAGCCTATTTAATGAACTTGTTTGTCTTTAAATGTACTTTTTTAACCCTGTAAATAAACTATGTTCCCCTATGAATTGTCTTTGTGTTTTACTAATTAATGAATTTATTTAACCTTACTATCCTTTCTTCCCTTTCCTTCTTTCTTTCCTTCCCTATGCTCATCCTCCATCCTTTACCTCTAACCGGTGACTGTTATTCTTAACCTTGCGTACCTCGTATATACTTTGGCCTATACTGGGGGGGATCACTGCCAGCGGCACTATACGGAAATATATATTTTTGATGACCTATTTGGCTCATCATGGGGACCTCTAGGGTCAATTTACGGGTCAGGGCTAGGGTTTGGGGACAAGTAAAGGGTTGGGAATAAATTAGGAATAGAATTCAGGGGTTAGGGTTTGGCCACAAGGGGGCTAGATACGTCAATTAAGGGGATGGTTAGGGTTAGGATATCCAATATGGGGTAGGGGGGTAGAGTAAAAAATAAGGGGGCTGTAGCTTAACTTAGCTTAGTATGGGGGGAGGGAAAGTGACCAAACCACAGGAGGCACTGGCTGGTTAGGAGTTAGGGGACTGAACAGGAACCACGGCTGTGGTTCCCGAAGTGCACGGTCCATCACTTTGGATGGCCTCTCGCCCATCCCCATCTTCTAGTATTTAGGTTTATGAGAGCGGTGTATTTATTTAATAACGTAGTTTTGTTTATAGTTTATAATTATTTATCTTTAAATTAAAGTTTATATCAAGTATAATTTTGCTTCTGTTCTATTTTTGCTGTTTTTTAATTTTCCATTTTTTTGGTTGTTTTTGTGTTTTGTTGTTTGGCTTTTGTATATTGTTGTTTGTATATGTGTTGTATTTAACCTTTATATTGTTGTTTGTATATGTGTTGTATTTAACCTTTTTGTTTTGTTTTTCAGGTGGCTGTCGCGACGTTTCGTCTGGTTTGGGACTTCTTCAGGCTTAGCCGACCTTCAGGTAAGTATCAGGTAAGTATTAGGTAGGTGTGGTAGGGAGATGTTGCTCCCTCCAAGGTTTGTGCCAAACTGAATGTTCTGTGCTTGTCTCCCTTATATACTCTCCCCTGTGTGTCAACTGTGTTATCTATGAATTAACTTGTTTTTAGCGTATGTTTTTAACTAATTGTATTTTTTAGCTTATGTTTCTTATAACTTTAGTGTTTTTCAATTATTTGTGTTACTTTTATGAACTTGTTTGTCTTAAATGTACTTTTTAGCCTATTTAATGAACTTGTTTGTCTTTAAATGTACTTTTTTAACCCTGTAAATAAACTATGTTCCCCTATGAATTGTCTTTGTGTTTTACTAATTAATGAATTTATTTAACCTTACTATCCTTTCTTCCCTTTCCTTCTTTCTTTCCTTCCCTATGCTCATCCTCCATCCTTTACCTCTAACCGGTGACTGTTATTCTTAACCTTGCGTACCTCGTATATACTTTGGCCTATACTGGGGGGGATCACTGCCAGCGGCACTATACGGAAATATATATTTTTGATGACCTATTTGGCTCATCATGGGGACCTCTAGGGTCAATTTACGGGTCAGGGCTAGGGTTTGGGGACAAGTAAAGGGTTGGGAATAAATTAGGAATAGAATTCAGGGGTTAGGGTTTGGCCACAAGGGGGCTAGATACGTCAATTAAGGGGATGGTTAGGGTTAGGATATCCAATATGGGGTAGGGGGGTAGAGTAAAAAATAAGGGGGCTGTAGCTTAACTTAGCTTAGTATGGGGGGAGGGAAAGTGACCAAACCACAGGAGGCACTGGCTGGTTAGGAGTTAGGGGACTGAACAGGAACCACGGCTGTGGTTCCCGAAGTGCACGGTCCATCACTTTGGATGGCCTCTCGCCCATCCCCATCTTCTAGTATTTAGGTTTATGAGAGCGGTGTATTTATTTAATAACGTAGTTTTGTTTATAGTTTATAATTATTTATCTTTAAATTAAAGTTTATATCAAGTATAATTTTGCTTCTGTTCTATTTTTGCTGTTTTTTAATTTTCCATTTTTTTGGTTGTTTTTGTGTTTTGTTGTTTGGCTTTTGTATATTGTTGTTTGTATATGTGTTGTATTTAACCTTTATATTGTTGTTTGTATATGTGTTGTATTTAACCTTTTTGTTTTGTTTTTCAGGTGGCTGTCGCGACGTTTCGTCTGGTTTGGGACTTCTTCAGGCTTAGCCGACCTTCAGGTAAGTATCAGGTAAGTATTAGGTAGGTGTGGTAGGGAGATGTTGCTCCCTCCAAGGTTTGTGCCAAACTGAATGTTCTGTGCTTGTCTCCCTTATATACTCTCCCCTGTGTGTCAACTGTGTTATCTATGAATTAACTTGTTTTTAGCGTATGTTTTTAACTAATTGTATTTTTTAGCTTATGTTTCTTATAACTTTAGTGTTTTTCAATTATTTGTGTTACTTTTATGAACTTGTTTGTCTTAAATGTACTTTTTAGCCTATTTAATGAACTTGTTTGTCTTTAAATGTACTTTTTTAACCCTGTAAATAAACTATGTTCCCCTATGAATTGTCTTTGTGTTTTACTAATTAATGAATTTATTTAACCTTACTATCCTTTCTTCCCTTTCCTTCTTTCTTTCCTTCCCTATGCTCATCCTCCATCCTTTACCTCTAACCGGTGACTGTTATTCTTAACCTTGCGTACCTCGTATATACTTTGGCCTATACTGGGGGGGATCACTGCCAGCGGCACTATACGGAAATATATATTTTTGATGACCTATTTGGCTCATCATGGGGACCTCTAGGGTCAATTTACGGGTCAGGGCTAGGGTTTGGGGACAAGTAAAGGGTTGGGAATAAATTAGGAATAGAATTCAGGGGTTAGGGTTTGGCCACAAGGGGGCTAGATACGTCAATTAAGGGGATGGTTAGGGTTAGGATATCCAATATGGGGTAGGGGGGTAGAGTAAAAAATAAGGGGGCTGTAGCTTAACTTAGCTTAGTATGGGGGGAGGGAAAGTGACCAAACCACAGGAGGCACTGGCTGGTTAGGAGTTAGGGGACTGAACAGGAACCACGGCTGTGGTTCCCGAAGTGCACGGTCCATCACTTTGGATGGCCTCTCGCCCATCCCCATCTTCTAGTATTTAGGTTTATGAGAGCGGTGTATTTATTTAATAACGTAGTTTTGTTTATAGTTTATAATTATTTATCTTTAAATTAAAGTTTATATCAAGTATAATTTTGCTTCTGTTCTATTTTTGCTGTTTTTTAATTTTCCATTTTTTTGGTTGTTTTTGTGTTTTGTTGTTTGGCTTTTGTATATTGTTGTTTGTATATGTGTTGTATTTAACCTTTATATTGTTGTTTGTATATGTGTTGTATTTAACCTTTTTGTTTTGTTTTTCAGGTGGCTGTCGCGACGTTTCGTCTGGTTTGGGACTTCTTCAGGCTTAGCCGACCTTCAGGTAAGTATCAGGTAAGTATTAGGTAGGTGTGGTAGGGAGATGTTGCTCCCTCCAAGGTTTGTGCCAAACTGAATGTTCTGTGCTTGTCTCCCTTATATACTCTCCCCTGTGTGTCAACTGTGTTATCTATGAATTAACTTGTTTTTAGCGTATGTTTTTAACTAATTGTATTTTTTAGCTTATGTTTCTTATAACTTTAGTGTTTTTCAATTATTTGTGTTACTTTTATGAACTTGTTTGTCTTAAATGTACTTTTTAGCCTATTTAATGAACTTGTTTGTCTTTAAATGTACTTTTTTAACCCTGTAAATAAACTATGTTCCCCTATGAATTGTCTTTGTGTTTTACTAATTAATGAATTTATTTAACCTTACTATCCTTTCTTCCCTTTCCTTCTTTCTTTCCTTCCCTATGCTCATCCTCCATCCTTTACCTCTAACCGGTGACTGTTATTCTTAACCTTGCGTACCTCGTATATACTTTGGCCTATACTGGGGGGGATCACTGCCAGCGGCACTATACGGAAATATATATTTTTGATGACCTATTTGGCTCATCATGGGGACCTCTAGGGTCAATTTACGGGTCAGGGCTAGGGTTTGGGGACAAGTAAAGGGTTGGGAATAAATTAGGAATAGAATTCAGGGGTTAGGGTTTGGCCACAAGGGGGCTAGATACGTCAATTAAGGGGATGGTTAGGGTTAGGATATCCAATATGGGGTAGGGGGGTAGAGTAAAAAATAAGGGGGCTGTAGCTTAACTTAGCTTAGTATGGGGGGAGGGAAAGTGACCAAACCACAGGAGGCACTGGCTGGTTAGGAGTTAGGGGACTGAACAGGAACCACGGCTGTGGTTCCCGAAGTGCACGGTCCATCACTTTGGATGGCCTCTCGCCCATCCCCATCTTCTAGTATTTAGGTTTATGAGAGCGGTGTATTTATTTAATAACGTAGTTTTGTTTATAGTTTATAATTATTTATCTTTAAATTAAAGTTTATATCAAGTATAATTTTGCTTCTGTTCTATTTTTGCTGTTTTTTAATTTTCCATTTTTTTGGTTGTTTTTGTGTTTTGTTGTTTGGCTTTTGTATATTGTTGTTTGTATATGTGTTGTATTTAACCTTTATATTGTTGTTTGTATATGTGTTGTATTTAACCTTTTTGTTTTGTTTTTCAGGTGGCTGTCGCGACGTTTCGTCTGGTTTGGGACTTCTTCAGGCTTAGCCGACCTTCAGGTAAGTATCAGGTAAGTATTAGGTAGGTGTGGTAGGGAGATGTTGCTCCCTCCAAGGTTTGTGCCAAACTGAATGTTCTGTGCTTGTCTCCCTTATATACTCTCCCCTGTGTGTCAACTGTGTTATCTATGAATTAACTTGTTTTTAGCGTATGTTTTTAACTAATTGTATTTTTTAGCTTATGTTTCTTATAACTTTAGTGTTTTTCAATTATTTGTGTTACTTTTATGAACTTGTTTGTCTTAAATGTACTTTTTAGCCTATTTAATGAACTTGTTTGTCTTTAAATGTACTTTTTTAACCCTGTAAATAAACTATGTTCCCCTATGAATTGTCTTTGTGTTTTACTAATTAATGAATTTATTTAACCTTACTATCCTTTCTTCCCTTTCCTTCTTTCTTTCCTTCCCTATGCTCATCCTCCATCCTTTACCTCTAACCGGTGACTGTTATTCTTAACCTTGCGTACCTCGTATATACTTTGGCCTATACTGGGGGGGATCACTGCCAGCGGCACTATACGGAAATATATATTTTTGATGACCTATTTGGCTCATCATGGGGACCTCTAGGGTCAATTTACGGGTCAGGGCTAGGGTTTGGGGACAAGTAAAGGGTTGGGAATAAATTAGGAATAGAATTCAGGGGTTAGGGTTTGGCCACAAGGGGGCTAGATACGTCAATTAAGGGGATGGTTAGGGTTAGGATATCCAATATGGGGTAGGGGGGTAGAGTAAAAAATAAGGGGGCTGTAGCTTAACTTAGCTTAGTATGGGGGGAGGGAAAGTGACCAAACCACAGGAGGCACTGGCTGGTTAGGAGTTAGGGGACTGAACAGGAACCACGGCTGTGGTTCCCGAAGTGCACGGTCCATCACTTTGGATGGCCTCTCGCCCATCCCCATCTTCTAGTATTTAGGTTTATGAGAGCGGTGTATTTATTTAATAACGTAGTTTTGTTTATAGTTTATAATTATTTATCTTTAAATTAAAGTTTATATCAAGTATAATTTTGCTTCTGTTCTATTTTTGCTGTTTTTTAATTTTCCATTTTTTTGGTTGTTTTTGTGTTTTGTTGTTTGGCTTTTGTATATTGTTGTTTGTATATGTGTTGTATTTAACCTTTATATTGTTGTTTGTATATGTGTTGTATTTAACCTTTTTGTTTTGTTTTTCAGGTGGCTGTCGCGACGTTTCGTCTGGTTTGGGACTTCTTCAGGCTTAGCCGACCTTCAGGTAAGTATCAGGTAAGTATTAGGTAGGTGTGGTAGGGAGATGTTGCTCCCTCCAAGGTTTGTGCCAAACTGAATGTTCTGTGCTTGTCTCCCTTATATACTCTCCCCTGTGTGTCAACTGTGTTATCTATGAATTAACTTGTTTTTAGCGTATGTTTTTAACTAATTGTATTTTTTAGCTTATGTTTCTTATAACTTTAGTGTTTTTCAATTATTTGTGTTACTTTTATGAACTTGTTTGTCTTAAATGTACTTTTTAGCCTATTTAATGAACTTGTTTGTCTTTAAATGTACTTTTTTAACCCTGTAAATAAACTATGTTCCCCTATGAATTGTCTTTGTGTTTTACTAATTAATGAATTTATTTAACCTTACTATCCTTTCTTCCCTTTCCTTCTTTCTTTCCTTCCCTATGCTCATCCTCCATCCTTTACCTCTAACCGGTGACTGTTATTCTTAACCTTGCGTACCTCGTATATACTTTGGCCTATACTGGGGGGGATCACTGCCAGCGGCACTATACGGAAATATATATTTTTGATGACCTATTTGGCTCATCATGGGGACCTCTAGGGTCAATTTACGGGTCAGGGCTAGGGTTTGGGGACAAGTAAAGGGTTGGGAATAAATTAGGAATAGAATTCAGGGGTTAGGGTTTGGCCACAAGGGGGCTAGATACGTCAATTAAGGGGATGGTTAGGGTTAGGATATCCAATATGGGGTAGGGGGGTAGAGTAAAAAATAAGGGGGCTGTAGCTTAACTTAGCTTAGTATGGGGGGAGGGAAAGTGACCAAACCACAGGAGGCACTGGCTGGTTAGGAGTTAGGGGACTGAACAGGAACCACGGCTGTGGTTCCCGAAGTGCACGGTCCATCACTTTGGATGGCCTCTCGCCCATCCCCATCTTCTAGTATTTAGGTTTATGAGAGCGGTGTATTTATTTAATAACGTAGTTTTGTTTATAGTTTATAATTATTTATCTTTAAATTAAAGTTTATATCAAGTATAATTTTGCTTCTGTTCTATTTTTGCTGTTTTTTAATTTTCCATTTTTTTGGTTGTTTTTGTGTTTTGTTGTTTGGCTTTTGTATATTGTTGTTTGTATATGTGTTGTATTTAACCTTTATATTGTTGTTTGTATATGTGTTGTATTTAACCTTTTTGTTTTGTTTTTCAGGTGGCTGTCGCGACGTTTCGTCTGGTTTGGGACTTCTTCAGGCTTAGCCGACCTTCAGGTAAGTATCAGGTAAGTATTAGGTAGGTGTGGTAGGGAGATGTTGCTCCCTCCAAGGTTTGTGCCAAACTGAATGTTCTGTGCTTGTCTCCCTTATATACTCTCCCCTGTGTGTCAACTGTGTTATCTATGAATTAACTTGTTTTTAGCGTATGTTTTTAACTAATTGTATTTTTTAGCTTATGTTTCTTATAACTTTAGTGTTTTTCAATTATTTGTGTTACTTTTATGAACTTGTTTGTCTTAAATGTACTTTTTAGCCTATTTAATGAACTTGTTTGTCTTTAAATGTACTTTTTTAACCCTGTAAATAAACTATGTTCCCCTATGAATTGTCTTTGTGTTTTACTAATTAATGAATTTATTTAACCTTACTATCCTTTCTTCCCTTTCCTTCTTTCTTTCCTTCCCTATGCTCATCCTCCATCCTTTACCTCTAACCGGTGACTGTTATTCTTAACCTTGCGTACCTCGTATATACTTTGGCCTATACTGGGGGGGATCACTGCCAGCGGCACTATACGGAAATATATATTTTTGATGACCTATTTGGCTCATCATGGGGACCTCTAGGGTCAATTTACGGGTCAGGGCTAGGGTTTGGGGACAAGTAAAGGGTTGGGAATAAATTAGGAATAGAATTCAGGGGTTAGGGTTTGGCCACAAGGGGGCTAGATACGTCAATTAAGGGGATGGTTAGGGTTAGGATATCCAATATGGGGTAGGGGGGTAGAGTAAAAAATAAGGGGGCTGTAGCTTAACTTAGCTTAGTATGGGGGGAGGGAAAGTGACCAAACCACAGGAGGCACTGGCTGGTTAGGAGTTAGGGGACTGAACAGGAACCACGGCTGTGGTTCCCGAAGTGCACGGTCCATCACTTTGGATGGCCTCTCGCCCATCCCCATCTTCTAGTATTTAGGTTTATGAGAGCGGTGTATTTATTTAATAACGTAGTTTTGTTTATAGTTTATAATTATTTATCTTTAAATTAAAGTTTATATCAAGTATAATTTTGCTTCTGTTCTATTTTTGCTGTTTTTTAATTTTCCATTTTTTTGGTTGTTTTTGTGTTTTGTTGTTTGGCTTTTGTATATTGTTGTTTGTATATGTGTTGTATTTAACCTTTATATTGTTGTTTGTATATGTGTTGTATTTAACCTTTTTGTTTTGTTTTTCAGGTGGCTGTCGCGACGTTTCGTCTGGTTTGGGACTTCTTCAGGCTTAGCCGACCTTCAGGTAAGTATCAGGTAAGTATTAGGTAGGTGTGGTAGGGAGATGTTGCTCCCTCCAAGGTTTGTGCCAAACTGAATGTTCTGTGCTTGTCTCCCTTATATACTCTCCCCTGTGTGTCAACTGTGTTATCTATGAATTAACTTGTTTTTAGCGTATGTTTTTAACTAATTGTATTTTTTAGCTTATGTTTCTTATAACTTTAGTGTTTTTCAATTATTTGTGTTACTTTTATGAACTTGTTTGTCTTAAATGTACTTTTTAGCCTATTTAATGAACTTGTTTGTCTTTAAATGTACTTTTTTAACCCTGTAAATAAACTATGTTCCCCTATGAATTGTCTTTGTGTTTTACTAATTAATGAATTTATTTAACCTTACTATCCTTTCTTCCCTTTCCTTCTTTCTTTCCTTCCCTATGCTCATCCTCCATCCTTTACCTCTAACCGGTGACTGTTATTCTTAACCTTGCGTACCTCGTATATACTTTGGCCTATACTGGGGGGGATCACTGCCAGCGGCACTATACGGAAATATATATTTTTGATGACCTATTTGGCTCATCATGGGGACCTCTAGGGTCAATTTACGGGTCAGGGCTAGGGTTTGGGGACAAGTAAAGGGTTGGGAATAAATTAGGAATAGAATTCAGGGGTTAGGGTTTGGCCACAAGGGGGCTAGATACGTCAATTAAGGGGATGGTTAGGGTTAGGATATCCAATATGGGGTAGGGGGGTAGAGTAAAAAATAAGGGGGCTGTAGCTTAACTTAGCTTAGTATGGGGGGAGGGAAAGTGACCAAACCACAGGAGGCACTGGCTGGTTAGGAGTTAGGGGACTGAACAGGAACCACGGCTGTGGTTCCCGAAGTGCACGGTCCATCACTTTGGATGGCCTCTCGCCCATCCCCATCTTCTAGTATTTAGGTTTATGAGAGCGGTGTATTTATTTAATAACGTAGTTTTGTTTATAGTTTATAATTATTTATCTTTAAATTAAAGTTTATATCAAGTATAATTTTGCTTCTGTTCTATTTTTGCTGTTTTTTAATTTTCCATTTTTTTGGTTGTTTTTGTGTTTTGTTGTTTGGCTTTTGTATATTGTTGTTTGTATATGTGTTGTATTTAACCTTTATATTGTTGTTTGTATATGTGTTGTATTTAACCTTTTTGTTTTGTTTTTCAGGTGGCTGTCGCGACGTTTCGTCTGGTTTGGGACTTCTTCAGGCTTAGCCGACCTTCAGGTAAGTATCAGGTAAGTATTAGGTAGGTGTGGTAGGGAGATGTTGCTCCCTCCAAGGTTTGTGCCAAACTGAATGTTCTGTGCTTGTCTCCCTTATATACTCTCCCCTGTGTGTCAACTGTGTTATCTATGAATTAACTTGTTTTTAGCGTATGTTTTTAACTAATTGTATTTTTTAGCTTATGTTTCTTATAACTTTAGTGTTTTTCAATTATTTGTGTTACTTTTATGAACTTGTTTGTCTTAAATGTACTTTTTAGCCTATTTAATGAACTTGTTTGTCTTTAAATGTACTTTTTTAACCCTGTAAATAAACTATGTTCCCCTATGAATTGTCTTTGTGTTTTACTAATTAATGAATTTATTTAACCTTACTATCCTTTCTTCCCTTTCCTTCTTTCTTTCCTTCCCTATGCTCATCCTCCATCCTTTACCTCTAACCGGTGACTGTTATTCTTAACCTTGCGTACCTCGTATATACTTTGGCCTATACTGGGGGGGATCACTGCCAGCGGCACTATACGGAAATATATATTTTTGATGACCTATTTGGCTCATCATGGGGACCTCTAGGGTCAATTTACGGGTCAGGGCTAGGGTTTGGGGACAAGTAAAGGGTTGGGAATAAATTAGGAATAGAATTCAGGGGTTAGGGTTTGGCCACAAGGGGGCTAGATACGTCAATTAAGGGGATGGTTAGGGTTAGGATATCCAATATGGGGTAGGGGGGTAGAGTAAAAAATAAGGGGGCTGTAGCTTAACTTAGCTTAGTATGGGGGGAGGGAAAGTGACCAAACCACAGGAGGCACTGGCTGGTTAGGAGTTAGGGGACTGAACAGGAACCACGGCTGTGGTTCCCGAAGTGCACGGTCCATCACTTTGGATGGCCTCTCGCCCATCCCCATCTTCTAGTATTTAGGTTTATGAGAGCGGTGTATTTATTTAATAACGTAGTTTTGTTTATAGTTTATAATTATTTATCTTTAAATTAAAGTTTATATCAAGTATAATTTTGCTTCTGTTCTATTTTTGCTGTTTTTTAATTTTCCATTTTTTTGGTTGTTTTTGTGTTTTGTTGTTTGGCTTTTGTATATTGTTGTTTGTATATGTGTTGTATTTAACCTTTATATTGTTGTTTGTATATGTGTTGTATTTAACCTTTTTGTTTTGTTTTTCAGGTGGCTGTCGCGACGTTTCGTCTGGTTTGGGACTTCTTCAGGCTTAGCCGACCTTCAGGTAAGTATCAGGTAAGTATTAGGTAGGTGTGGTAGGGAGATGTTGCTCCCTCCAAGGTTTGTGCCAAACTGAATGTTCTGTGCTTGTCTCCCTTATATACTCTCCCCTGTGTGTCAACTGTGTTATCTATGAATTAACTTGTTTTTAGCGTATGTTTTTAACTAATTGTATTTTTTAGCTTATGTTTCTTATAACTTTAGTGTTTTTCAATTATTTGTGTTACTTTTATGAACTTGTTTGTCTTAAATGTACTTTTTAGCCTATTTAATGAACTTGTTTGTCTTTAAATGTACTTTTTTAACCCTGTAAATAAACTATGTTCCCCTATGAATTGTCTTTGTGTTTTACTAATTAATGAATTTATTTAACCTTACTATCCTTTCTTCCCTTTCCTTCTTTCTTTCCTTCCCTATGCTCATCCTCCATCCTTTACCTCTAACCGGTGACTGTTATTCTTAACCTTGCGTACCTCGTATATACTTTGGCCTATACTGGGGGGGATCACTGCCAGCGGCACTATACGGAAATATATATTTTTGATGACCTATTTGGCTCATCATGGGGACCTCTAGGGTCAATTTACGGGTCAGGGCTAGGGTTTGGGGACAAGTAAAGGGTTGGGAATAAATTAGGAATAGAATTCAGGGGTTAGGGTTTGGCCACAAGGGGGCTAGATACGTCAATTAAGGGGATGGTTAGGGTTAGGATATCCAATATGGGGTAGGGGGGTAGAGTAAAAAATAAGGGGGCTGTAGCTTAACTTAGCTTAGTATGGGGGGAGGGAAAGTGACCAAACCACAGGAGGCACTGGCTGGTTAGGAGTTAGGGGACTGAACAGGAACCACGGCTGTGGTTCCCGAAGTGCACGGTCCATCACTTTGGATGGCCTCTCGCCCATCCCCATCTTCTAGTATTTAGGTTTATGAGAGCGGTGTATTTATTTAATAACGTAGTTTTGTTTATAGTTTATAATTATTTATCTTTAAATTAAAGTTTATATCAAGTATAATTTTGCTTCTGTTCTATTTTTGCTGTTTTTTAATTTTCCATTTTTTTGGTTGTTTTTGTGTTTTGTTGTTTGGCTTTTGTATATTGTTGTTTGTATATGTGTTGTATTTAACCTTTATATTGTTGTTTGTATATGTGTTGTATTTAACCTTTTTGTTTTGTTTTTCAGGTGGCTGTCGCGACGTTTCGTCTGGTTTGGGACTTCTTCAGGCTTAGCCGACCTTCAGGTAAGTATCAGGTAAGTATTAGGTAGGTGTGGTAGGGAGATGTTGCTCCCTCCAAGGTTTGTGCCAAACTGAATGTTCTGTGCTTGTCTCCCTTATATACTCTCCCCTGTGTGTCAACTGTGTTATCTATGAATTAACTTGTTTTTAGCGTATGTTTTTAACTAATTGTATTTTTTAGCTTATGTTTCTTATAACTTTAGTGTTTTTCAATTATTTGTGTTACTTTTATGAACTTGTTTGTCTTAAATGTACTTTTTAGCCTATTTAATGAACTTGTTTGTCTTTAAATGTACTTTTTTAACCCTGTAAATAAACTATGTTCCCCTATGAATTGTCTTTGTGTTTTACTAATTAATGAATTTATTTAACCTTACTATCCTTTCTTCCCTTTCCTTCTTTCTTTCCTTCCCTATGCTCATCCTCCATCCTTTACCTCTAACCGGTGACTGTTATTCTTAACCTTGCGTACCTCGTATATACTTTGGCCTATACTGGGGGGGATCACTGCCAGCGGCACTATACGGAAATATATATTTTTGATGACCTATTTGGCTCATCATGGGGACCTCTAGGGTCAATTTACGGGTCAGGGCTAGGGTTTGGGGACAAGTAAAGGGTTGGGAATAAATTAGGAATAGAATTCAGGGGTTAGGGTTTGGCCACAAGGGGGCTAGATACGTCAATTAAGGGGATGGTTAGGGTTAGGATATCCAATATGGGGTAGGGGGGTAGAGTAAAAAATAAGGGGGCTGTAGCTTAACTTAGCTTAGTATGGGGGGAGGGAAAGTGACCAAACCACAGGAGGCACTGGCTGGTTAGGAGTTAGGGGACTGAACAGGAACCACGGCTGTGGTTCCCGAAGTGCACGGTCCATCACTTTGGATGGCCTCTCGCCCATCCCCATCTTCTAGTATTTAGGTTTATGAGAGCGGTGTATTTATTTAATAACGTAGTTTTGTTTATAGTTTATAATTATTTATCTTTAAATTAAAGTTTATATCAAGTATAATTTTGCTTCTGTTCTATTTTTGCTGTTTTTTAATTTTCCATTTTTTTGGTTGTTTTTGTGTTTTGTTGTTTGGCTTTTGTATATTGTTGTTTGTATATGTGTTGTATTTAACCTTTATATTGTTGTTTGTATATGTGTTGTATTTAACCTTTTTGTTTTGTTTTTCAGGTGGCTGTCGCGACGTTTCGTCTGGTTTGGGACTTCTTCAGGCTTAGCCGACCTTCAGGTAAGTATCAGGTAAGTATTAGGTAGGTGTGGTAGGGAGATGTTGCTCCCTCCAAGGTTTGTGCCAAACTGAATGTTCTGTGCTTGTCTCCCTTATATACTCTCCCCTGTGTGTCAACTGTGTTATCTATGAATTAACTTGTTTTTAGCGTATGTTTTTAACTAATTGTATTTTTTAGCTTATGTTTCTTATAACTTTAGTGTTTTTCAATTATTTGTGTTACTTTTATGAACTTGTTTGTCTTAAATGTACTTTTTAGCCTATTTAATGAACTTGTTTGTCTTTAAATGTACTTTTTTAACCCTGTAAATAAACTATGTTCCCCTATGAATTGTCTTTGTGTTTTACTAATTAATGAATTTATTTAACCTTACTATCCTTTCTTCCCTTTCCTTCTTTCTTTCCTTCCCTATGCTCATCCTCCATCCTTTACCTCTAACCGGTGACTGTTATTCTTAACCTTGCGTACCTCGTATATACTTTGGCCTATACTGGGGGGGATCACTGCCAGCGGCACTATACGGAAATATATATTTTTGATGACCTATTTGGCTCATCATGGGGACCTCTAGGGTCAATTTACGGGTCAGGGCTAGGGTTTGGGGACAAGTAAAGGGTTGGGAATAAATTAGGAATAGAATTCAGGGGTTAGGGTTTGGCCACAAGGGGGCTAGATACGTCAATTAAGGGGATGGTTAGGGTTAGGATATCCAATATGGGGTAGGGGGGTAGAGTAAAAAATAAGGGGGCTGTAGCTTAACTTAGCTTAGTATGGGGGGAGGGAAAGTGACCAAACCACAGGAGGCACTGGCTGGTTAGGAGTTAGGGGACTGAACAGGAACCACGGCTGTGGTTCCCGAAGTGCACGGTCCATCACTTTGGATGGCCTCTCGCCCATCCCCATCTTCTAGTATTTAGGTTTATGAGAGCGGTGTATTTATTTAATAACGTAGTTTTGTTTATAGTTTATAATTATTTATCTTTAAATTAAAGTTTATATCAAGTATAATTTTGCTTCTGTTCTATTTTTGCTGTTTTTTAATTTTCCATTTTTTTGGTTGTTTTTGTGTTTTGTTGTTTGGCTTTTGTATATTGTTGTTTGTATATGTGTTGTATTTAACCTTTATATTGTTGTTTGTATATGTGTTGTATTTAACCTTTTTGTTTTGTTTTTCAGGTGGCTGTCGCGACGTTTCGTCTGGTTTGGGACTTCTTCAGGCTTAGCCGACCTTCAGGTAAGTATCAGGTAAGTATTAGGTAGGTGTGGTAGGGAGATGTTGCTCCCTCCAAGGTTTGTGCCAAACTGAATGTTCTGTGCTTGTCTCCCTTATATACTCTCCCCTGTGTGTCAACTGTGTTATCTATGAATTAACTTGTTTTTAGCGTATGTTTTTAACTAATTGTATTTTTTAGCTTATGTTTCTTATAACTTTAGTGTTTTTCAATTATTTGTGTTACTTTTATGAACTTGTTTGTCTTAAATGTACTTTTTAGCCTATTTAATGAACTTGTTTGTCTTTAAATGTACTTTTTTAACCCTGTAAATAAACTATGTTCCCCTATGAATTGTCTTTGTGTTTTACTAATTAATGAATTTATTTAACCTTACTATCCTTTCTTCCCTTTCCTTCTTTCTTTCCTTCCCTATGCTCATCCTCCATCCTTTACCTCTAACCGGTGACTGTTATTCTTAACCTTGCGTACCTCGTATATACTTTGGCCTATACTGGGGGGGATCACTGCCAGCGGCACTATACGGAAATATATATTTTTGATGACCTATTTGGCTCATCATGGGGACCTCTAGGGTCAATTTACGGGTCAGGGCTAGGGTTTGGGGACAAGTAAAGGGTTGGGAATAAATTAGGAATAGAATTCAGGGGTTAGGGTTTGGCCACAAGGGGGCTAGATACGTCAATTAAGGGGATGGTTAGGGTTAGGATATCCAATATGGGGTAGGGGGGTAGAGTAAAAAATAAGGGGGCTGTAGCTTAACTTAGCTTAGTATGGGGGGAGGGAAAGTGACCAAACCACAGGAGGCACTGGCTGGTTAGGAGTTAGGGGACTGAACAGGAACCACGGCTGTGGTTCCCGAAGTGCACGGTCCATCACTTTGGATGGCCTCTCGCCCATCCCCATCTTCTAGTATTTAGGTTTATGAGAGCGGTGTATTTATTTAATAACGTAGTTTTGTTTATAGTTTATAATTATTTATCTTTAAATTAAAGTTTATATCAAGTATAATTTTGCTTCTGTTCTATTTTTGCTGTTTTTTAATTTTCCATTTTTTTGGTTGTTTTTGTGTTTTGTTGTTTGGCTTTTGTATATTGTTGTTTGTATATGTGTTGTATTTAACCTTTATATTGTTGTTTGTATATGTGTTGTATTTAACCTTTTTGTTTTGTTTTTCAGGTGGCTGTCGCGACGTTTCGTCTGGTTTGGGACTTCTTCAGGCTTAGCCGACCTTCAGGTAAGTATCAGGTAAGTATTAGGTAGGTGTGGTAGGGAGATGTTGCTCCCTCCAAGGTTTGTGCCAAACTGAATGTTCTGTGCTTGTCTCCCTTATATACTCTCCCCTGTGTGTCAACTGTGTTATCTATGAATTAACTTGTTTTTAGCGTATGTTTTTAACTAATTGTATTTTTTAGCTTATGTTTCTTATAACTTTAGTGTTTTTCAATTATTTGTGTTACTTTTATGAACTTGTTTGTCTTAAATGTACTTTTTAGCCTATTTAATGAACTTGTTTGTCTTTAAATGTACTTTTTTAACCCTGTAAATAAACTATGTTCCCCTATGAATTGTCTTTGTGTTTTACTAATTAATGAATTTATTTAACCTTACTATCCTTTCTTCCCTTTCCTTCTTTCTTTCCTTCCCTATGCTCATCCTCCATCCTTTACCTCTAACCGGTGACTGTTATTCTTAACCTTGCGTACCTCGTATATACTTTGGCCTATACTGGGGGGGATCACTGCCAGCGGCACTATACGGAAATATATATTTTTGATGACCTATTTGGCTCATCATGGGGACCTCTAGGGTCAATTTACGGGTCAGGGCTAGGGTTTGGGGACAAGTAAAGGGTTGGGAATAAATTAGGAATAGAATTCAGGGGTTAGGGTTTGGCCACAAGGGGGCTAGATACGTCAATTAAGGGGATGGTTAGGGTTAGGATATCCAATATGGGGTAGGGGGGTAGAGTAAAAAATAAGGGGGCTGTAGCTTAACTTAGCTTAGTATGGGGGGAGGGAAAGTGACCAAACCACAGGAGGCACTGGCTGGTTAGGAGTTAGGGGACTGAACAGGAACCACGGCTGTGGTTCCCGAAGTGCACGGTCCATCACTTTGGATGGCCTCTCGCCCATCCCCATCTTCTAGTATTTAGGTTTATGAGAGCGGTGTATTTATTTAATAACGTAGTTTTGTTTATAGTTTATAATTATTTATCTTTAAATTAAAGTTTATATCAAGTATAATTTTGCTTCTGTTCTATTTTTGCTGTTTTTTAATTTTCCATTTTTTTGGTTGTTTTTGTGTTTTGTTGTTTGGCTTTTGTATATTGTTGTTTGTATATGTGTTGTATTTAACCTTTATATTGTTGTTTGTATATGTGTTGTATTTAACCTTTTTGTTTTGTTTTTCAGGTGGCTGTCGCGACGTTTCGTCTGGTTTGGGACTTCTTCAGGCTTAGCCGACCTTCAGGTAAGTATCAGGTAAGTATTAGGTAGGTGTGGTAGGGAGATGTTGCTCCCTCCAAGGTTTGTGCCAAACTGAATGTTCTGTGCTTGTCTCCCTTATATACTCTCCCCTGTGTGTCAACTGTGTTATCTATGAATTAACTTGTTTTTAGCGTATGTTTTTAACTAATTGTATTTT